>OX030953.1:2163040-2495571 GCA_943735915.1 Pherbina coryleti | reverse complement strand
GACGCCCGAAAAACAATTAATTCGATAACCCAATTTGCGTCGTATTTACATATAGATGTGAATAAACCAGTTGAGAAATATACGTGTTTAAGAAGCAGTCAATGCAAGTGTGCTTATTGGAAAGCAGTCGCAACTGGGCTCATTTTTAAATGGCTGCTCGATTGGCCCATGTTACACGGTGCTCGTTTGCTCGGCGTGCAAATAATTTTGTTGTTGTTTCCAATGCAAAACTGTCAAAAATCAGTGAGACTGTGAGAGGATGAACACTTTGTAGACCGAGCAAAATGTGTTCATTTTTGCTCTGTGTACATGGCAGCGAGCACCGTGCAACAGTGTTGCTGTGTGGTGAAATTAAAGATTTGGGCGTTTAAGTAGCTGAAAAGTACAATTTGTGAAGAAAAGTGCTACTATTGTACTATAACAGTATGAAGAAAATAGTTGTAGGAAACCCAAGGAACTGAATGAAATGTCAAAACTAGCTCGGCGTGCATATTTCTGTCGTGTGACCTACCAACGTGCAAATTGAGAAAAGAGAATAAAAGAGTTCATTGCACACCGAGCAAACGAGCACCGTGTAACATGGGCCATTGTAAAATTTTTCAACAACAAAGCTGTAGAAGCCCAAAACGTCAAACGACAAAAGCAACAACAACAACAAAGAAGAACTAAAAGCTATCAGCTTATTTTGACAACTAGCGCACCCTGCTCTCCAATATGAGCCTACCTTGTAATTGTATCATGGTCGCAAATAAAATACGTTGCAAGCGAAACAAATGTATGTTTGTGTGTGTAATTTTCTTGTCCTTTAATTTATTTCGTTTGCAACATTCTTTGGCAGTGTACGCTGCTTCTGCTTGATGAATTCTGGTGCATGGTATAATAATACATGGTAGCATTGACAACTGCTTATTTTCTCTTCAACAGGAAAACATAAACTGTCAAAAACAGCTTTTTGTGCATATGCATCTGCAGCTTCTGTGGTTGTTGTTTTTTTTCACTTCAACGTTTTCAACATTGTTTGTGTTTTCATTTATTAACAATGGCCGACCAGCGAACGGTCTCTTTTTGAGTATATTTTTTGACAGAATATGTTTTCCCAAGCAACTGTCAATGCAACCTTGTATTATTATACCATGTTCTGGTGTGAATCCGAAAGGATTGCATATTCTGCATATTAAGAGAATAATTTCTTTAAACGGGATTTTTTTATTTACATAACTACAATGAGCGATGTTTTTTTGCCAATGGAGCTTCAGGTGCATTTATAAAATTGTTTTTCATAAAATTTTTTGGCATATTAATAAGGAGTTTCACAGAACAATGTCACAACAACAAATCTACCTCAGAGGTACAATTGATCTAACTTTCATTTTGATTTCTGCTTTAAAAACTAAAAATCAAAAATTACCGGTTATTTTGTATTCAAAAACTGTGGGACAAATTTTGTTTTTATTTTTGCTTGTTCAAAACTTTAAATATGAAAAGATAACTAAAACTTTTTGCACACTCAAACCGGTCTCTGCGTTAAATGCAAAGCTTTTTTAGTAACGCATTGCGTTTAAAGCAGTGATCATCAAAGCCTATGCCCGCGGGCATTTGAGCTTTTGTGCTTAAAAGCTTTCTGTATACATATAACTTGTAACTTGTGGGGCACTATTTTCTGTTTCCGTACTTTCTGTGCTTAAGAGCCTGAACAGAATCAAAAATCGTTGCGGCCTCCGATCTTTGTTGTTGGAAAATACATGCAAAATGTAGAAAAAAACGCAGCTCTTTTTCCGCAACGATAAATCGCACAATTAGAATCTATTCTATTTGTTCTCTTGCGACCGACGATTCTCTCTCTGAGTGTCATTAGTGTTGCCATATTTTTGCTAGAAATGGGATATGTTCAAAGACATTTCCTTAGTTTTTATTATGTCTTGACGTTTCTTCTTTGTGTGTGTTGTATTCACACAATTGAAGAGACCAATACATTGAAATGAAATAGAAAAAATAAATAAAAAAATACTAAATAAAAGCAACTTTGAATCGTTTATCGCAATCGCATCATTCTGGACACATTCTCTGCGATATACGACCAGAGAGGATCGGCGGTCGCAACGATATTTGATTCTGTTCGGGCTCTAAAATGGGAGAAGAAGAACAAGCATAAAATCGCTCTCTCGAGCACACAAAGTGCACAGAGAGTGCTAGAACTCGAGACCAGTGTTGCCAGATTGAGGTAAATTTCCCTAATTGAGGTAATTTCTAACTCATTTTTTGGGCAGAGGTAAAAAAGGTAATTTTTGATGAAATGTGGTAAATTTTGCGAAAGTAAAATTTTTTTCTTAGACTTGTAAATTTTTTGAGTTATTGGCAGCACTGTTACCTCTCTGAACACACTCACAAGCCGTTTAATATTCTTGTGAATCGTTCTTTGTAAAAACAAAAAATAAAAAATTGAATTAATAAATAGCATTGACAACTACTTATTTTCTCTTCTACAAGAAAACATCTTCTGTCAAAAACAACTGTTTGTGAAAATGCATCTGTAACTGTTGAAGTTTTTGTTTTTTTCACTTCAACGTTTTCTACATTGTTTGTGTTTTCAATAGCCGATTGTGAGCGCTCTCTTTTGAGTACAAAATTTTGATAGGAGATAATTTCCTTAGCAATTGTCAATTATACCATGATCCACCTCTAGTTGCTGAACAAAGCAACAAGTGAATTAAATTAAAAAATAGCAAAACAAAATAGCCGGTAAGTCCCGATTTATACAAGTCAAGAGTTGACGGTCAACTCTTGCATATGTTGATGAGAGATAAATTATGTACACTAACAAAAAAATTATAACGGCTGTTAATCATTTAAAAATTTTTTAATTTTTTATTTTGGGAAAAGGTAAATTTTCTCCGAAAGTGGTAAATTTTTCCCCAAACAGTGGTAAATTGCAGTTCGTCTGTCTGGCAACACTGCTCGAGACTTCGAGTAAAGTAAGAACAAGCATCAAGAAGAATAAGCATCAATAAGAAGAAGCAAATGTCAAATTACATTTCATAATTGTTTATGTTTTGCGATAAATAAATGCACAAAGTTTGTGCCTAAAAAGAAATTTACGTACAATAAATAAATAATAATAAATAAAAATTAAGTAATTGTTCAGTTTTGCATTAAAAATGGCTTTTAATAATTTGAGTGAAAGTGTTATAAATTTTGTGCTGCCGTCTGCAGTCAAAATCAGCTGTTTTGTGCTTGAAACTTACTAGAAGCTGTTTCCGTACTTTTGCAACTATCCTCACATTTCGTTTTTACTCTCTTGCACACATCTTACACAAATCTTACACAGTGTAAAGTACGGAAACAGACCTATTAACTCGACGAGCACTGAACTGCGTCAGTATCTATTGAAATTTCATGCAGGACAGACCTGCGGCACACATGGTATAATAATACAAGGTAGCATTGACAACTGGTTATTTTCTCTTCTGCAAGAAAACATCTCCTGTCAAAAACAGCTTTTTGTGGAAATACATCAGCAGCTGCTGTGGTTGTTGTTTTTTTTCACTTCAACGTTTTCAACATTGCTTGTGTTTTCAATGGCGGATTGTGAGCGCTCTCCTTTTGAGTATATTTTTTGACAGTAGATGTTTTCCCAAGCAACTGTCAATGCTACCTTGTATTATTATACCATGGCGGCACATGCATGCTTGTTAGATTGTTTTTTTTTCGGGGCATACGCAACTTATGCTACACTCATAAAAATATCAGTTTTTGCTATTTCTATGCAAAATGTCTCTACTTGAATGGGAGTTGCAATTCTTTTTTGCAGAAAATATTTTTTCTGAACCTCAATGTACGGTTTAATTAAATCAAAAACGAAAAAAAACCTAAAGAATTAAAAAAAACAAAAAAAAAAAGACACACTTTCGTATAGTAAGTATTGACACTTCTAAATAAAAATTGAATTTTGAAAATTGAAATTAAATTATGAAATTAACCTATACTATTTTAAAGTTAATGTTAATATGTTTCTTCGATATGAATTATGTTAATATAAACAGTAGTAAGCGTACGTAAATCGCAAAATTTTTTAAAAATTTCCCCTCACGCCTCTCCCATGGATTTGTAATACACCGGATGAAAATTTTTTCCAGAGCCACTGAATAATCAAACAGGATAACCATCGTCTTGCATGAAAGCTGGACTGAGACTCAAGTAGTATTTTTTTAAGTGCAAAGCTTTCAATGAGCTTTTATACATAAACAAAGTATGCTGGTACATGATACAATTACAAGGTAGGCTCATTTTAAAATGGCTGCTCAATTGTGAAATTTTGCAACAACAAAGCTGTAGAAGCCACAAACGTCAAACGACAAAAGCAACAACAACAACAAAGAAAAACTAAAAGCTATCAGCTGATTTTGACAACTAGCGCACCCTGCTCTCCAATATGAGCCTACCTTGTAATTGTATCATGTGCTTGTATAGAGTTTGATGACCACTGCTTTAGATCAGTGATGTGCACGTAGTACCACGCGTGGTGAGACTCGAAAGATTTATTCGAGAATCGACACACGAACACGATTGAATGCACGAAGTTCTCTCAATTAGTTGGCGCTGTAACTTCAAGCTAAAATGTTCACGCCGCTTGGTCGTGTGTTTTGCACTGCACGAAATGTTTGAGGCATATAAAAATGCGTTATTTGCAGAATAATAATAATAATAATGATAATGATCGCGATAATAAAAATGATAGTGATAATGATAATGATAATGATAATGATGATAACAATGATAATTATAACACAATTCTTGCTTAATACCTGCACAACAATTTTTGTCAGTGCAGAGAGCAAAAGAACTACTAACACAAGCACAAAAGCTAAAAATTTAAGTAGTATGCGTGTGAACACCACTGATCTAAATCAAGAATTTTGTTATAATTATAATTGTCATCATCATTATCTCTATCAGTATCATTATCATTATCACTATCATTATCATGGTCACTATTATTATCATTATTATTATTATTATAATCCTGCAAATAACGCATTTTCATGCCTCAAACATTTCGTGCAGTGCAAAACACACAACCAAGCGGCGCAACCTTCTTACTTGAAGCTTAAGCGCCAACTGCTTGAGAGAACTTCGTGCATTCCATGATACAATTACAAGGTAAGCTCATTTTAAAAAGGCTGCTCAACTGAGAAATTTCGCAACAACAAAGCTGTAGGATCTACAACCGTCAAACGACAAAAGCAACAAAAACAACAAAGAAACTAAAAGCTATCAGCTGATTTTGACAACTAGCGCACCCTGCTCTCCAATATGAGCCTACATTGTAATTGTATCATGGTGCATTCGATCGTGTACGTGTTTCGATCCTCGAATAAATCTTTCAAGTCTCACCACGCGTGGTACTACGTGAACATCACTGCTTTAGATATTGAACGTTTACGATATATGCACTTATTTTTTTTTAACACATTTCTCATGAGCGAGCTACCAAAAGCGATTGTTCGTAAGTTGAGCGCGGGAGCAAAAAATAATTGCATTTAGCCTCTTTAGTCTAGTCGTCTTTAGAGAACACGAAGGCAGTGAATTTATCATAATAAAATACAATCGCAAAATGAGTTTCCATGAGAAGATTCCATTTTTAATCGTTTGTTAGCGAATTTTTCCACACCCTGATTGCTACACACAATCTTTCGTTTGCATTTTGTTGTTGTAGGCTTGTGCTTTTTATAGTTTGTACGTACATACATAGGTATATGTAATAACCCAGCCCACAAGCGGAGTTCCTAAGGTGCACCATTATAGCTCCCTTTTAGGTGCGTTTACCCTCCTAAATATGCTCTTTTCCTATGGGAAAAGAGTCCCAAAGGAGCATATCCGCCGGAGAAAATAGCCTTATCAATATATATGAAAAAAAGTGTGCCCAAAAGACTTCTTAAACGAGTGATTTCACGCAAAGACTTCGTGTGGACTCCTCTATTCGTCTATAATTTTTGTAGAAGGACTCCTTAAATCATCCAAAGATAACCCGGAATGAGTGTTTTCGGATTGCTTTTGCGCTCCGATAATGATCCGAAGAGGAGTCCGTACGGATTCACAAAATGCTCCTAGTTTCATTCATAATTAATAAGCATTCCATTTTCTCATTTTTGGTTATTATTAAATAAAAGATTTATTAAAAAAATGGTTTCACATAAAAATAACTAGGTCGTAGCAGTCGCTTAGCAAACACTTACGCGTTTGCTAGCTAGCCACATAAATTGGTACGTTGTGGAGGCAATTTAGTTGAGTTGCTAGCTCCAATAGATTTTTCTAAAAACTATATAAGCAAAGATATTAAATAGGTTTTGTTATTTCAATTAAATGGGGATCCTACTTTTTGTCAATAAAATTTCCAGATCTCAAACATTCAATTACAAAAAAATGTTAATATATTTTAGTTGAAATACAATATTTTATTGTATTCTTGGCGTTTTTGAACCAATCCTTTCTTTTTATTTATTTTCTTATCATAAGGAATATAACCTAAATTCCCTTTCTCTTATATCGAAAACTGCTTGATTGAGAATTAATCTTTGCAATTTTTAATATTAATGGCATACGCAAGTTATAGTTAAAATTTCTTGCGAGTTAAATTGGTTGCTCCTTTTTTGAATGATACCACTACGGAATAAATAAGTAGAACATTTAAATTGTTGTATTTTGGTCCAGAATAATTGGGAAACTTGATCATAATGCACAAAGGAAATTCCTCTATAAATCGGCCACTTTCGAAATTGTTATAGAAAATTTCAACAACCTTCAAGGGGCCGGATTACCGGGGGTCCAGTGTAAAAAAAAGATGAACGCTGATTGTTGATTAAAAATTTGATTTGTAGACAGTTCTTCTAATGATACTCTTAATAAACATTCCCTGAAATTTTGTTGTTCTGTTCAATTTGACTCATTATCTGGTTCATTACGAACACTTTCCTTATTTAATATAGTATTGCTAATTATTGTGTTAAATTGTTGTTTAAAGCAATGTGAACAAAAACCAAGACTCGACTTTCATCTCTATTCAAATGCTGAGTGCTCCCTCTTGATGCTTCTGAATATACGAAACCGTCTAGTGGAGTTTTAATGAACTAAATGTTGACAATATTTAGAAACATTTCTAAGTCTATATTTCAATTCATGTCGCGATCAATGTCACAATATCCTAGATTCTAGGACCTACAAATTAGAATATCGTTATATTGATCGCAACATGGATAGGAATGGAGGCTTAGAATTATTTCTAAATATTGTCGAAAAAATTCATTTTATTAAAACTGCTAAAGACGATTTTATAACATTGATTTGTTTTTTTTTTGTTAATTATTTGAATTTAAATCTATTGGTGTTTTCGTTTCTACAAAAAAATGTTGCCCTACCACAGTGCAACATTTTTCAAGTGTTGCACTCAACCCTCAAAAAGTGCAGGCTTTGAACACAAAACACTACCCTGCCTACTCAATCAGCTGATATATTTGTGTGCGCCAAAAATAAAAAATTTGCGTTATTAAAAATATTATTTAAGTGTCAAATTATGAATGTATATATTTAACCTGGTCTAACACACGCATTTCATAATAGTTTCGTTTAAAGCAATCAGCTGAATTTCAGGGCAACATTCTCCCCTCAAAAAGTTTCGCAGGGCAAGAAATGTGCCTTTTTTGCCCTATACAAATGTAACATAACAAAAAACGAACACAGATTTTTTTCACCCGTTTGCACTTATTTAACAATCGAACACGAAAAAAGAAGAGGGCAATGAAAAAGTAACATTTTCTGGTAGAAACGAAAACACCATAAGTTATATAGTCATGAATTAATAGAATCTGATAATGGTTTGATGAGTTGGTGTTAAAATCAGCACATTCTTAGTGGAAGCAATGAAAGCTAATAAGCCTACCAGTCACCAAATAATAAAAAATATTGCAAATTTCTTTTATTTTACAGGGTTTACCAACACATGAAAGTAAAAACATTAAACAATTTAATTTGAATGTATTTGCATCCATTTACAAACTTCAGCATAGCAGTTATTTATTTTAGTTAGTAATAAACAGCTGTTGCAGCGAACAACATTTGCTTCAATGTTTTTGTTGTTGTTGTTGTTCCATGCTGTTCGGTTATTTATAGCGAGCGAGCATAGCGAACGACGTATACATACAGAAGCAGGCAAGCAGCAAACTGAATTAAGCGAATATGTATCAACAAAGAAAGATATGGAAATATTTTTTTCAATAAATTTCTAAACTAAAGAGAATTTCCAAATTTGGGCTTCGCAGGCACCTAATTTAAGATCAGTAGAACAGTTTAGAAAAAGAAATATTAAAATCGGTCAACCCATTTCAGAGTTCTGCTCCTTTAAACATTCTTCATGCAAGTTGTTCCATATATCCAAAAAATAATTTAGCTAAAATGGAGAAAGAAAGATATCAAAACAAACTATTTCTTGCAAAGACTTTGCCGTTTGGAACCACTTTGCGTTCGCTCGACTAAATTCTTTGCCAGAGCCAGGAAATTTTCTGTTAAATGCTCCTGAAAAATCGTAATTTGAGTCAAAAATAATTTTTTTATGCGCTATTGTTACCTCTAAATGCATTTGTAACTGCCATAACGTCCACAGGTTTGTTTTCGGTGTCCCCTTCCAGGAATATTGGGAAGCCACGTTGTCTTTTATAATTTGGCGCCAAATTAAGCGAATAAACTTGGATGGATTACTGCATTCTTGATTTTTTAAAAAAAAAGTTTTTCAATTTTTAATCTTAATATTTTCAATTTTCTTAAAACTTCAAGTCTCAAAACAGCGTGGTTAAAATTTCAAATCAATACATCAAAAAATAACAAATTTATAGCCTAGTGAGTGAACCGCCTTGCATAGCGCGCAGTGCTGCTGCTTTTTTCAAACGCGTTTTTCTCGAAACAATGTTTTTAAAGTCGGTGACCAAGATTTATCGAAACTCAGAGAACAGATCGTTTTGATTTTTTTGTAGGCTTATTTTATTTATAATAATCTCTTATTTGTCATAGGGGTTTTTATCGTGGCTTCGTTCAGTTATAGGCAAAATAATGACGAATTTTTGGTCGAAAATCGTTAATTTGCGTTCGGAAGTCCGCACTTTTGTGAAAAATCAATATTTTCAAAATCGGCTATGAGGAGTACGAGTGACCTTTTACCCTTTTTTTTTACCCTAGTGACCCTTAAACATGACCTTTTTTCGGCCTCTGGGTATATAGTCCCCCTTAAGTCATTATACATTGGACTAAATAATGGAAATCGACGAAAACATTAAAAAAAAAAATAATTTAAAAAAGGAATGAAATTCATCTTACATATTTTTCGGGATCGTTCATAATATTTTTATTAACAGCTTCCAGGTCGTCAGCGGTTTTCACAGGAAATTCTTGTGTGTTTGGTGGACGGACATTTTTTTTTATAAATTGGTTGAGAATTGCTATAATCTTTATATTTTGTTTTACTAATTCATCTAAAAGAAAATGATATTTTGATCAACTTTCGTTTTTAGTTAGCCTTAGTAGTTGCAGTACAAATTTACCATTCATATCTTCCAATTTTTTTTCAAATGTATCAAGACGTTCATTTATTTTTGCTGTGGTTTTTATTATTCCAATCTGATTGTTTAGAATCGTATTCAGTTTTGTAGGTAAATCTGTAATTAAAAAAATATATAGTTGTTTGTCGAGGTCATTTCATAAAAATATCAAATTACCATTGTTTTCTTGTGCAGTTGTATACTGTTTACGTTTAAGTAATGATGACATTCTAGTAATAAATGAAGTTATGGCAAGTTGCATGTGTGAAGCAATGGCAAGAGGAGGAAATCGTCGTTTTACGGAAAATATACATATTTAAAAGTAATATTTTCAATAGGAATTTTTTCTTCAAAACCTAAAGACCTTAACGAAACTAACACAATACCTAATTCCGTAGAAGATACGGGTTCTTCAAAGAAACTAGAAGTTTTTAAAAATTTTTTTCCTATAGCAAACTCTTTCTCGTTGATAACTTCGAAATTATTTATAATAAAAGGAATCGAGTTTTGTATACAGCATATATTGTTAGGTGCCTTTGTTGACAAGTTGAATCCAGCAGTCGTATATTGCTTTATATTTCCATTTATAGTTATTTTAAAACCAAAACTTCGATTTTCATTTTGGTGATTGTATTGTTTGAAGTTATTATTTATTTGTTGAAGAATATTAGTGGGACTCTTTGTTTTTTTTTTTTTATTTGCTGCAAAAAGTTTTCATATTTGTAAGCTGAAAAGTTTTGAAGATAACCATGTTCTTTAACACATTCTGTTATATGTAGCATATTGTGTATGTTATATGTTAACATTTTTTTCGGGTACAAAACTTCAAAATAATTTACAAAATCTCGTAACATACTATCTACAACATGGAGATAAGTTAAATAGTTTTTAGAAAGCAGCACTCTATATGAGCAGTGAAATAATAAAAAATGATAATAATAATCTTCGTTCAAAAAATCTTTAAAAACTATTATAGAAGTATATAAAACAAATTGACGGAATTCTATAGATTTCCATCTAGGTAAATCAATTAAGCCCCTTGGCTTTCTTCCAAATTCGCAGGGTACAAAATTGGCTAACGATTCTAACTTTTTTGATATTATATCCAAGTCATGATTTGTTAGTTTTGAACAAATATTTTTTTTATTAACCAAGCAAGTCAAAATTTTCTTGCAGACACCTAAGTCAAATAAATGCATGGGCTCTACAGGAAACTGTGAGACCATTTTTATCTTATGTTCTTCCAAAATAGACCTATTGTCTTTATAAAGAGGTAGATGATGCAGGGGATCCTTTCTAACTAAAAAGTCTTCATCAGTACGTAAAGGACCAGCTTGTGCCATAAATTGTGTGGTGTTTTCTACACGAATTCCAATTTGCTCACACTTAGAACAGCCATGGAATGAATTGTGACCAACGATTCCACATAAAAACTAGTAAGAAATGATCTTCGACTGGGCCGAAGTTAAAATACCCCCACGGCCGAACCAAAGTATATTCAAAGTCTTAAGCAATCAATAAAATGTTTATCTGTAAAAACGTTATCGTTATATTTTTAACAGAAAATATTCGCTTTTGTTTTTTTTTTGGTAAAGTCGCTTTGTATGGGAGGTGGGCGTGGTTTTCACTCAATTTGATTGAATTTCATACACATAGTACACGTTATATATCAAAGTGTATATGCAAAATTTCAAGTCCACACATTAATTTTTGTAGATTTTAGAGAAATTTTACCTTTTTGATAAAGTCACTTTGTATGGGAGGTAGGTGTGGTTTTCATCCGATTTGGTTGAATTTCATACTTAGAGTGTATTTTGAACATCAAAACTCATATGCAAAATTGCAAGTCCATATATTCATTTTTGTTGAATTCTAAGAGATTTTACCGTTTTGAAAAAGTCACTTTGTATGGGAGGTAGGCGTGGTTTTCATCCGATTTGGCTCATTTACGAACTTGACCTTCATTTTTTAGATAAAAGCTTAAATATTGAATTTCGTGATGATAGCTTTAAAATTACGGCTGTAATCGTGATCACAGACAGACGGACAGACGGACAGACAGACGGACATGGCTAGATCAACTCGGGTGGTGATGCTGATCAAGAATATATATACTTTTCTATACCTACCACGCCTCCTTATGGGCGTTACAAACGGAGTGACAAAATTAATATACCCCCATTTACGTTTTTTAAACGTGGGGGTATAACGAGCGCGCAGGAGTGTCACAAATAAAAACTCTGATTTTTACTCTTACTGCAAAGTTACCAATATAAATTTCAGTTGCATTTATTTCTTCGATTTCGTGCATTAAATCGTGTAAATAGCTATCGACACTTATCGGTTTTGCTTTTCCAAGGAACGTTCCAATTAAAAAGACATTAGAATCCGGTACATTATAAAAATGTCCCATAATTGGCCACAAGCAAGTTTGAGAGCTCTTGAATAGTGGAAGTCCATCTACACCTAAATCTAAAAGTAGTTCTTGCAACTCAAGTTCAGAAATTTCGGATTTTAACGATTGCATATGATGTCTTATTCCTATGTGAAAGTACGTTCCATGGGCAACTGTTCTTGTTCTTATTAAATCATTTTGCTTGATTAATGAGTTAGTCGAAGCAGGAACATCTAACTGTTCAGAATTAAGAATCTGCAATAACTCATCACAACATCTTCTTCCTGGCAAGTATTTACGATACCAAGAGGCGAGTTTTTCTTTCAATGAAACATTGGGTACTTTAAATTCTGCTTCAGTTGGGACTGTTCGAAAGTCAAACTCGTCACTTGCACAAAGAAGTTCTGTTTCACTTCCTGCACTAGGATGTTCGCTCCAGCGAGTGATGTTGAGTTTTCAAAGCTACTATACTCAGTACTTGCGCCTGGAATCTCTACCTCAGAAGGTACATAAAAACTAGCTAGGGGAAGTTCTACATTACCAGATGAATTGATGGAAACACGACTTTTCTTTCTTAAATTTTCCTCCTCTTTTTTTGCCAGCCGCTTTAAATTTCTGCTGCTGAATCCATCCATCCTGATGTGGATTCTTTTTAAAACTGGAAACTTTTAAATAACAGGTTAGGTTAGGTTAGGTTGAAGTGGCTGAGCCGATAGACGACTCGTACACCTAGGCCAGTACAGGCCCGTTGTGACACCACATAATCCCTTTTTAACTAGAGATTCCCCTCCTCTATTGGAACGGAGTATGAACTTTAAAATATGCCTAATTTCCAGGCATGAGACTTCGGTAAGTCCACTTAGGAAGGGATGGCCCAAAGTTGCCATTCTCCTTCTAGCTAGTGCCGGACATTCGCAGAGGAAGTGCTGAGTGTTTTCTTCTTCCTCTTCGCACATGCAGCTTCTGCAAAAGTCATTAGATATAGCTCCTAAGCGAAGAGCATGCGTTCCGATTAAACAATGACCCGTGAGGATTCCTATTATTTTAGACAGGTTTACCCTGTTAAGTTCAAGCAGCGAGTTGGTGCGTTTTAAGTCGTAGGAAGGCCACGTTAGCTTAGCTATCCTACATGTGTCAAGTTGTTCCCAGCGTTCTTGTGCAAGGCTTAAAGTTTTGCTCCTGCACCGGAGTTTGTAGGAGGAAATGGGTATACCAATAAAGTCCTCGTTTAAGAGGGTGTTAGAGGTCGTACCCTTCCTTGCCAGTTCGTCAGCCAGTTCATTGCCCTCGATATCCCTGTGTCCGGGTACCCATACGAGGTGGATCCTGAATAACCTGGCCATCTCGTTGAGAGATCTGCGGCATTCAGTGAGAATTTTGGAGTTGTCAATATGTGAGTTTAGCGCCTTGAGCGCAGCTTGACTGTCTGAAAAGATGTGGATACTTTTTCCATTGAGGTCTTTTTGACCTAGAATCTTAGCGGTTTCGTGAATGGCCATCATCTCCGCCTGGTAGACACTGCAGTAATTTGGGAGTCTGAAGGAAGCTTCAATTCCAAGATCCTGGGAGAAGATACCACCCCCTACTTGTTCTTGAAGCTTAGAACCGTCAGTAAAGATTTTAATGCCGGTGGTTTTAAGGGGGGTTTTGTTAACCCAGTCTAGCCGCGAAGGGATGAGAACCTCATAGTTCTTTTCAAGGTTTAAGCAGGGCACACAGTAATCTGTTCTGTCAGGGACAGATGAGTCTAGAATTAATGTGTGACCGCAATTATTACCTATCCAATTTCCAGATTCTCTTAGTCTGAGAGCTGCTATGTTAGCACATTCTCTGGCAAAGATATCTAGAGGAGGAAGGTGAAGCATGACATTTAGAGCACTAGTTGGGGTTGAGCATAATGCCCCGGTAATACATAGACTTGCACTTCTTTGAACCTTAGCAAATTTCTGAAGTATAGTTTTCTTATTCAGGGCCCTCCACCATACCAGTGAGCCATATATAAGTATGGGGCGGACAATTGCCGTATAGATCCAGCGTACTATTTTAGGGGAAAAACCCCATTTTTTCCCAATCGATTTTTTACAGGCAAACAGAGCTATGTTTGCTTTTCTAACACGTTCATTTATGTTGTCATTCCAGATAAGTTTCTTATCCAGAATAACTCCTAGGTATTTCGTGCTGTCACTAAAGAGCAACCTCTTGCCGTTCAGACGCGGAGGTTCTAAGTTAGGGATTTTGTATTTCCTGGTGAAAAGGATGAGATCTGTTTTCTCCGGGCTTACATTCAAACCACAAGAGGCAGCCCATCTTGAGAGGGTTGCGAGTGCTCTCTCCATGAGTTGACAGAGAGTTTGAGGAAATTTTCCGTTAAAGACAAGAGCAATGTCATCAGCATATGCAATAACTTTGTAGCCTTCCTCCTCCATGATACGCAACAGTTGGTCAACCGTCACGGACCACAGAAGCGGAGACAAAACACCCCCCTGTGGAGTCCCCCTGCTTACAAATCTACGGATAGAGGATTCCCCCAGTTCTGAGTTTACCACCCTGCCCAAGAGCATCTGGTGGATGAGACTCACGAGAAAATCCTCCACCCCCAGTTCTGACAAGGCAGAGGTGACCGCACAGGGGAGGACGTTATTGAATGCACCTGCTATATCTAGAAAGGCAGCAAGCGTGTATTCTTTGTTCTCAAGTGATTTTTCAATTGTAGACACAAGAGAGTGGAGAGCTGTTTCTGTTGATCTGCCTTTTATATAAGCATGCTGAGATTTAAGGAGCCGGTCGAGTTTCGGCTTAAGAAGAAGCCGAATAAGCCTATCCAGTGTTTTAAGCAGAAAGGAGGAGAGGCTTATGGGTCTAAAGTCGTTCGGTTTAGTGTGAGAGGATTTACCCGCTTTCGGTATGAATATGACTTTCGTCTCTCTCCAAGCTAATGGAATGTAGTTAAGGAGTAGGCAACCATGGTAGATCACCTGAAGCCAGGGTACTATTGCGTTGAAGCTATAGTGGAGTTGAGCTGGTATAATGCTATCGGGACCCGGAGATTTATAAGGTTGGAACGAGTAAACCGCCCATCTTAAATTCTCCTTGCTGGTTAGCTGCCCAATCTGCTGAGGTGTAAGCTCGGAGGAAGATGTTTGAAAGCTGGAGTTGTTAGTGTGACCACTTCCAGGAAAATGTACGTCCATGAGTGTATCTAAGGTTTCGATACATGAGTCTGTCCAGGTACCATCTTCTTTTTGAAGAAAGCTTGGTGCTGTTGGGAATTTTGCAAGTATTTTCCTAAGCCTTGAGGCCTCAGTAGTACTTTCTATATCTGTGCAGAAGGAAAGCCAAGATGTTCTTTTTGCTTTCCTAATTGCTGTTTTGTAACTACCTAGTTTGGACTTATATGTTTTCCATGCGTTCTCGCTATTGCTACGCCTTGCGTAGTTAAAGTCTCTACGACAGTCCTTTCTGAGGATTTCAATTTCCCGAGACCACCATACTGGTTTACGGGATTTCTTTTGTAGTTTTTCCGGACATGCTCTGTTAAGGGCATCCGAACACTTTTTGGTAAAGTTTTGTACAAGGGCGTCTAAACCTTCCTTGTTTGTCACGTGGAGAGAACTATCTGAGGTCAAGGACCTCTTGATTATTTTATTATACCATCTCCAATTTGTCTTAAAATAACACTTACTTAATGAATTTAATTCACAAATTTAAAAAGGTTTAATATAAAAAAATTTGTTCACAAAACTTAACAAAACAACTTAACAAAAGCACGTGTTGATGAAATTTAATTTTTTGAAGTTTGTTTGTTTACATTCGTGTAAGCGTTGCCAGTCGGTTTTTTCTTCATTCAAGATTGAATTCTTGATTTCTTCATTTTGCTTTGTGCTTTTGTTCTTTGCTGCTCGCAATATACAACATTTTCACTTACAATCGGACTAGTGCCAATCGGAACAAAGTTGTATGTTAGAGATCATATAAAACATTCGGATATGTTTCAAAATTGCTACCTAATTTACCGCTGGGTATGTAAGTAAAAGAGAGAACGCTGCTACAGACTCCAAAACTACTGAGCCGATTGAGCTCAAATTTGCGCAGTAACTATGGGGTCATTCATAAATTATGTTACCAATTTAGTAGAGAGAGAGGTTTAAAATGTACTACGATAAGTAACGAATGGGGGGAGAGGGTCTCAGATATAGTAATGTGACCAAAAATAAAAAAACTCGAAAAAATTGAAATTAATACAACCCAACATTTCAAACCATTTTCATCTTAACATCTTCATGTTTGACCGTCTAAATTGACTGTTAACTATTGGCAAATGTAGTAAGGGCATCATTTTTCTTTGCTTGCTTTTCGACAGTTATTTTTTCTATTTTCGAATATTTTTTAACCAGTTAAAATTCTTATTTCATATACTACGTTACTTTATGGGGGTGGAGGGGAGTGTTTTTGAAATGCACTACAACGAGTACCAGAGGGGGGTAGAAATAAAATTTGAAAATCGGTCACGTAATTTATGAACCCCTATGTTTCGAGTACCAGATAGTTTAGAAATAATAACGCTGAAAGCATTGCAACCTTTTCCGGTACTTATCTAGATAAGGTGCAGCAAAGCGCACCGGGAAAAAGCTAGTAAAATTATATTTTTAATATGATTATTAATTATATAAAGGTCACTTAAATTAAGATAAAGTAAATTTAATTTAACCTTTTATGAGGTTCATATGAAATTAATAAAAAACGCATCCGATTTTGTTATCTTCCGATGTTCATTTTGGATGAACCAAATAAAATTTCTTCCTACTTTTGCTTAAAGTGAAAGAAAATTGACATGATGTCTCTTTACTATTGAAACAAGAACGAGTTGTTTAAACAACGCTTGAAGCTCGAGAAAATTCATAAAATTAATATTTTATCAATTTCAAGATAATTTATAAAAATGTCATTTGCACTCTTTACAGAGGGAAGCTACCGAAGATTAAAGGCTCTGAAGGAGTAGATTTATAAACGCCAATATATGGGGCAATTTTGCTAAAAAATATGTTGAATTTGGTATATTTTAAATAGTTTTTTATCATTCTTTAATTCTAGCTTATTTAAACGAAAACTTCTTCAAGCAGTTCAGTTTAGGTTACTCAGGGGTTTTGGGATCTCTGATCTTGACTTTGGTGTTAGAAATTTGAAATTAAAAATATTTATTGAATTGAACAATATATGTTGAAGAATGTAATGTTTTTTTCTTATATAGATAACCTCCACAATCAGCGATATCACTTCACAGATGACTTAATTGAATTGACTCTAAAATCATACGATCAAGTGTTGCAGTCATCACCTTTAATCGCAACCGAACAACAAACACCCAGCATAAAAGTAGCTTCTGATCTGGTTAAACCTGTGTTGAAATCATATAATCTTAACAGGAAGCTCAAACGAAATCGTGACAATTGGTAAGAAGATGAATAAATTTTATGAATAACTAACATTATGATTATGTTTTTAACGTAGAATACGTTATACGGGGGTGTTAATCTGGAGCACAAAATTTTGAGAAAATGTTTGTCACTTTCATTATAAGTTTTTAATACTTTATGCATGCATTGAAAAAAATTCAAGTATGGTCGTAACATATTTAATATGTCTTCTTTTGATTTGTATTTAAATAATCATATTGCTACATATAATTTTTTTGATTCTATAAGTAAATCAAAATTTAACTCCTTCAAATTTTGTATTAATTTTCATATGCTTTGTATTTTATGTATTACAACATCATGTGTAAGAGCAGTACGATTATCTGTGTGTTCTTCACAGAACCAGTGTGAGAAAGAGAAGAAGTATAATGACCAAGTAGCGAACGATGTGTACATACACAACATTGATAAGCGAAGCAGAGAAACAAAATTGTGCTTACCCAGTTGGCCACGTCTTTAAGACATCCTCAATGTCTTACAGCCTTATTCATAAAGACATTTTAGAGGCAGCGTAACTTTAAACGGGCTTTAAACAAGAAAACGTTATTCATAAACATTTTTCGTAGTTGTTTAGGAGCTGCGTAACTTAAACGCCGAAATTGGCGTTTAAAGGTTACGTTAATACAACCATGATTTTTGTTTGTCTTTTCTTTTAATATCAAAGACATGCTCCATATGCGCCCTTTGCAGCATTTTTTTATGCAGCGGCCATTGTAAATCCATACGAACTCTTAATTTTTGTAGAGATTTTCTATAGTTCAGACACAAACCTTACAATCATAAGCAGAATATGAAAAAATGTTTTTGAATAACAATGTTAGCAAGGTTGCATAGAAGCTGCGTAAAGCCTTAAACAGTGCGTAACTAAACAAGCGTTTAAAGGTTGTTTAAGGAAATCTATTGAATTGTTAATGACTAACGTATTCTACGTCTGACCTATGCACCCGTGTTATCTAACACAGGCTTGAGCTTTTTTACATATAAGGGGTTTTACAATTCGGAATATTTTCACTCGGATGACAAAATTTTGACAGTCGAAATGAGAATATGATTGCCATTAATGCATGTAGCCCAAAGGGTTTTTTTTTTTAAATTCGTACTTATACGTTTTTCTCTATTCAGCTATTAGAAAAAAAATTGTTTTTTTTTGAGTTTACTCCTTTAGAATCGATTTCATATATAACCCATACAGTGTTGCCAGATGCCGCTCACCATTTACCCCTAGATTGGATTTCAAATCCCCCTAAAATTCCCCTAAATTTTTTTTTTCAAAAAACATACAAAAAAAACAGTTGTAAATAACTTGAAATTTATTAAGTTAAAACTTCAGCTTCAAGGGGCAGCTGAAGAGTAGGGCAACTGCAATGCAAATTGCTAATGTGTTCCTATGTATTTAAAGGGCTGAGCTGTTGGACGTCTTCAACAAGCTCAGGAAGTTTCTTTGTAGCTTTCAATTGTCCAAGCTAAAATTGGCCTTAAAATTTAGTTTTACCTTTGAAAGCAGGTCTCCGTCTTCCCATTTGTTTGTATATTTTTGAGCATACCTTTTCTTTTCGCGGCGTCCGTGGCGTAGTTGGTTAAAGTGCGTGGCCGCTATGTCAACGAACTCGGAGACCCAGCTTCGAACCCCAGCAGCGACAGAAAATTATTTGAATTAAAATATTTTTCTATACGGCCGCCGCCTCTCTTCAGACAATGGCAAACCTCAGAGAGTAATCAAAATGCCATGTAAAGCTTCTTGAGAACAAGAACATTCCGTTCATCGCCGTTCGGAGTCGGCGTTAAACATGTAGGTCTGGTTCTCGGTCAATTGTGTACAAACTTAATAACACGCACAACACAATTGATCATAAGAAGCTAGGTCAAAGTCCTTTCAAGCGCTGAAATGGCCAGTTATTTATTTTATTTTTTAAAAAATACCTCTTTGTGTAAAACTTTAAAAGTAAAAAAACATAACTAAAACTTTCTGGCTTTAACCCTGGAAAGACATACTTATTTTTTGTACATAAAGCTTATGCTTCGTCGATGCATTAAAATGCAACCCGTTTCGGATAAAATATGCGAAATATGTCCGTCTCGAATTCGAAACACATCCGTATGGCACACTGGGAATGATCTTTCGACGCAAGGAAACAACAACAATGCTATGCACATTTTGGTGAGAGAACTAAGAGCGTAGATTTATAGAAAGTGTGAGAGCGAGAGAATAGTTTTAAGAAAAGCAAGTGTTGCATATTGTGCGTATTAAGATGATGATTTCTTAAAAAGGGATTATTTTTTTTTGACGTAACTACAAAAATCGATGTTATTTGTTTACCAATCAGGTCAGTGTCTTCAGGTGCATTTATAAAATTGTTTTTCAAAAGAATTTTTATTTTTATTCATGCCTTAAAAAAGTAAAAGCCTAAAAAATACTTATATTTTTTATATATAGAAGGGCGCCACGGACGCCCTAAAAATACTGTGGCGTCCGTGGCGTAGTTGGTTAAAGTGCATGGCCGCTATGTCAACGAACCTGGAGACCCGGGTTCGAACCCCAGCATCTACAGAAAATTATTTGAATTAAAATAATTTTTCTGTACGGCCGTCACCTCTCTGCAGACAATGGCAAACCTCAGAGAGTAATCAAAATGCCATGTAAAGCTTCTTGAGAACAAGAACATTCCGTTCAGCGCCGTTCGGAGTCGGCGTTAAGCCTGTAGGTCCGGTTCTCGGTCAATTGTGTACAAACTTAATAACACGCACAACACAATTGATCATAAGAAGCTAGGTCAAAGTCCTTTCAAGGGCTGAAATGGCCAGTTATTTGTTTTATTTTTTAAAAAATACCTCTTTGTGTAAAACTTTAAAAGTAAAAAAACATAACTAAAACTTTCTGGCTTTAACCCTGGAAAGACATACTTATTTTTTGTACATAAAGCTTATGCTTCGTCGAATCGACGACGACATGTTTTAAAATGGCCATGCTGATTTCCTATCCGACAAAATCATTTTTAAAGATTGTTTGTTCTTGATTATAAAGTTTATTAAGAGTAAAGAAAAACTGCAATGCATTTTATTAATAAAAGTATTTAATAAAAAAATTAATTTTCACAGTTTGAGTTTTTTAGCATGTTTTACAAAAGGTAAATAATGTATCGTCGATTCGACGAAGCATGTCCTTCTAGGGTTAAGTAAAAACTGCACACTCAAACCCGGCCTCTGCATTATATGCCGAATATATGCCGAGTAGTTATAAAATGTCCTTGATTTGAAATCACTGAGCAAGCAACATTGGTTTTGGTCGGTACTGAGAGAAATTAATGGCATAATTTTATAAACCACCGTAATGAAACGCAACGCTAACGTGGCGCATCACTTGGATTAAAAATTTGCATTTTATTAATCACTACGTTATTGCGTTAGCTATGTTACGTTACCACGGTGAACTGTCAGTCAACAACAGTTTAGGGTTGTCACATATAAAATAAAACTAGCATCATTATTGCAAATCTTTGAAATATTTAAGATTCACCAAATTCTGACTTGTTGGAAACCATATCAGCTGTTCTCTTCAGCCATCATTAAATTGAAATTGCAATATAAACGCCAAACACTGGCGTACCATTTGCTACCTGCGGTAGCTTATTTTATTTCTTTTAGCAACTTTTCGAACTGTTGGTTCGTTGTTGCTGTCTTTAACCTATATTCAAACGATATATGTAAACATTTAAGAATATATGAGTGAAACAAACAGTTATGACCCTTTCAATGCGAACTTATTCGTTCTAACGGCAGCTCAAGAGCAAGTGATGAAAGTGACAGTTCGAGTGAACGAATTTCAAGTGCAGCGTTTTATAAAATGCGAACTTTGTATTGTTTTCACCACGCTATTGCGTTACTCAACGCTGAAGATCACGGCGTGAAGCGTTGCGTTTTATAGATTGCGAATTAAAACAACGCAGCGTGAAGTGATGTGCAGGGATTTATATAAAAACTTTTTAACAAAAAAAAAAAAAACCGGCTTCAAAATCACTACAAAGTAAAAAATAATTTTAAATAACTTTTCCCATCAATTTCTTAGTCAAATTTTAAAAGTTATTTATATATACTAGAGGACCCGGCAAACTTCGTCCCGCCCTGAATTAATTTTTTTATTGAAATAATTCCGAGCAATCACGATCCCATCCGAAATTAATTTTTTATCGAACATTCACGACCGATAACAAATGGTGCCAATCGAATTTCAATTATTGATTGAATGAAACACTCTAATATCCCTTATTTACACGGAATGTAAGGAGGTTGAGGGAATCACATGTCAGATCAATTCAGTGCTTTTTGATAGACAACATTAGCAAAAGTAAACAAAGATTAAGGCTTTCCAACACGCGAACATGTCATGTATTGTAAGCCATGCAAGAAGCTTAGGAACTCAAGATTAATAGTTATAGACATATTATGCATGCATTTTTTACAAATAATTTAAGACACATTGTTTTGCACTTACATTTATTTGAGCAATATTTATATTGTTTCCATATAATTTTGTGAGTGGAACTTCCGTCCGCTTATTTATATCTAAAAAACTGAATGCACCTCCATGCTACAGGTGTAAAATAAGCTGCATTTGCATAGTCTACTTGCTCTCTCTCTTTATATGATCGTACTGCTTTCCGCTCCATTATCTTTATATACTACTAGCCTTTTCCCGGCGCGCGTTGCTGCACCATGCAACTATATGGGAATATAATAGGTGTATTCAAAACTTTTCTTAGACTTATAGTTTGACACCACTGTCATTTTCCACTGCCCGTTACAGTTTTCCTGTAGTTATATTCACAGAAAATGATTTTTATTAATAGACTAGCAAATACCCGCTGCTTCGCCGGCGATAAAAATATTAAATATCATTAAAAACTTTAAATCTTAAAATTTAACACCCGTATTCATATTGAAGTGGGAAGAGTGTAAATAATGGTTTGTGTATTAGATAAATTCAGTGACTTGTTATTTATTTATCGCAATTTCGTCAAGATTTTGATATTTAAAAATCAATAGTTTTTCTAAGTTTTTCATCTGCACTGAAATAATTGTCATTTTATTATTTTTTTTTTTTTATAAATATTGTGAAATCTTTGACAAATTTTCTTGTTTTTATTTTCTTTTTTTGGAAATTTTTTATATATTTTGAATTTTCTTGACATATTTTCAAAATTTTTGAAATATTTTGAAGAATTTTAATTATTTTTGACGATATTTGTGCTCAAATGAGAGCAAATAATTTAAAAACTGCTTTATGAGAGGTGTGTTATAAACCTTAAAAAAAAAAAATTTAAATTTTAACCATATATAAAAATCCTCCAATATCTAACATTTTCAAACACTTTTTGACATTTTGTTTGTTTTTGATACATTTTGAAATAATTTGATACATTTTTGACAATATTTTTTGTGCTTAGATGAGAACAAACAAATTTTTAAAATGCTTTATCGAGGGTTTATTGAAGGTTTCAACCATTTTTAAAATTCTCTTATTTATCAAGCATTTAAAAGAGCTTTTGAAAGCTGTTGAAATGTTCAACATGAAAAATGTTTTTAAATTTTTTTTCGATTTTTTTCTTATGAAGGCTTTGTAAGAGGCTCATAATTTTTTATGAATACAGCCGTTTGAATTTCGGTAAAATTGTATATTTGTGTTGGAGCGACTTAGTAGTTTCATCCGAATAAAGTAACCAGCTAACTAATGTAATAAAAAATAACTAAAGTAATAAACTTTCTGTATCTTCCTGATAATTTTTTTTCATGCATTGGTTCACTTTTCCTAGCGCTGTGACTATTGGGGTACTCACAGTTTTGTTTTATCTGGTGTGTTAACTACGCCGTCTGTTAACTCTAAAACATTTTGCCATGTGGTAACTATTTTTGATTTTGTTTTGCATGTAAAAAAGAGATAACACAAACTGGTAAAATTGCCTTGCTTTCCAACATGTTTGTTTTTCGTAGCAAACTGGCATTTCTGAAAGGTATTTTTATTTTATTGAAAAATCAATAAATCAAAGAAAGCTTCTCTTGTTATTTTTATTTTATTGAAAAATCAATAAATTAAAGAAAGCTTCTCTTTTCAAAAGGCGTGTCAATTTTAGAACGAACTACGTGTAGGGGTTCTCACAATTTGATTGAAGTATCGTTTTAAAGTTACTATATATCAACTTTATTATTCCCTATATATAAAAATCTCGTTTATACGTAAAAATATCAGCTCAGAGGTAAGAAAAATATATGACGACCTTAAAGAATTGTTATTTTAAAATAAAATATATCTTTCGTTTAAACTGATAAATTTCATCAAAACATTTCAACAAAACATCGACACGGAATTTTTGTCGATGCTTTTATAAAAGTGGCAGTATTTTTACATTCAAAAAGGTGGCAGCAATGGTACCGCACTCAATACATGTTGCTGTCTTTTTTTTCTTTTTTGTGAACCTTCCCACCGGGAAAAAAGAATCAATTCTCTTCTCCAACATAGATTCTAGAATTTATTATTTTTAACACCCCATCGGGAAAAAGATGCA
Organism: Pherbina coryleti; assembly: GCA_943735915.1. Taxonomy (NCBI): domain Eukaryota; kingdom Metazoa; phylum Arthropoda; class Insecta; order Diptera; family Sciomyzidae; genus Pherbina; species Pherbina coryleti. The sequence continues at coordinate 2,471,564 of OX030953.1, read as the reverse complement.
ATTTTATATAAAAAAAGAATCAATTCTCTTCTCCAGTATAATTTCTAGAATTGATTATTTTTAACATGCTGATGTCCTACAAAGAATAGTACATTCTTTTCTCGCTTCAAGTGGAATCGCTACAGAATCGTTTTTTTTCACTTTTTAAATAGATTCTTTTCATATATGTAATCATGGTTGAATAAATTAGGATGTCTCGTGGCTGATCGTACTCTCTTCTCAGTACACATAATTGTCAAAATCAATGAAAAGCTACAACAACAACTTCATCGGCTTTGCATGTTATCAATTTACGCATTCAGATTTTGTATGAGTTGCCAACTTCGATTCGACTTTTATTGGAACTCGCTCTCACCCATGCGACAACCTTATTTATTAAACCATGTATGTAATACTTCAATATTGGCAGCAAAATAAATTTTTCATGAGTTTCAACTACGAAATCAAAGAGAGATAGCCTACATAAGATTTTGTTGTTTGTATTAGTATATTTGAATATACGTCAACGGGGCGGTTGTTAAGAAAAATGTCTACCCAAACATAAAACAAAACAAAGCATACATATTTGTTTTGCATAAATCATAGGTACGCACCATTATAAAACAATTATGAGACCAACGCGTGAAATATGATAAAAATTTAAAAAGAAAAATTCAAACAAACAAAATTTATATCATAAAAATTGAAACAACAGAAATTTTAAATGAAATTTTTGACAATGAAAGCACCGCTCCTGAGTTTTTTTGTTATAAAATTAAATTTCGAGTACATAAAAAAAATCAAAAATAAATTAATAACTGGTCATTTTAGCCATTGAAAGGACTTTGACCTAGCTTCTTATGATCAATTGTGTTGTGCGTGTTATTAAGTTTGTACACAATTGACCGAGAACCGGACCTACATGTTTAACGCCGACTCCGAACGGTGATGAACGGAATGTTCTTATTCTCAATTAGCTTTACATGGCATTTTGATTACTCTCTGAGGTTTGCCATTGTCTGCAGAGAGGTGGCGGCCGTACAGAAAAATCATTTTAATTCAAATAATTTTTTGTCGCTGCTGGGATTCGAGCCCGGGTATCCAGGTTCGTTGACATAGAGGCCACGGACTTTTAGCCAACTACGCCACGGACGCCACAATTTCGGGTACATTCACAGTACAGTGTACTGCCAATATAGAAGTATTACATATATGATTATTTTAAATAAAATGTATTAACTTTGGGAAATAAGAAAACAAATCAAAACAGACTGATGATTTTCTCACTTATACCAGAATTTGTTTTAGAATCAGTTCGTTTTTCACTTATCAAAAAAGCAAGCAAGGAATCTAAAAACATTTTATATATTAGAAATAATTATATGGGTCGTAATCGATTATGGCTGGAATAAAAACGAATCAGTAAACTTTTGCTTGATAGATTCCAATTCATAGGTTTTGCAATAAATGTTCTATTTACGATTTTTGTTTCTAGAATCCATTTTAATTTTGCCGGTGGGACGCTGACGTCCTACAAATAGTAGTACATTCTTTTCTCGCTTCCATATGAATAGCTACAGAAATCGATTCTTTTATTCACTTTTTAAATGCATTCCTTTAAATAAAAAGTATTCATTTTCGGAAATGAGAAAACAAATCAAAACAGACTGTTGCTTTTCTCACTTATGCCAAAATTTGTTTGGTTGATATATTCGTTGATATATTGGTTGATATAAACTTTTGATTGATATATTCCAATTCATATGTTTTGCTTTAATTTATATATTCTGTGGAATACGTTCTAAAATGTAAGGAAAAGAATCCATTCCATTTACGATTTTTTTTTTTGAATCAATTCTCATTTTCCCGCTGGGTTGTTGACTTTTATATATGTTTCTCAGAAAGAGTTTGAAAATAGAGCTTTTGTCTGACAGCGATTTTGACATATTGTTCTATCTCATATATTCGTCAACATTAGAGTGCTGATATATTGTTATATGAGCGAGAAAATATATAGAGGAAATTAAATTTAAAAAAAAAAAACTCAGGAGCGGTGCTTCCATTGTCAATAATTTTTATTTGAAATTTTTGTTGTTTGAATTTTTTGATTAAAATTTCGTTTGTTTAAATTTAATCATATTTCAGGCGTTCTTATAATTGTTTTATAATGGTGCGTACCTGTGATTTAGGAAAAACAAATATGATTTGTTTTCTTATATGTTTGGGGCAAACGTTTTCATAACAACCGCCCCTGTGACGGTTTGACTTTTTATTTTTTGTGTAGTAATTTTCATATATTCAAATATACTAACACAAACAGCAACATCTTATGTTGTTATGGCTGTCTCTCTTCGAATTCAGAGTTGGAATACAGAAGTATTACATATACATATGTTCTACCTTATTAACTTTGGGCACAACCTTTTTTTGAGATGCACAGAGTTTTAACGAGAAAATTTTTTCTCTCTGAGAATAAAAATAAAGAAATTGTATGGTTATTCTCTTTGAATTTTAATTAATTATTTAAACAATGGTTATTAAATTTATATATCCCATGTCCCAACTGGGCACCAAAGCTATCCTAGAGAAAAAAAATTTTTGAAATAGCGCCTGCCATTCTCAAGCTTTTCGCAGCCGAACATACGTGAGTCTTCTTTTATATAATAGTATAGATATATTATTATTACTCGTATGTTCTTTTTATTCTTAAGGTATAAAATAAGTTTATATTTGATTTAATCCAGCACACAGTCCCATAATTAATTCGAAGGATTGGCCTTGTGATTCATTGATTGAATTCTTGGAATGTGCACTTCCTCGCCCTTGAATTGGCCTACTCAAATGCGTTCATCTTTGCTTGAAAAACATTATTCTTGAGTTGCTTCACGACCGATTTTTTACCCTTGCAGAATTTGGATTGATTCAGGCTCCGAAGCATGATAATAACAGATCCAACCTTCAGTGGTACATTATGTGGTGGTAATCCTTGCAAACCAATGAATTCAGGAACACTATTCGATAATTGGTTGCTTCGTCTGGACACAAACAACTGATTTGAACGAATGTAATTGTGCAGAAATTGCATTTTGAATTATGAAATTAAAATCGAGTTTTTTTTTATTTTTTATTTTTCCATACAAAATGTATGGAACATCGATTTTTCCGAGAAAATTCCAATTTTTTGCTGTTAAAAGCTACCTTGTGCGGAAACGAACAAAAAAAAAAACAAAAAAAGGGTTCTTATGTATGCCACTCTGATTTTTTATATATGACACTTATTCGGACATGACAATCTAATTGTTTTCATTATCCATCACTCGCTGCTGTGTGGCTTAACCGTGTATAAGCTCGCCGAGTATTTGACTGATTTCGTAGACCTATGTCAGGCTCGTCCCCTCCTTGGAGTTGTTATGAACACTGTACGACACGAAAAATTACCAATTTCAATTCTTTCGATTCTTTTCCTTCCTTCCTTATTTTCTTTTTGCCTACACCACATCAGTATTGTGGCGAACAAATACAAAATAATTATTAAAATCAGCCGAGCCATTTCCGAGTTTTAGCAAGACCAACGCACGGCAATTGATAATTAAATATTCAGAGAATAGAAGATAAAAACACGATTGGTTTTTGTCTTAGAAAAATATAATAGGCTGCTATAATTCGATTTCAGAAGATTGTGCTGTCATATCATTTTATTGCAAATTCTATTAGGAAATTTTTGTAGTACATTTCAATTTGAATAAAAAAAGTCAGCTCAACCGTCAGTTTTGGTTTAAGGCTCGATCCTTACAAAGGGCAAACAAATAATATATTTTTTTTAATTTTTTTTATTTATGCAAATGACAGCTTTTGTGTTCTTTTTGGAGTTAAAAGTGAATATGTTGGAGCTTTCTTCAAATAGGGGTTTATTAAGTGCTTAAATTAAATTTATCAACGAAAAGAAATTGAATGAAATATATTAAAAAAACAACGGAGTTATTTTCATCGAAAGTAGGAAATACGAATTTCTGATAGTTTTTTGTTATTCTAAGAAAACGATGTTATTAGAAAAAGACGCTGTACTAAAATGTTGTGCAATTTTGAAGATATGTGAATGCTTTTGGTGTTACAATAAGAGAAGTTTCTTTTGATTATTTAGACGAACAGTTTCGCTTATAAAAGTACGCTAGTAGGACAATTTGCGATTTTTGTAAAGGGGCGGAAGAAGGGGCGTGGTCAAAACAAAGTATGCTGTAACCTTATCTAGGATTCAAGTAATGTGTGTGCAGAATTTGAGTTAAATCCGTTCAGCCGTTAAGATTTGTTGGCTATTTAAAGTAGTCTGATGTGGCAATTCCCATACAAAATTACCAATTTCGATTTTTCCGCTGTTCCTTCGAGTTTTTTGTAATTTTTTCTAAATTTTCTAAACCACATCTGTATTAAGGCAAATAATACAAAAAAAAAATTATTAAAATCGGCCAAGCCGTTTCTGAGCCTTAGCAAGACTAACGCACACGTATTTCATTTTTATATATAAGACTAGAGGACCCGGCAAACTTCGTCCCGCCCTGAATTAATATTTTTTTTTAAATAATTTCGAGCAATCAAGATTCCAGCCGAAATTAATTTGTTATCGAACATTCGCGATCGATAACAAATGGTGCCAATCGAATTTCAATTATTGATTGAATGAAACACTGGCTTACAGGGAATTTAAAGAGGTTGAAGGAATCACATGTCAGATCAATTCAATGCTTTTTGGTAGACAACGTTAGCAAAAGTAAACAAAGATGAAGTCTTTCGAACACGCGAACATGTCATATATTGTTAGCCATGCAAGAAGCTTGGGAGTTCAAGATTAATAGCTATAGATAATACAAACTCTTTACTTTAATAATTTAAGACATTTGGTGCGGTTTCGGTGGGTGAAGCGTTTCACATGTGAAATTTTGACAGAGCGCTTACAGTGAATCAAGTGTCATACCATCACGTGTTGCTTTCATTGGCGTTTAGTTTTTTTATATTTAGTAGATGACCCGGTGAACTTCTTAGCATCTAAAATTGATTTTATTTTAAGCCATTATGAATCCTTACCAACCTTCCAGCTCCAATTAATTGAGGTCGATAAAATTGGCAGCATCGTGTACGGTTTAGTTATTAAATGAAACTCGTTTATAATTTAAATGAATTCAATGCCTTTTATTAACAAAGAAGATAAACACAGTTAACATTTAATACAAAGCTTTGTGGTAAACTACGTTTTTCGTTTTGTTTTCCGGTGCGTATATAAACAAAGAGGATGGCTTTCCGACACGCGAACACGCGACATACAGTTGCCCATGCGCGAAACACGAATACTCCAAGTTGATTCCGCAAACTTCCAATGACTGGCCTTGTGATTTGTTTATGGTCATTGCGCAGGCCAGACGCACGGGGAATTGCAGCCGTTTAAAATCGAACGGCAAGTCCGTTGGAACCATCGGGATGCGCGAGTTGGCTCGCCTCGCATTTGACTGACTTCGACGACCTATGTCAGCTCGTCCTCTCTTTGGCATTGTAATGAACACTATAAACCGACACGGAATTGTTTTCAAAATCACTTAAATCTATCGAACTTACCTTTAAAACTTTGCAGTATTGAAATCCTTAAAGTAAGTCCTCGAGTCTCGCTAAAATACATTTGAATTAATTTGTGGTGATGTCAAAGCTTCCAAAGTCAATTTGCCTTAATAGAACGGTTGATCAGAATAAATTTTCTTCAAATTTAATTAAATTATATTTTATTGTCAAAATCCAGTAACGTTTTTTCCAATGAAAAATGATTTTAAAATTTTAAATTTAGTAAATTTCACCTCGCGAAATGAATTAAATTCTCGTTAAACAACTATATTCTTACAATGCACTACCTTTTTTACAAACCAAAAAATCATTTTAAATGCAATAGATTTCACACACAGCACAGAATTAATAACAGGTAAACGTAGAGCAGTTGTCAAACGATAAATCCGCCACAAACAGTATCTATTAAAAGTAATTCACTGTACCAAATATGTTGTAAATGGCAGTACCTTTTTTACGACTGATAAAACCATTTTAAATGTAGCAACTACAATTTAATATAACACATCCGCAGGGAATGAATAACATTCGCTTTAACTTAATATATTCGAAGAATTTACAACTTCTTTTGTGGACGAAAAAGTGTTTTAAATGTAATAGATTTTACATAACCGCGCAGAATGAATAACAGTTATTCATGGTGTACCTGTTAAACGATACGTCCGCCACGATCGCAATCTATTGAAAGTTTTTTTTTTTTTTTTTTTTTTAAGCTTTGAACCAAGGATTTTAGGTGGAATACCTATTCAGTCAAGTCTGTTTTGGTTCGAAATGGGGGTGATAGATTAGTGGGAAGGAAAGGGCAATCAACTGAAACACGTGTAGAATGTTATAAGCGTGGTGGAAAGCCAAAGAAACATGAGAATTTGAATCAGAAGCAAGTGTTATGCCTTAACCTCAGTCAATTCAAGTTATAAGGCAATCTCATCCACAAACTTCTGTACCATCCACTACAACTTCATGACGTAAATATTGATGAATTTTTAATTTGAGTTGATTAGATATGAGGATAGAAAATTTTAGAAAGGTTTTTAAAGCGAAGAACCATGGCCTGGCCGGGAATCGAACCCGGGACCTCTGGGGTGCCAGTCGAACACGCTACCAACTCGACTACCGAGGCTGCAATTTTTTTCCTAAGCCACATCAGTATAGAAGTGAACACAAAAAAAAGCATTGAAATCAGTGAAGCCATTTTCGAGTTTTAGCATGACTAACGCATGGCAATTGATTTTTATATATATAGAAATAGATAGAAGAAGACTATAGAAGATATGTAGATAAAGATGTTATTACTCGTATGTTGTCTTTATTCATAAGGTAGATAATAAGTTTAGATTTGATTTAATCCAGCACACAATCCCACAATCAATTCCAATAGTCATGACAATCAATTCCAATAGTCATGACGATAAGAAGCGAACTGAATGTGAATTGAATTTATTTTAACTCAAACATTTGATCGGTTGAACTCAATGGAATTCTCGAAATGAGTACTTCCTCGCCCTTGAATTTTCCTTTGAGTATCGTTGCTTGAATGACATTATTCTTGGGTTACTTCACGACCAATTTTGTTCCCTTGCACAATTTCGGCTGATTGAGGCTACGAAGCATGATGATAACAGATCCAACCTTAAGTGGTAAATTATGTGGTGGTAATCCTTGCAAATCAATGAATTCAGGAACACTGTTCAATAATTGGTTGCTTCGTCTTTACACAATCAACTGATTTGAACGAATGTAATTGTCCAGAAATTGCATTTTGTCTAAGAAAAATTTAATAGGTGCGTTTCTTGTAAAGGGGCGGAAGAGCCGTGGGCAAAACTAAGTATTTCATAACCTAATCTGGGCTTCAAGTTATGTGTGTGCCGAATCTGAGGTAAATCCGTCCAGCCGTTAAGTTTTGTTGCCTATTTAAAGTAGTCTGATACTTTATACCAGTGTCGGCCGACGCCTATGCACGCGTGCTTCGTGAAACTTCGGTTTATTACACCGACATAAAACTGGCTGTCGTGCTTTTACACCGACGCTGCCGATTTTTCGTAGCAAGAGCGCTCAGTCGATGTTTCGCTTTTGGCTAGTTAACACCACGCTTCAATGCAACGTATGCGCGCAATTTATTACGTAATTTTAAATGCTTACACGTAAAAAAATGTTCAACCAAATTTGGGAATCAGGATATTTTTTCTTTAAAAATTGTTTTGGGGAAGCGAAAACTTAATTTGTCAGAAGAACGTAGGGTGCGCTATCAGTGTTTTTTTTATTTTAAAGTAATATGCAATATAAATAATATTAGTACTATTAGGAGTCGGTAAAATGTTATTAGTAAAATATTACTTTCCAAATAAATATGTAATATTGATATTAAGAATAAATATATGCATATTGATATTATTAATAAAATATTAATATTAATGTTATTATTAATTATTATTAATAACGCGGCCCCTAAACAATAAATAATATTGCACATTATTTACCTAGTAAGAAATTTCATTAATTTCAATTCACTTTCATATAAAAAATTTCTTTAAGCCTCTTGCGAAGTAAAATTTTAAACAGTGTAAGCCAAAGAGAGATTCTTTGCTCTCACTTGGGCGCACACAACTACAAAACTGAAAGAACTGTGTATGTATTTTTTTGGCCGACACTGCTTTATACTGTGGCAATTCCCATACAAAATTACCAATTTCGATTTTTTCGATTTTTCCGCTGTTCCTTCGAGTTTTTTGTAATTTTTTTTTTTAAACCACATCTGTACTAAGGCAAATAATACAAAAAAAGAATTATTAAAATCGGCCCAGCCGTTTCTGAGCCTTTGCAGGACTAACGCACACGCATTTCATTTTTATATATAAGAAGAAGATTAATAAAAATCATTTTCTGTTTGTTTGACTACTATACAAATCTTAACGGCTGTACGAATTTAACTCAAACTCAGCTCACATATTAGGTACTTGAATCCTAACTTAGGTTATGGCATACTAAGTTTTGACCACGCCTCTTCCGCCCCTTTACAAGTAACGCAAATCTAACTACTAGCGTATTTTTTTCAAGCGCAAATGCTCGACTTATTAATTTTAAGAAAATCCTGTTATTTTGACATCAAAAACATTCACATATCTTTAGAATTGGACAAACTTTTGGTACAACTTCTTTTTCTAATAACATCGTTTCCTTAGAATAACAAAAAAACTATCAGAAATTCGTATATTTTAATTGCGATGCAAATAACTCCATTGTTTTTGAATATATTTCATTTCAATTGTTTTCGTTGATAAACTCAATTCAAGCACTTAATAAAAACAATTTATAGGGTACTGTTATCTTAGCGGATATATTTTTAATATTTCTTTCAAAAAAGGTCCAAAATATTGACTTTTTACTCAAAACATGACACAAAAGTTGTTTTTGTTGTTAAAATAATAAATACTCAAATTTGAATTTTCAACTGCCTTTCACATGACATGGCGTTTAATAGCAAAAATGCTTCCAATTTTACAAAAAAATTTATTAACTGTTTCTGTCATCAAAAAACATGGCAGGGTCCCAGTGATTTTTTAAAGAAATTAATTTTTTTCAAAAGTTTTTTTATTCTTTTTATAGAATAGTTAAGCTCAAAGAATAATTTATGTGAAAAAATTATACCAATATCTCTTTCCGATCAAAAGTTATCGCGATAAATATATTTTTAGACACAAACGAAGCTGTTTTTCAAATGCTTATCTATACTATTATATAAAAGAAGACTCACGTATGTTCGGCTGCGAAAAGCTTGAGAATGGCAGGCGCTATTTCAAAAATTTTTTTTCTCTAGGATAGCTATGGTGCCCAGTTGGGACATGGGATATATAAATTTAATAACCATTGTTTAAATAATTAATTAAAATTCAAAGAGAATAACCATACAATTTCTTTATTTTTATTCTCAGAGAGAAAAAATTTTCTCGTTAAAACTCTGTGCATCTCAAAAAAAGGTTGTGCCCAAAGTTAATAAGGTAGAACATATGTATATGTAATACTTCTGTATTCCAACTCTGAATTCGAAGAGAGACAGCCATAACAACATAAGATGTTGCTGTTTGTGTTAGTATATTTGAATATATGAAAATTACTACACAAAAAATAAAAAGTCAAACCGTCACAGGGGCGGTTGTTATGAAAACGTTTGCCCCAAACATATAAGAAAACAAATCATATTTGTTTTTCCTAAATCACAGGTACGCACCATTATAAAACAATTATAAGAACGCCTGAAATATGATTAAATTTAAACAAACGAAATTTTAATCAAAAAATTCAAACAACAAAAATTTCAAATAAAAATTATTGACAATGGAAGCACCGCTCCTGAGTTTTTTTTTTTTAAATTTAATTTCCTCTATATATTTTCTCGCTCATATAACAATATATCAGCACTCTAATGTTGACGAATATATGAGATAGAACAATATGTCAAAATCGCTGTCAGACAAAAGCTCTATTTTCAAACTCTTTCTGAGAAACATATATAAAAGTCAACAACCCAGCGGGAAAATGAGAATTGATTCAAAAAAAAAAATCGTAAATGGAATGGATTCTTTTCCTTACATTTTAGAACGTATTCCACAGAATATATAAATTAAAGCAAAACATATGAATTGGAATATATCAATCAAAAGTTTATATCAACCAATATATCAACGAATATATCAACCAAACAAATTTTGGCATAAGTGAGAAAAGCAACAGTCTGTTTTGATTTGTTTTCTCATTTCCGAAAATGAATACTTTTTATTTAAAGGAATGCATTTAAAAAGTGAATAAAAGAATCGATTTCTGTAGCTATTCATATGGAAGCGAGAAAAGAATGTACTACTATTTGTAGGACGTCAGCGTCCCACCGGCAAAATTAAAATGGATTCTAGAAACAAAAATCGTAAATAGAACATTTATTGCAAAACCTATGAATTGGAATCTATCAAGCAAAAGTTTACTGATTCGTTTTTATTCCAGCCATAATCGATTACGACCCATATAATTATTTCTAATATATAAAATGTTTTTAGATTCCTTGCTTGCTTTTTTGATAAGTGAAAAACGAACTGATTCTAAAACAAATTCTGGTATAAGTGAGAAAATCATCAGTCTGTTTTGATTTGTTTTCTTATTTCCCAAAGTTAATACATTTTATTTAAAATAATCATATATGTAATACTTCTATATTGGCAGTACACTGTACTGTGAATGTACCCGAAATTGTGGCGTCCGTGGCGTAGTTGGCTAAAAGTCCGTGGCCTCTATGTCAACGAACCTGGATACCCGGGCTCGAATCCCAGCAGCGACAAAAAATTATTTGAATTAAAATGATTTTTCTGTACGGCCGCCACCTCTCTGCAGACAATGGCAAACCTCAGAGAGTAATCAAAATGCCATGTAAAGCTAATTGAGAATAAGAACATTCCGTTCATCACCGTTCGGAGTCGGCGTTAAACATGTAGGTCCGGTTCTCGGTCAATTGTGTACAAACTTAATAACACGCACAACACAATTGATCATAAGAAGCTAGGTCAAAGTCCTTTCAATGGCTAAAATGACCAGTTATTAATTTATTTTTGATTTTTTTTATGTACTCGAAATTTAATTTTATAACAAAAAAACTCAGGAGCGGTGCTTTCATTGTCAAAAATTTCATTTAAAATTTCTGTTGTTTCAATTTTTATGATATAAATTTTGTTTGTTTGAATTTTTCTTTTTAAATTTTTATCATATTTCACGCGTTGGTCTCATAATTGTTTTATAATGGTGCGTACCTATGATTTATGCAAAACAAATATGTATGCTTTGTTTTGTTTTATGTTTGGGTAGACATTTTTCTTAACAACCGCCCCGTTGACGTATATTCAAATATACTAATACAAACAACAAAATCTTATGTAGGCTATCTCTCTTTGATTTCGTAGTTGAAACTCATGAAAAATTTATTTTGCTGCCAATATTGAAGTATTACATACATGGTTTAATAAATAAGGTTGTCGCATGGGTGAGAGCGAGTTCCAATAAAAGTCGAATCGAAGTTGACAACTCATACAAAATCTGAATGCGTAAATTGATAACATGCAAAGCCGATGAAGTTGTTGTTGTAGCTTTTCATTGATTTTGACAATTATGTGTACTGAGAAGAGAGTACGATCAGCCACGAGACATCCTAATTTATTCAACCATGATTACATATATGAAAAGAATCTATTTAAAAAGTGAATCAATTGCTTTTTTATATAAATTGCATCTTTTTCCCGATGGGGTGTTAAAAATAATCAATTCTAGAATCTATATTGGAGAAGAGAATTGATTCTTTTTTCCCGGTGGGAAGGTCCACAAAAAAGAAAAAAAAAGACAGCAACATGTATTGAGTGCGGTACCAATGCTGCCACCTTTTTGAATGTAAAAATACTGCCACTTTTATAAAAGCATCGACAAAAATTCCGTGTCGATGTTTTGTTGAAATGTTTTGATGAAATTTATCAGTTTAAACGAAAGATATATTTTATTTTAAAATAACAATTCTTTAAGGTCGTCATATATTTTTCTTACCTCTGAGCTGATATTTTTACGTATAAACGAGATTTTTATATATAGGGAATAATAAAGTTGATATATAGTAACTTTAAAACGATACTTCAATCAAATTGTGAGAACCCCTACACGTAGTTCGTTCTAAAATTGACACGCCTTTTGAAAAGAGAAGCTTTCTTTAATTTATTGATTTTTCAATAAAATAAAAATAACAAGAGAAGCTTTCTTTGATTTATTGATTTTTCAATAAAATAAAAATACCTTTCAGAAATGCCAGTTTGCTACGAAAAACAAACATGTTGGAAAGCAAGGCAATTTTACCAGTTTGTGTTATCTCTTTTTTACATGCAAAACAAAATCAAAAATAGTTACCACATGGCAAAATGTTTTAGAGTTAACAGACGGCGTAGTTAACACACCAGATAAAACAAAACTGTGAGTACCCCAATAGTCACAGCGCTAGGAAAAGTGAACCAATGCATGAAAAAAAATTATCAGGAAGATACAGAAAGTTTATTACTTTAGTTATTTTTTATTACATTAGTTAGCTGGTTACTTTATTCGGATGAAACTACTAAGTCGCTCCAACACAAATATACAATTTTACCGAAATTCAAACGGCTGTATTCATAAAAAATTATGAGCCTCTTACAAAGCCTTCATAAGAAAAAAATCGAAAAAAAATTTAAAAACATTTTTCATGTTGAACATTTCAACAGCTTTCAAAAGCTCTTTTAAATGCTTGATAAATAAGAGAATTTTAAAAATGGTTGAAACCTTCAATAAACCCTCGATAAAGCATTTTAAAAATTTGTTTGTTCTCATCTAAGCACAAAAAATATTGTCAAAAATGTATCAAATTATTTCAAAATGTATCAAAAACAAACAAAATGTCAAAAAGTGTTTGAAAATGTTAGATATTGGAGGATTTTTATATATGGTTAAAATTTAAATTTTTTTTTTTTAAGGTTTATAACACACCTCTCATAAAGCAGTTTTTAAATTATTTGCTCTCATTTGAGCACAAATATCGTCAAAAATAATTAAAATTCTTCAAAATATTTCAAAAATTTTGAAAATATGTCAAGAAAATTCAAAATATATAAAAAATTTCCAAAAAAAGAAAATAAAAACAAGAAAATTTGTCAAAGATTTCACAATATTTATAAAAAAAAAAAAATAATAAAATGACAATTATTTCAGTGCAGATGAAAAACTTAGAAAAACTATTGATTTTTAAATATCAAAATCTTGACGAAATTGCGATAAATAAATAACAAGTCACTGAATTTATCTAATACACAAACCATTATTTACACTCTTCCCACTTCAATATGAATACGGGTGTTAAATTTTAAGATTTAAAGTTTTTAATGATATTTAATATTTTTATCGCCGGCGAAGCAGCGGGTATTTGCTAGTCTATTAATAAAAATCATTTTCTGTGAATATAACTACAGGAAAACTGTAACGGGCAGTGGAAAATGACAGTGGTGTCAAACTATAAGTCTAAGAAAAGTTTTGAATACACCTATTATATTCCCATATAGTTGCATGGTGCAGCAACGCGCGCCGGGAAAAGGCTAGTATGTATTATAATATTGGAAATCTTATCATTTTCATTTTTTATATTTTGTTTTATTATCATCAATATATTGATTTCTTTATGTACATAAAAGATTTTAAGTCGGCGCTTATCTTACTAAGTCGAAATCTTTTTATTTTAATTTTTTCTAATTTGTTTTAATACTTACTTACTTATCTGGCGCTTACAACCGTAAGTCGGTTTTGGCATCGTATAAGAAATTTCTGTTCTGCGCTTGCTTGCTCCAGTTGGAAACACCAAGCGTGGTCAGGTTATCCAACACCTGATCCTTCCAACGAAGATGTGGGCGTCCTCTTCTGCGCTGACCACCACCGGGCACCGAATCAAATATTTTTTTCGCTGGAGCGTCGTTTTGCATTCGCTCAACATGACCTAGCCAGCGGTTCCGCTCGATTTTAATGCGCTTAACTATGTCGATGTCAGCGTACAGCTCATACAGCTCGTGGTTCCATCGAATTCGGTACTCGCCATTGACGCAGATTGGACCGAAGATTTTACGAAGAATCTTTCTCTCGAAGACTCCCAGAGTCTTTTCATCAGAACTGCTCAACGTCCAGGTCTGTGCTGCATATAATAGGACGGGCATGATTAGTGACTTATAGAGCGTGAGTTTTGTTCGTCGAGAGAGGGCTCTGCTTCTCAATTGCCTACTTAGCCCAAAGTAACACCTGTTAGCAAGAGTTATCCTTTGTTTTATCTCAATACTAACATCGTTGAAAGAGTTAATGCTGGATCCGAGGTAGATCTAATCCCAGATGGATCCCAGGCTAATCTGGAGAATGCAGCGCTGACTTCGCGCATATTATGACCAATGATATCGATATCATCAGCATACGCCAGCAGCATAATACTCTTGTAGAATATCGTGCCACTGCGTCTCAAATCAGCAGCTCGGATGATCTTCTCCATCATCAGGTTGAAAAAGTCGCACGATAAGGAATCACCTTGTCTGAAACCTCGTTTGGTATCGAATGGAGGAGTGAGATCCTTCCCGATCTTAACTGTGCTGCTGGTGTTGCTCAGTGTCATTCTGCAAAGACGGATGAGCTTTGCAGGAATACCAAATTCAGACATGGTGGAGTATAGATAATTCCTTATTGGACTGTCGAAGGCGGCTTTATAATCGAAAAAAAGATTGTGTGTGTCGATCTGTTTTTCTAGGATCTTTTCCAAGATTTGTCGTAGCGTAAATATCTGGTCTATGGTGGATTTACCAGGCCTGAAGCCACACTGATAAGGTCCAATCAGCTGGTTTACGATGGGCTTTAGTCTTTCACATAGTACGCTCGACAGGACCTTATATGCGATATTCAGAAGGCTTATCCCACGGTAGTTGACGCAAATTGTGGGAACGCCTTTCTTGTAGATTGGGCAGAGCACACTGAGGTTCCAATTGTTTGGAATGCATTCTTCCGACCATATTCTGCATAGAAGCTCATGAATGCATTTAAATAGAGCTTCGCCTCCATTCTTGAAGAGCTCAGCAGGTAAGCCATCGGCTCCTGCGGCTTTGTTGTTTTAAGCCGAGCTATAACTTTCAAGACTTCAGTATGGTCGGGCAGCGGAACTTCAACGCAGTCGTCCACAATTGGGGTTTCCGGGATATCATCTCTATTGGCGGGATTGTTGTCGTCGTCACCATTCAGAAGCCTAGAGAAGTGTTCCCTCCACATCATCAGTGTACTCTGGATATCTGTCACTAGATTCCCATTTTCATCCCTGCAGGAAGAGGCCCCGGACTTGAAACCATCGGCCAAGCGTCTTATTTTTTCGAAAAATTTTCGGACCTCATTCCTGTCACCATGCATCTCAATTTTCTCGCACTCACGCATTTCTGCTTCCCTTTTCTTTCGCCTGAAAATGCGTCTCTCTTCCCTCTTCTTCTCTTTGTATCGCTCTTTAGCAGCACGCGTTACAACCGACTGCAGGGTGGCTTTGTAGGCTGCGTCTTTTTCTGCAGTGGCGTCGCGACACTCCTGGTCGTGCCACTGGTTTCGGCGAGGGCGGTGATAGCCTATCACCTCTTCGGCAGCCGTACGCATAGAGTGGGAAATATGATTTCACTGTGCGCATATATCGTCGATGCGTCGGAGCGTGCGCACAAATCAGGCTTATATTGAAGAATCTTGCCTTGACACGGATTATGGCAAGTCGTTCGTTCACAGGTGTGAATCGCAGGACATGATGCCGTAGTCACTTGCCAACCACGAATCCGCATCCAAATTCGTGCTTCTCCGCATGGCCGCTGTAGTAGATATCACAGGATGCTTGCCGTAAGCAACCCTGTCTCTTCCATCGCATTTCTTGGATTGCAGTGATATCAGCTTTGCATCTTTCTAAGATATCTATCAGTTGGATAGAGGCACCATCCCAATTAAGGGTTCGGACGTTCCAGGTGCATATCCGTATATCATTGTCAGTTTTTCGTTTGCATCATCAGATTTGGGGATCATTTTTATCTTATTTCTTATACGTTTCATTGAAATTTTGTTTTTACGTGGTGGGCTTCAAACCCAACGCACAACCCTTTAAAGGCAGGGGGAGCCCGCCGCTCAGATTAGCCGTCAAACTAACGGTTGCCAGTTTGCCGTTTCTAGAGGACACCACGTAGAGGTTTGAGTCGACTTGAGACGAGTTTGACATGTATAATGCTGGCCTCACCAGGTTGAGGCAGTCAGACACGTTGCCACGTGAAGATCGCCCCTTGACCCTCTCGCGTTGTCTTGTGAGGATCGTCTTCCATTATCATAAAAATATTACTAACTTTACGATTATAAAAGCTTTTTAGTGATTTTTTTTCTTTCAGTTGGCAATTGTTGAGTACGCTGAATGTAGCCAATGTGTTCCATGCATTATTTGTGCAGCTGTTACACACAATGTCATATTCAATATGAGCTTTACAAGCTCACCCAAACCAGTATAGTGAGAATTTTAATGTGTACAAAGCTTTTAAAATTACTACAGTGTCACCAAGGCAGCATAGCATCAAATAAAAAAAGTTTAAAATAGTGCAGGGATGGTAAAAGATCATGATTGTGTGTCAAAGATTAGCGTCGACTTCAAAGCTTTTATGTTCATAAAGCAATCAATATATTGATGATAATAAAACAAAATATAAAAAATTAAAATGGTAAGATTTCCAATACTATAATAGATATAAATAACTTTTAAAATTTAACTAAGAAATTAATGGAAAAAGTTATTTAAAATTATTTTTTACTTTGTAGTGATTTTGAAGCCGGTTTTTTTTTTTGTTAAAAAATTTTTATTTTTTCCTTTTTAGAGAATATGAAAAATTGTATGTAATAGTATACTTGAGGAAAATTTCAAACATGACACTTTGATCTTAAAAAATTTGTTTTATTAATTCCTGAAAGTTTGTTGGGTATTTTCCATTTCTGTCTCTTTACAATTTATATTAAAGTGCCACGCCCTTTATCTTATCCCGCCCACTTTATCTACCGTACTTTTTAATGATTCTACTTAGCCCTGTGCCAAATTTCAGTTCCCAAGTATTAATATTAACAGTAATATAGTACTTTCCTTAAAGTGCCACACACCTACCTGCATACCAACTATTAGTACCCTAGGGTGAATATTAACTGAGATATAGTATTTTTATAATATTGCCACACCCCTTTGTTGAATAACGCCCACTTCATTGACCGTAATTTGTATTAACTGTGCCTACCCATGTACTAAATTTCAGCACCCTAGTGCAGGCCCGTAGCCAGGATTTACCTAAGGGGGGGGATTGGATTAAAACAAATATCGATAGTTTTTGATATCGATAAATGAAAAGGTATTTTTTATATAATTACCAGAAAGATGGGAAAAATCACTGGCTAGAAATGGACAATACTTTGAAAAATGAATTAGTAACAAATTTTTCACAATAAAGCGACAAACTTGAAAAAAAAACACTTTAAAACTTTTTTCTACACCAAATACATAAAACAAAAATTAATTTACATTATTTTTGTTTATTTTATATATGTATTTATACTAGAGGAACCGGCAAACTTCGTCCCGCCCTAAATTCGAGCAATCACGATTCCACCCGAAATTAATTTCTTATCGAACATTTATGATCGATAACAAATGGTGCCAATCGAATTTCAATTTTTGATTGAATGAAACACTCCAATATCCCATATTAACACGGAATGTAATAGGCTGCTATTATTCGAATTCAAAAGATTGTGCTGTCATATCATTTTATTGCGAATTCTATTAGAACATTTTTTAGTACATTTCAATTTGAATAAAAATAGTCAGCTCAACTGTTTGTTTTGAAGCCATGAGGTGGTCCAAGGATCGATCCTCACAATGGGCAAACAAATAATTTTTTTTTAAAGTTATTTTTTATTTATTGAAATGACAGCTTTTGTGATTTTTGGAGTAAAAAATGAATACGTTGGAGCTTTCTTCAAATATGGTTTATTAAGTGCTTAAATTTAATTTGTCAACGAAAATAAATTGGATGAAATATATTAACGGAGTTATTTTCATCGAAAGTAATAAATACGAATTTCTGATAGTTTTTTGTTATTCTAAGGAAACGAAGTTATTAGAAAAAGACGCTGTACTAAAATTTTGTGCAATTTTGAAGATATGTGAATGTTTTTTGACAGAATTTTCTTTTAATTATTTACACGCACAGTTTCGCTAATAAAAGTACGCTAGTAGGATAATTTACGTTTCTTGTAAAGGGGCAGAAGAAGGGGCGTGGTAAAAACCAAGTATGCCATAACCTCATCTAGGATTCAAGTAATGTGTGTGCTGAATTTGAGTTACATCCGCCTAGCCGTTAAGATTTGTTGGCTATTTAAAGTTGTCTGATGTGGCAATTCCCATACAAAATTACCAATTTCAATTTTTTCGATTTTTCCGCTGTTCCTTGAAGTTTTTGTAATTTTTTCTTTGTAAACCACGTCTGTATTAAGGCAAACAAAACAAAAAAGGAATTATTAAAATCGGCCCAGCCGTTTCTGAGCCTTAGCAAGACTAACGCACACGCATTTGATTTTTATATATCACGAATTCCACGAAAATGTCAACCTCATAGGTAAAAAATCAAATTGTAAAGATAGAAGAGAAACTATATAGAATATATTCTATCGAATTCGGACGACACGTTTTAAGTTGAATTTTTCAAGATAACGGTAGTTTTTCCGTGTTTTTTTTACTTTCGCGTGGTGAATAAATTGAGCGAAAATTTTGCAGTTTTATTTTGATATTTGCCGTGAGGGCGTGCGCTGTTTATTACAACAATAAAAAAAAAAATATTTGCTTAAAATTTTTTAATATTTTCCTAATTACATAATACATAATACATATATATGAATAAATAATTATCAACGACATACCGTGGTAAGAGCAGTTAAATAAATTTAGAAAATATGTAGCAGGTGCGTGACAATATTGATATATGTTTCAATGCAGACTCTAATATAAGAAATTTTTTGCGGAAAATGCTATTATGTGTGGATATTAAGATGGCAAACCAGATTGAAAAACATTTTTTTTACTATTTCCATTGAAAAAAATTCCACGCGTTTCGCACATGTTACACTTTTTTCTATACAACAATGTAGTTTTTACACAATACGGGGTCGTTCATAAATTACGTTACCAATTTAGAGGGGTTAATTCTAATAACACAGCGTCCGCTGTGACACTGCAATCACTATGTATGCTTAAGGATGCACACCCATTTAACATAAAAAAATGTGTTCTATAATTTCAAAACTGTCGTTTGTTGAGCTCAATGTGTTTCGGCTATATATCTTGCTTATCGTTGCACTGTCATTTTGGAATACAGAAAGACGCTAAAAAAATAAAATTTTCAAGACAAACTTCTTAAATGACGATAATTAAGCATCTTATATTATTATTTTAATAATTTACTTGCACACTTGTATCGGTTTAAATTTCTATATAAAAATAACCACGAATAGAATAAAGACATTTTCTTGTATTTCCTGACTTTTGTAAAGGCCACAATGAAAAGGTTAGAAAATTTTATTAAAAAAGTTTTTACTACCATTCGGTAAAATTACCAAGAGGTTGTCATCCTGCACTTCCAAAACTAGTGCTAAAAAATACGCAAAACTTGCAATAAGCTGCATTTTGTAATTTGGAGTAAACCAACCAATGCCAACGGTTCAACCAAGAGTGCTTAAATCTGAGTTTGCGAGAACCGCTGGCAAAAAAATTAAAATTTGGGGAGGCATATAAATGCTTTGAAAACTTTCAAGGCGGTTCGAATCGGAAATATTGCTCATCAACTTGGAAATATCGTTATTTGAACCTTGATATACTCTCGAAGTCGAAGGCAGTTCCGATTTTCTGGAACAATTTCTACAATCATACACACAAACTTAGAGTTATAAACATTAAAAGTAAAATATTAATACCACAACTTGTACTACCGCTTTCCACATAACTGTCAACATTAAAGCTTTCTTCAACTGCAGGTTACAAAGGAAGTTCTGAAGACTTTTCAGATTCCAAAGTTTGTTGAACGTTTTCTGCAATACAGATGAAATATAATATTATTCGGATTTTGTCGGTTCTGCATCAAGCAAAAAGTTAATCCATTAATATTCAATCAATGCAAATACGCTATAAAAAAAACACAGCTTTTAAACATTCAAAATATTCGGCAACTTTTTAATACATTTACGCATTGATAAAAGAAAAAAATTATTTAAATTTAGCACTTACTTTCCACCGTTCTAGCCTTTTTTACTTCTGGTTTCTGCAGCCAATTAAGTAGAATCATTTTTGTAGTTTTGGCACAGTAAAATTAACAAAAGAAACTCTTAAACTTATCTAACGAAACTCAATCAAAATTTCACCACTTTCACGTAACACCTGTTAACGGAATAAATTCTTAAATTGCTGGTGGTAGACAAAGTTCAATTGAATGCATCGAACTTTTTTCGATACTTAAGCATGTTGATGAAAAAAGACGCACGTGCAGCAAGTATTCGCAAATTGGCAAAATTATATTAATGCTAATATATTATTTTTTTATACTTTTTGGAACATAAGGGGGGGGGGGGGGGTTTAACCCTAAAAACCCCCACCTTGTCTACGGGCCTGCCCTAGTGTCAATACTATTCGAGATACAGTGTTTTTCTAATATGACCACACCCCTTTTTCAAATAACTCCCACTTTTTTGACTGTAATTTGTAATAACTATGCCTGCCCATGTACTAAATTTCAGCACCCTAGTGTCAATATTATTCGATAGATAGTGTGTTTCTAATATTGCCACACCCCTTTGTCGAATAACGCCCACTTTATTTACAGTAATTTTTAAAAATGTTGTCTACCCCTGTACTAAATTTCAGTACCCTACTGTCAATACTATTCGAGATACAGTGTTTTTCTAATATGACCAGACCCCTTTGTCAAATAACGCCCACTTTATTGACCGTAATTTGTAATAATACTGCCTACCCCAGTATATTTACTGTAAATTTCAGTACCCTAGTGTCATTATTGACTTAAGTACAGTGTTGTTCTAATATTGACACGCCCCTTTGTCGAATATCGCCCACTTTTTTAAAAAAGGACCTCTGCGTTATTGGTATCTATCGGTTGACAAAAAATTACGGAAATCGGGAGAGTACTTTAGAAGTTATCTATGTACATACATTTAAAAAAAAAAAAAAAAAAAAAAATTGTTACTGCTCCAAATTTGTTTGCAACCTATGTAACAACAAAGTTTACCATAAAAAAAAAACAATACATGCATTGTTAATTTTAGTTTTCATTTTATAAATTAAAAAAAAAAATATATAAATGTATTTCATATCAACTTAAATTATTTTTAGATATATATTTGGTGCTGTTGGTGTGCGCCTTTATTTTTATTTCAAACAACTTCAAGCAACAATTTTCATTGAACACAAACAACATATATTTTTTATTTACAAATATATTTTCTACAATCTTCAAGTTTCGATATCGTTTTTAATAATCATAATTTTTTTGATAAAAAACTTGACATCAACAAAAACAACGTTTTTTAAAATTCAAATTTATAAAAGTTAAGTATTTTATTTTGTGACTTATGTATGTGTATCGTGTGTATGTGATATGCAGACACCACATTATTCCCCCCCATAGGTTTTTGTTGTGTTCGCTAGTAAATTAAAGTGTACTTTCCTTTTTGGCTTGTGTGTGGAAGAGAGTGTCTGTGAAGTTTCTGAATCGAAGAATGCTGGTTTAAGTCTGCCTATGTTAATTGTTATAGTAGTGTTTCCTTTTAATATTGTGAAATATTTTGGTGTTCTGTCTACCACTTCGAAAGGGCCCTCGTACGGATTTTGAAGCGTGTGTCTGATGGAATCGTTACGAATGAATACGAATTTACAACTCTTCAACGCCTGGGGTATGTACTCTTGATTTGATCTTATATGAAAGTTGCTATCTGACTGAATGTTTTTAGTCTTCTCTTTAAGCGCAGACAAAATTTCTGATGAGCTGCCTGTTGGATCACTATGTACTACTAGCTGTCGCGGCAGTCTCAGACTCTGTCCAAAAACCATTTCGGCAGGAGATGTTTTGATATCTTCCTTAACCGTGGATCTTAGACCTAACAAAACTAGGGGAATTTCTGAATACCAGTTCTTCTGGTTGTTACTTGTCATGAGTGAGGCTTTTAATTGCCTGTGAAAGCGTTCCAAAATTCCATTGGCTTGTGGATGGTATGGGGAGGTCATTATATGACGTTTATTGCTTAAACGTGTTGGAAGTGAATTGAGGACAGCGATCTGTAGTAATTTCGCGCGGAACACCAAAACGTGAAATGAATTCTCTATTGAAAGTCTCTATAATTGTTTTAGTCTCTGTGTTTTTTAGTGGGTAAACCTCAGGCCAACGTGTATTTCTATCGATGGTGGTTCATAGGTATCTGTAACCATTCGATATTGGTAGTGGACCAACTAAATCGATGTGTATATGTTCAAAACGACCGTGTGGAATGTGTATTTTCTGAGGTTGTGTTTTGGTGTGTCGTTGTACCTTTGCTTTCTGACAGTTCATGCATTCTTGTGACCATTTATTAATGTGTGTGTTCATACTGGGCCAGAAGTAACGTTGTGTGATAAGACGTCTGGAAGCTCTTGTTCCGGGATGTGAGATGTTGTGTAGCTGTTCGAATATCTTTTTACGTAAGGTCTGTGGAATGTATGGCCGTATATTATCTGTGGAATTTTCGCACCAGATACTAATGTTTAAAAATGGAATGTCAATGAGTTAAAATTTGAATATTTTGTTGTCTGTATATTCTTTAATTCTGTATCATTTTTTTGTTCTTTGTGTAAATGTTTCAGGTCGATATCGGGTGTTTTTAATTCTTCGACTTCGCGTTTAGGTACTAGGTGAAGTGGAGAAGATGTTTTTGAGTTCGACGGTCTACAAATACCAGATTTAACTAAAAAGTCGAATTCATGTTTAGCTATTATCAATTTTGTGACTTATGTATGTGTATCGTGTGTATGTGATATGCAGACACCACATATATATCACCTTTAGTCCTTATGAAAATAGTGGATACAACTGAAATACTTTTTGGCATTTGTGATATATACACCGAGAAAAAAGCTTATGTAAAATTAATAAAAAACCTAGTATGATTTATACGATGGCTTTGGCAGTTTTCAGCCTCCTAAGTTTTTGGGCAATAAATTAGTGAAGTATTTTGTAATTTACACATTAGCTTCGACAATTTATATGAGCGCGCTTGCTTATTCTGCCGAACAGAAAAAACTTTGTTGAACTAAGAAAATTTAATTAGATAAATAAATATACAGGGAGAAGTATAAAATATACATCTACTTAGGTAAATTACTTTATATTGTTTTTGTAAAAATTTTCCAAATACAAGTATGAAATGTACATATACTTAGGTAAAATTTTGTATATTGCTGTTGTGCAAAATTACCCAAGCACTTAGATGAAACTTCTAAATAAAATGAACCAAAATTTTTAATTTTTACTAAGGAAAACCTATTTTATTAAATGTAAATATACATACATTTACAAAGTTTAAAAAATAGATTTACAAAGTAAAAAAATCATGCATTTAGATCGCTTATTAATATATCTAATTAATTGCGAAGAAATGCACTCACGAAGCATTGCGCTTTGGCTAAATATGTAGGCTATATCATTTTCATTACAAAAACTAATCGAGAACTATAACAAACCGCGAGTATTCACCGATAAATTTTGCTCATACCATTTTGATGAAGTGTCAAAGTTTTCGGTTATTTACCTACACTTTTGGTTAAAATGTTATATTCTTGGCTTGGGTGAATCAAACATTTTTTTTTTGGCAGGGTATCGAAGTAAATGCTCTCAAAGCAATGTATTACACAATATATTGCTTTGGTGAATAAGCAGAGACTATAGATTGTATAGACTTTGCATCTGAAAGCCACTTTCAATATTGAACAAATCGTAGGATGTAATTATCGGCACGGCGAAAAACATTGGCACGGGCAGCGAAAAAGCAGCGCTGACGGCAAATTTGTGTTGCTAGCATTTGTTGATAGACTCTAAATCTTATCAACAATGTTGTCGGTAAGCCAAGTTTATTTTATTATTTTCATCGGAATTCTATGCGGACGGACTAGCTTGTTTGTTTACATTTTTTTGCATGGTTTTTGTTATTGCTCTTCCTTCTTCCTTTGTCTGCAGGTTTTTGTTTCGCTAGGATTTTTAGCTTAATATTTGGCGATCGTCAGAAAATTTATATTTTTGCGATTTTGTCTATCTCGATGAAGCTATAGTAAAATCGGTGTGACTTTTTTAATTCAATTTGAATTGAAATGCACCCAAAGACTAAATTTTACAAAATTTGATCACCTTTAAAATGACATCAAAAATTATTTTTTCACTAAATTTATTATTTTTTTTTTAACTTAACTTAATATTATATCTATCTATCTAAATCCACTAATTCTGAACCTATATAATAAATATAATTTATTTCATAATAAATATATTGGTCTAGCTGCCACTCAGGACAATCGCAAGCTAGAATAATAAGTCTTGTTGCTGCTGTATTTGCCTTGTTGTCACTAAAATATGCAATAAAAATATTTAAATAAATTAAATATACCTTGTTTGTTATTGCAAATAAACTATAAATCAATTACACTATAACGAACAAGAAAAAAATATTTTTAAATTATGGCCTTAAGATCCATTAAGTTTTAAAAAAATTTTCGGACATTATTTTATTAAAAATATTTTGTAATTAAATAAAAAACTTATTTTAAATATTTAAAATAAAAAATTACTTCGAATAATATTAAAGTTAAAAATCGAAAAATTTAACAAAATAAAATAAAATTAAAAAAATAAATAGAATTACAAATAAAAGTGAAATTAAAAAACTAAAAGCAAACTTATAAAACAAACAACATTGAAAATAAATTTTAAATAAAAGGTAAAAACTCAAAACTTGTTAAAAAATATAACAGTTTAAATAAAACAAAAATAATAATTTAAAAAATGCCATTTTATAAAAATTGTGAGAAAATTATATAAAAATGAAAGTGCTTAAATAAACCAATAAAAATAAAATAATATAAAATTAAAAAGTGTCAAAAGTCAAAATAAAAAATAGAAATTCTATACAAGAAAAATATATATAAATAAATATAAGTAAAAATGAAATATAAAACTGAAAATTAAGAAATGGATTTATTTTATTTTATTTGATTTGATTTATTGATTACTTATTTTTTATTGATGCGTTTATTTGCTGCTAAAACTATGCTTTTTTATTTTATTCTTACACTTAAAGAATAAAATAATATATATAAAGAATTTTATTTTATTTTTATAAATAATATTGATTTTCAAATTTAAATTTTATTAATTAATTTTACAATTTCTGTCAACTTGTTATTATTTGATTTTCATTTAATTTAGTTTCATACTTTTAAGATTTTTAAAATTATTGAAAGTATTAAGCAAGTTGAATAAGTAGTTGGAAATTTGTATTTACAATTTTTTTTTTTCTTTTCAGCGTTTTATCATTTTTTTGGTTTTAATTTTTATATATTCAAAATTAAAATATATATTAAAAATAACTGTTATATTCGATATCTTTAAACATCTTAAAAATAATAACAAATAGAAACGAAACAAATTTATATGTTTATATTTTCAAGCTGTTTAAGATGTTTAAAGATATCGAATGTAACAGTAATTTTTAATATATATATCAATTTTGAATATATAAAAATGAAAACCAAAAAAATTATAAAACGCTGAAAAGAAAAAAAAAATTGTAAATACAAATTTCCAACTACTTATTCAATTTGCTTAATACTTTCAATAATTTTAAAAATCTTAAAAGTATGAAACAAAATTAAATGATAATCAAATAATAACAAGTTGACAAAAATTGTAAAATTAATTAATAAAATTTAAATTTGAAAATCAATATTATTTATAAAAATAAAATAAAATTCTTTATATATTTTATTTTATTCTTTATGTGTAAGAATAAAATAAAAAAGCATAGTTTTAGCAGCATATAAATGCATCAATAAAAAAGAAGTAATCAATAAATCAAGTCAAATAAAATAAAATAAATCCATTTCTTAATTTTCAGTTTTATATTCCATTTTTACTTATATTTATTTATATATATTTTTCTTGTATAGAATTTCTATTTTTTATTTTGACTTTTGACACTTTTTAATTTTAATTATTTTTTTTTTTAAATTATTTTATTTTTATTGGTTTATTTAAGCACTTTCATTTTTATATAATTTTCTCACAATTTTTATTAAATGGCATTTTTTAAACTATTATTTATGTTTTATTTAAACTGTTATATTTTTTAACAAGTTTTTAGTTTTTGCGTTTTATTTAAAATTTATTTTTAAAGTTGTTTGTTTTATAAATTGCTTTTAGTTTTTTAATTTCACTCTTATTTTTAATTCTATTTATTTTTAATATTATTTAATTTTGTTAAATTTTAAATTTTTCGAACTTTAACTTTAATTTTTTTACAAGTAATTTTGTATTTGAAATATTTAAAATAAGTTTTTTATTTAATTACAAAATATTTTTATAAAATTAAGACCGAAAATATATAAAACTTGAAGGCCATCATTTAAAAATCAAGTTATAGTGTAATTAAAAATATTTTTTCTTGTTCGTTATAGTGTAATTGATTTATAGTTTATTTACAATAAAAAAACAAGGTATATTTAATTTATTTAAATATTTTTATTGCATATTTTAGTGACAACAAGGCAAATACAGCAGCAACAAGACTTATTATTCTAGCTTGCGATTGTCCTGAGTGGCAGCTAGACCAATATATTTATTATGAAATAAATTATATTTATTATATAGGTTCAGAATTAGTGGATTTAGATAGATAGATATAATATTTAGTTAAATTAAAAAAAAATAATAAATTTAGTGAAAAAATAATTTTTGATGTCATTTTAAAGGTGATCAAATTTTGTAAAATTTAGTCTTTGGGTGCATTTCAATTCAAATTGAATTAAAAAAGTTACAGCGATTTTACTATAGCTTCATCGAGATAGACAAAATCGCAAAAATATAAATTTTCTGACGATCGCCAAATATTAAGCTAAAAATCCTAGCGAAACAAAAACCTGCAGACAAAGGAAGAAGGAAGAGCAATAACAAAAACCATGCAAAAAAAATGTAAACAAACAAGCTAGTCCGCCCGCATAGAATTCCAATGAAAATTGTTGGGATTAACCAGATTAAATAAAACACCGAACCGTTTGAATGCTTACAAGAAATTGAATTCAAGCTTTATTTAATAAAGAAAGAAAATATTAGTAAATAAAATGTACTGCTATATATGTTATATGCTTATCATTATGTTTATGTTTACAGTGGAATAATTAGCTTAAAAGTGAAGACAAATATTCTCAACACTCCCACTTTTGCTTTACTTTTAACTTTTCGTTTTTTATAAAGTTCATATATAATAAATTTAAAATTCAATATTTAATTAAAAAATTTAAGTTTTTAAATAACCTTTTAATGTCAATTTTTTAAACATTATTTTGAATTAATTATACTTGAAAATATTCATTGAATTTCTGAAAAATACAAATTTTTCCTTTGCCAAAGGCTTGGTAAAAATATCTGCAACTTGTTCATTCGAGGAAACAAAATTAATATTGAACATTTTTTCTTCATATTTTTCTCTTATAAAATGATATTTAACATCAATATGTTTTGTGCGCTTATGAAATTCTGGATTTTTAATCAAGCGTGTGGCCCCTTGATTATCTATATTCAAATTTATCTGCAACTGTTCAGTTGGTAACAGAGCATGGAGAAGTTGTCGAATCCATATAAGCTCTTTTACTGCATGACAGCCAGCCGCAAACTCAGACTCAGTTGTTGACAAGGCAACGCACTTTTGCCTCTGTGATGACCACGCAATACATGACGACCCCAACATAGCTACATAGCCACTCGTTGACTTTCTTGTAGTGATTTCACCAGTACATATAATCAGCATCACTAAAAAGATTCAAAACAAAAATATCTTTATTTGAAAAAGTGAGACCGTACTCTTTTGTGCCATGTAGGTATCTGAAAATCCTTTTGACCGCATTTATGTTAGCTGCAGATGGTGCCTCCAAATATCTACTTACGAAGCTAACTGCAAACGAGATGTCGGGTCTTGTCGCCAACATAAGATACATCAAACTGCCAACAGCTTGTCTATAAGGGTAATTTTTAATCGAATAGTCGCCAGCCGTTGTTAATCCATTAATAGATGTATCGCAAGGTGTACCCATAGGAGTGGAATCATTCATGTTAAAAGTTTGTATCAGCTTCTTAACGTAACTCATCTGATTGATATGCAGACCACCATCTTTCATACGTCTTATTTCTAAGCCCAAGAAATGTCTGGCTTCAAAAATCTTTACTTCGAAGCTCTTCTTCAAAAATGAAAGAAATCTATCGATGTCATCTTCGTTGGTTGCAGCAATTAAACCATCATCGATGTATATTGCTAACATCATTTTGTTGCTGCTTTTATTGTTAACAAAAACTCAATTATCAGGTTTGGTGGCTTCTAGGCTAAATTTCTTTAAAAGCTTCGTAAAAGTTTGATTCCAACATCTGGATGCTTGTTTCAAGCCGTATAATCCTTTCAATAGCTTGCAAACTCTGCCCGATCCATCACAATAGCCTTCTGGTTGTTGGACATAGATATTCTCTTGAATGGTGCCATTTAAAAACGCCGTTTTGATGTCGAATTGTTTTAGCTTCAAACGTTCCGATGCAGCTATAGCAAGAATAGCTCTTATGGACGTAAACTTTGCTACAGGACTAAAGGTTTCGATGTAGTCAATCCCATATTCCTGCGTGAACCCACGAGCTACTAGCCTCCTTAAATCTTTCACCTTCATTTTCAGTCGAACCTTTAATTGCATACACCCATCTTGTACTGATCACTTTGAAGTCTTGTGGAGGATCAACTAAAACCCACGTCTTGTTTTCCTCTAGCGAATAAATCTCCTCATCCATGGCCTGTTTCCATTTTGCAGCTTGCTCGCAATTTTTACCTTCTCGGAGACAAGTTGGAATTCCACAATTAGCTAGAAATGCATGTCCATCTGCTAAAGCCAAATCTACAGACCGCAATCGTCGATTAGCAGTGCTCTCATTCTGATCCAACCAACCATCGTGTTCGTCGACCACAGCAATTGATGCATTTTTTTTATTTTTGCTTCGGAGTCTGTCACTCACAAAACTTTGTTCTCTTGTAGATGGCTGAGCATCAACCTCAGCTTCAGAGACCTCGTTGTTCTCAAAGAACTCATTATTCTGATTTCCAGTTGTTGTTGCATTATCTGCTAATTGCTCAGAGAGAATTTTTTCAGCATGTGTGTCCGTACGGTCATCTGTATCCAACGAAACCAAAATATCTGATTTTTCTATGGTTTTCATTTCATTTTCATTATCCTTCTTGAAAACAACATCACGAGAAAATTCCACCTTTTTCGAAGCCGGTATATAAACACGTAGACCTTTGACATATTCACCATATCCAACAAAAATGCCTTCTTGTGATTTTTTATCCCATTTAAGACGTTTTTGTTTAGGCACATAAATATATACTTCACTTCCAAAAACTTGCAAATTATCTATATTTGCATTTTTGCCATGCCATAACTCAAAAGGTGTCTTGCCTCTCTTAGAACTAGTTCCAGTTCGATTCAACACGTAGACAGCAGTGTTAACGGCTTCAGCCCAATACTTCTTATCAAGATTCTTAGCATGTAACATGGACCTTGCCGCCTCAACAACCGTGCGCATCTCCCTCTCAGCACAACCATTTTGCTATGGGTTATATGGAACTGTTTTTTGATGAATCACGGCATTCTTTTGTAAAAGCAAATCCACACCTTTATTTATAAACTCAAGCCCATTATCTGTTCGAATATTTTTCAGCTTTCGGCCGGTTTCCATAAATATCTCATCAATAAATTTCTCTATAAATCCGCAAACTTCACTTTTTTCCTTCATAAAATAAACTTTTTTGAAATGAGAGAAGTCATCTTTTAATAAAATGATGATGTTTCCCTAAAAGACACGCGTCACAAAAGAATTCAGGTTTATCAATAAATGAAATGCGATTTTTGATTAAAAAACTTTTACACTGAGCCATATTTTGATGTGCAAGTCGCTTGTGCCAATCACTTATATGAAGCGCAGCAGCAGCTGTAGAATAAACAAAATTATTAATCTGTTGTGATGGTAAATCAACTTTAATAATTAATTTAAACAGTCTTTCTAATCTTACTCCCACTAGAACAGTAGCACCATTTTTCATAAATTCACAGCGCTGAGAATCGGATTTCATTAGCAAACCCTTATCGAGTGCACTACTTTGTGAGAACAAATTAAGTCGCAGCTCTGGTACAAAAAGCTGCAATTGTTCTACCGTCCCCAAGTCGAATATCCAACGGTACCTTAAATTGCTCATATGTGACAAACCAGTTTTTATTTTTTGTCATATGGTCGCTTGCTCCCGAATCCACGAACCATTCGTCTCCTACGCTTATGCTCTCTGCAGCCTCCGCTTCGCATATCAAAGCATCACCTTTTGTGTGATCACCATTTTTTTTGTTTTTCATTGTGCATTCTCTTTTCCAATGGCCTGGGCTCTCATCACGTAACTTTTAAAACGATAATCGTTCAAACGATACTATCCGACGATATCATCAAAAGCTTTCTTCATGTAAACCTATCGCTATCGTCACGTTTATCATTTAGTTTTTTACAGTTTGGCAGCACTGGAAAACATATGTTAAGTGCCAAATTGACACTTAATTTTTCATTTCCATAAATTTGTTTGAGCGCATCAAAATGTAAGTAGTTTTTAATAATAACAGAAACAATGAATTTTGAATAAAATATAACATTTTAGGGCAGCAACACCACAGCAAATGGATATCATGATTAATTTCATTGATGAAAATCCACAGCTGGCCAACAACTACGTTGCCAACACGGTGCAGGGGCGACAGGCAATCAACTTGTTGTGGACGAATTTGGCAAGCAAGTTAAATGCTTGTGGTCTTCCAAACAAGTCAACAACAGCGTGGAGAAAGGTAAACATTAGTTGCATGGCAAAATCATGTATTGCAAATAATATTTTTTTTTAATCTTAGGTGTGGACAGACTGCAAGTACCGAGCTAAAAAA
This sequence comes from Pherbina coryleti, assembly GCA_943735915.1. Classification (NCBI taxonomy): domain Eukaryota; kingdom Metazoa; phylum Arthropoda; class Insecta; order Diptera; family Sciomyzidae; genus Pherbina; species Pherbina coryleti. Next base: position 2,440,063 of record OX030953.1, on the reverse strand, counting down.
AAATGCAGCAACAATTTATCTTCAATGCAAAAAACAGGCGGTGGACGATCAGAGGAGGTTCCATTGTCGCCAATGGAAGAAAAGGTTGCGGCACTGGCTTCACTGCGGGACGTCGTGGCGGGAAGCTGCTCAAAGAGCTTTGGTGCAGCAAGTGCTTTTTCCCCGGCTGATGACGACGAGGACGTATATCTTCGATTCTCGCCCATGTCGAACCATGACGATGAAATTGTTGTTGTCGATCTCTCAGAAGAAATGCCGTCTGGAAGTAACAAAAAGAGGTAGGCAATAAATTTAGCCCTATCATGAATGAAATTTGGCCCGGAATTAAGAAATTGAATTTTCGTTTTATTTACAAAATTCACGGAATTTTTGAAAAATTTGAACAGAAATATTTGCAGTTCTCGTCAATTTTTAAAATTTGGGCGAAATTTTATTCTTGGTATTGCTGATTACCTTTATCATATATAAGAAACTAATTGATTTTATTTTTAAGAAATGCACCAGTGCACACGCGTGCTCCAACTCCAAAAAGACGTTTTCAAAACAACCAAAACGAAAGCGTGGAAATAATAAAATGCCAGTTAGAAGCTGACAAGGTGTTCCAACACAATATTTTAGCTGTGTTAATAGAGAGGAACACGCAAGATGCCGCTTTTCAAGCAAAAGTTATTAAACTTTTCCAATTTCGGAATGAAATTGCAGAAAAGCAGTTGGAGCACGATACCAAAAAAACATTTTGATTTTTTTATAAACGACGTTGTGAAGTAGAATTTTTTATTATTTTTGTTTTAAATGAACTTCCTGTGAAATATTTTTTTTTTTATATATAAGAAATATGTGAACTGAATACCTGAATGAAGTCTGAGATATGTATACATTTATATACAAATATTTTTAGTTAGAACCACAATAAAATGTAATGAAGAAAACATATCCAATCAACATATTTATTAAAAGGAAAACTTTTTAAAAATATACATAAGTTAAAGTTAGATTTCTACAAAAAGATAACGCTTAAAATTTATAAGTTAAATGATTAACTTAAGCTAACTTAAGTTTTAGTTGCTTTTTAAGCAGAGAGTGATTCCTTTATTTCATCTCTTATTCTTACGGCAAACTGCCTCAAGTGGTTATTTGAAACTTCGGAGGTTTCGTACGTTTCAGAGAGGCTCTCTTCTGGCTCTGCGTTGCTAAAACTTGCAACATTGTAGTGAATACAAATGTTGTGCAAAGCTGCACATACATTTGCGAAAGTTGCAATTTTTGTTGGACTATATCGGCTCTTCCTTTCTTCCAATAGGATTCTCCAACGGCCTGTGAATTGAAATTTATAAAAAATTTTACAAAATCAAATTAAATAAGTATATAATACGATAATTAACATAAATATATTCAACAAAAATAGATTAAGTATTTTAATCCATGATTTATGTAAGATCTACTATAAACCTTCTACAGGTTTATAGATGTTATTCTGTATATTAACATTGTATTTACCTTTATAAACACCAATACATCTTTCAATGATGTTTCGTGCCTTTGCGTGGACAGAATTAAACTTTGTTTTCTTCGGATCGGTCGAAGTTCGATATGGTGTAAGCAACCATGGCTCTAATGGATATCCACTATCACCTAGAAAGCAAATTACATAAATTATTTTTAAATGTCAAAGTCAAATATTCACCTAAGAGCCAATTATTGCGTCCTCTTTGGTTGAAGCAATTATCAAAAAAATTTCTTTCATTTGAATGCCTCCACACTAAAGAATCATGGGAAGATCCGGCGTATCTGGGATTTATGGCCGTTATACGCATTTCATTGTCGCAAATCTGTTGGGCAGTTATAAACAATTATAATAAGTCTTTTTTTGTAAGGAGTATTTAGAAATACTTACAATCATTGTATTTAAGCTGTGTTTACCCTTTCTGTTAAAAAAGTGTTGCTCATTTTCGCGAGGTCTTTGAAAAAATATGTGGGTACCATCTACACAGCCGACGACTGAAAATAAAGACTATTATTATTTACTTTCATAGACATAAATAGTTGAGGCTTACCTCCTGGTATGGAATATTTTCTATAAAACCACTGCTTTATATCCTCTCTCCTATTTTCTGTTCCAATCTCCCATTTGATCCACATTGGGCATATTTTCTCTTCGAGAACTTTTGTGGTATCAGACACAATACCTGATAGAGTACTTTGGGCAACAGAGATACCAGAATCATTTCCGGTCAACCATTGATATCCTCCACCTGCAAGAACTTCTAAGGTTGCACACAACCTTAAAATTGGCGGAATGTGTGTTGACCGACACCCACTTTCGAGGTTGATTGCCTCCAGTACGGACAAAAATGCCTCTTTTGAGAGGCGAAAGCGCTGCACAAAGCTTTATTCGTTTAAAAAAACAAATTATTTCTATTATTAACACATAATTTTTTAAACCCAATACGTACTTTTTTGATGGAAGGGCTAAAGGATCTGACTTATCTCTAAGAATCCTTCGTTGTCGCAACAATTCAATTTTTTCTTCTCTTTCATCGTCACTCAGAAAAATAATTAAATTTCGAACCCGAAACATTGAATTAACTTATTTTAAACTTTTTAGTAACAAAAAAAAGGCCAAACGATACCAATTTAACTATCGCGCCAAATCTATCGTTAAGACGATAGCACTTGACAGCTGTTTGCCATACGTGAAGCAAGCAAAACGATAGCGTTTTAACGATACTTAAAATATGAGGTTACGTGATGTTAAAGTATCGTCGAAACGATATCATCAAACGATTCTCGTCATACGTGATGAGAGCCCTGGCTTTTTACATAAAAAGTACTTTCCAGGTTTGCCACTTTTGTTGTTTTTATATGATTGAGTTGACTTTTGCTTCGCAAAGAGCGCGTTACCGAGCTTTGCATGCCCTTCAGATGCAATCATCCGCGCCTCTTCCATCACGAGCCTAGCTGTTAAGTTTTCAATAGTTTGCTGATCAAGTGATGTGGATTCCCAAGCGCTATAGAAATGCGCAAAACTTGGAGGAAGAGTCATTAAAATTTTCGTAATGACCATAGAATTTGAAACATCTTCGCCTGCATCCCTTAATTGCGTGACCAAAGACTCCAACTTAGATATATGGATCGCGATTCCGTCTAAGGGATTCTTCTGAAAACTATAAAAATCCTGTTGCAATCTATGCACATTAGCGGAAGATTTAAATTCTTAAACAGTTTCCAGTTTTTTCCACATATCCCTCGCAGTTTTACAATTTAAAATGTGTAAAAGTGATTGTTGACCTAGAGTCATAACTATTATTTTTTGTGCCTTACTATCACCTCTAATCCAATTTGATTCAAACATAGCATTGTTCTCAGCACCAGCACCTGACCCAGCAGCAACTCCATCACCATCAGCCTTAGTTATACCACCTTGAGCACCAGCCCTTGTACCACCAACTCCAGCAGCAGCAGTAGCATAGTCATCCGTTATGTATTTTAGGAGATCACTAGCATTCAAAAGTACTCTGATTTGGAAACGCCACAGGTTCCACTGATCAGGTTTTTCCAATTTTTCAATTTTTGCATATTCGCCCTCCATGATACCGTACGAATTGCTAACCAAAAATAAAAAAAAAATTCCGCCAACACAAAAACTTTAAAAATCAAAATTAAAGTAAAATTTTCTTTTGTGTTCAAATTTTTTTATTTAATTGAAATTAAAATTCCCGTTTCTTAACTTGTTCGTGTCTGGGCCCATAACCTGTTGGGATTAACCAGATTAAATAAAACACCGAACCGTTTGAATGCTTACAAGAAACTGAATTCAAGCTTTATTTAATAAAGAAAGAAAATATTAGTAAATAAAATGTACTGCTATATATGTTATATGCTTATCATTATGTTTATGTTTACAGTGGAATAATTATCTTAAAAGTGAAGACAAATATATTCTCAACAAAAATAATAAAATCAACATTAAAACCGACAACTTTGTTGATAACATTTTGACGTTTTAGAGTCTATCAACAAATGCTAGCAACACAAATTTGCCGTCAGCGCTGCTTTTTCGCTGCCCGTGCCAATGTTTTTCGCCGTGCCGATAATAACATCCTACGATTTGTTCAATATTGAAAGTGGCTTTCAGATGCAAAGTCTATACAATTTATAGTCTCTGTCTCATGCATAAAAGTGAGAAATTACTTTTTACTCGATATTTTGGGAATTTACTCGTTGTCGTAAGCATAAAAAGTTATTTACTCGTTAGCAAGATCTCGGTCATTGAGATGGATCTCAAGGCCTGAGAAACTTCTTAAAACGAAAGATCTTTGTGAGAAATTTCTCAAAATGGTATGCATAATCATGCGATGAAGCTGACATGTCTGAGAACTTTCTCGGTAAATGTTGAGTCTCCTATCAAGTGATCTCACAGTTTATTTCAAGCAACTGAAATGGCAGAATACTTTCGCGCTTATAATCCTAAAAAAATTTATAAGCTGCGTAGACATCTTGAAGAATCTAGCAGTAAATTTATATTTCGTTTTAACAAAGAAAACATTGATTGGTTAGCAGAGCATTTCCTAGGGCCAACATTGGAATCGCTTGGTGGAGGCTCTTACTAATTCTGAAAAAATGAGAGTATATTTAAGATTTAGGGCTGATCCTGGATTTCAAAATAGAATTGGAGAGGACATAGAAATTCATCAGTCTCTAGGACAATTCGAAACCTTTCAAGTGCTTCTTTTTTTAATTTGTGCACCGGCAGATTAGATTTCTGTAGTAAAATTTGAGTTTCTTTTAACTCATCAATTAGAAATGATGCAAGCTTATCATTTTTATTATTTGATAAACTACAGTTTTGTTCACTTCCAGATTCGCTTTCGGACATTTTTTTGAAAATTTAAGAAGCAATTTTAACGATTAATTGCTTTAGCTTGCTTTAAATAAACTAAAGCTCAACTGAAGCTTCAAGATCGATCTCACTTATGTTGAGTTGTTTGTCATGAGCTTGATCTCCTTTTTATGCATACAATTTTGAGACTGAGACTGAGAATGTTCTTATGACTCACTTCTTGAGATTGATCTCACACGAATGATCTCTGAGAAACATCTCATTTTTGTGCATTAGACCCCATACCGTTCATCGCCGTTCGGAGTCGGCGTTAAGCCTGTAGGTCCGGTTCTCGGTCAACTGTGTACAAACTTAATAACACGCACAACACAATTGATCATAAGAAGCTAGGTCAAATTCCTTTCAAGGGCTGAAGTAGCCAGTTATTTATTTTTTTTTTTTTTTAGACCATTTGGCGTTACATATGATTTTTTATGTTTAGGTGGTTGCCTTTATGAATTTATAAGTGGATCGGATGTAAACAGCAATCTGTGAATAAGGTAAAAGTTTATATCTGCTCTTGATGTTTTTCTTGTAAAAAATTAACTGAAGCGTATATTGTCTTAATTTCTGGCTTCTTGAGCCTCTTCGGAGAGCTGAAATAGGCAATATACATGAATATATTATTCTTTCACCATGGCAGAGAACCTACAAATTATAAATTAAATCACTATATAAGTTATGAAATAAGCCGTAATCTTTACTTTATGAACTGTGACTGGCATGTAATACCACGCGTAGTGAGCTAAGTAGACATTTCTAGTTTCAGTGGCATAAATTCCAAACGCCTTGGAATCAATGCGTAAACCACACCCTAAGCACTCTTAACCCTGGATAACCAATGTAAGTCGTTTCGACAAACATTGTTTTATTTTTTCTATCTCAAAAATTAAGTAACTTATCGAAATATGTCAACAATTAAATAAAAATCACAGACCAATATTTACGTTTTTTGATTTCTAGTTAAATTTTCTATTGTTTTTAATTTTTAACAGCTTTAAACGTATTTTATATGCCACCTTAGAAATATGATTAGTTATCCAGGGTTAAATTGTGTGAAAACGTTGTATTAATTCTAAGCTTATGCCTGTTATTTCGTTCTGCGTTCCTAAACAACTTTCTGGCAGTGTTTCCATTATTAGAAATTCCACTTTTTCGCTTTGGCATATCGATCAACAGTCCCATTTCAGTTTTGAATTTTTACAGTATTGTCATTATTTTCGCATGAACCCTAGCTTCGTGATCCGCGCCTTTAGCTTGCCACTTATTTATTTTAATCTTGTAAGCTATATGAAGCAAACATTCCATGAACCTTATCCAGGCATGTAATGCCGAAAGACCAAAGGAATGCATTGGTCATTTTTATATAGTCATTTTGTATGGGAGGTAGGCGAGTTTTTCATCCGAATAGGCTGACTTACGACCTCGGCCTTTATTTTTTTGATAAAAGCTTATGTTTTGAATTTTATTAAGATCGCTTCAATATAAGAGCTATAATCGCCATAACAGACAGACAGACAGACAATCGGACAGACGGAAACGAAAATATCTATATATATAAAAATAAGTTGCATTGTGTATGAAATTGATGTTCTCTGTAATGCGTGGACCGATTTTGTTGCTGGAAATTTCCCATGAAAGGCGACGTCAATACGAAGGTTTTTTTGTGCAAACGGTCTTTGTATGTGAATTGGTTCATGAATTATAGGGATTTTTGTGAACTTATACAACAATACAGGTGTGAACAAATGCAGGTGCGTACATATGGTGTATATGGGGAAATATTTGCAAGGGAAATTGGAAATAAATGGAATATTGGAATAATTTGGCAAGTCTCACTTTAGTTTGCATTTGCGCGAAAAATATGGGCATACTAAAAATTTTTCATACCCCTTTTTTTCCATACCCTTTTACCGCCCACAAATCAATAAAAATGCTATATTTAAGACGGTTTTGGTCGTATTAGACTAAAATTTGGTAAATAAGTTCGTATGGTTACTGTCGGTAACTATACTAAAACTGGGCGTGGTCCAACTATATATATTCGCCCACTTTTTAAAAATCATTATTATTCCTGAGTTGTACATGGTTTGATAGTGGAACTTGATATGTAGACGTTATGGGCCCAAGAGGTAGTTACTATATATTTGAGCGAACATTAGAAAGGGGGGAATTTGACCACACAGGCCATATGATATCAAATTGCTCTGGAACTAAATTTCGTATAACAATGAAGGTCTTTCTACTGGAAAACTGGCACGGGCATTCGAAAACGGGGCGTGGCTCCACCCATATAAGTCAAGTTTAAGATACAGAATAGCTATAGAAGTAAAAGTCACAGAACATTGAAACTCAGAAAGTAGATACCCTTTGGTGATGTCCTTCTACTAGAAAAGGTGGCATGCATTGGGTGTGTCTCCAACCATACAAGTCAAATTTATGACACAGAAAAGCTATGGAAGTAAAAGACAAAGAACATAGAAGTAAGAATGAAGTTACTACTTGGTAATATCCTGCTACTGGGAAATGAAAAATGCAAAAAATTTACGATAGAGAACGGTGTTATAGACTCCAAAACTACTGAGCCGATAGAGCTCAAATTTGCGCAGTAACTATGGAGTCATTCATAAATTACGTTACCAATTTAGTAGAGAGAGAGAGGTTTTAAAATTACGGTTTTTTTTATTTTATTACGGTTTTATTTTTATTACCTCTAATTAATTAGAGGTTTACTACGACAAGTAACGAATGGGGGTATGGGGTCTCAGATATAGTAATGTGACCAAAACTAAAAAAAACTCGAAAAAATTTAAATTAATACAACCCAACATTTCAAACCATTTTCATCCTTACATCTTCATGTTTGACCGTCTAAATTGACTGTTAACTATTGGCAAGTGTAGCAAGGGCATAATTTTTCTTTGCTTGCTTTTCGACAGTTATTTTTTCTATTTTCGAATATATTTTAATCAATTAATTTTTTCATTTCATATACTACGTTATTTTATGGGGGTGGAGGGGAGTGCTTTTGAAATGCACTACGAAGAGTACCGGAGGGGGGTAAAAAAAAAAATTGAAAATCGGTTACGTAATTTATGAATCCCTATGTTGCGAGTACGAGATGGTTTAGAAATAATAACGCTGAAGGCATTGCAACATTTTCCGGTACTTATCTAGATAAGGTGCAGCAAAGCGCACCGGGAAAAAGCTAGTATTTTACTAATTTTAAGTACCTTTGTTAATTAACACAAACACGACATCTTTCACAAACATCTTTTAGTTCAATAACAGAAGTTGTCTTTAAAATTAGTGCGTTTTGAGGAAAACTTGGGTTTTAAGCGTTTTTTAAATGAAAGTGTTTGAATGAAGTAAAATAAAAACTGCTTAATAAATTTAGAAACATACTTCCACGTTTTTTCTAATTTTTTTTTATATTTTTTTTTTGTTTGTTACAAATTCAATGGTAATTAAGTCAGTAAAAAATACAAAAAAAAAAAAACAAAATTTAAATGTATGCTTTTTCTTCTAAGTAATAAATGTTTCAAATTGCCTTCAATTTTTAGCTTGGAATGTGATACTTCTTATTCGAAAAAAGCTTCAACTTTCAAAAATTTCATAAAAATATCAGAAGAGAGCATCAATTTCATAATATCATTTCCATAATATTTCATCAATTATCTGTCGAAAAAAAAATATATATATGTATGTTAAATTTCAAAAAAAAAAAAAACAAAAAGATACAGTAGTTTCGACTATGTCGTAACACAAGACGTAGAATTATTCAATTCGCTTTTGATGACATCTTTTTTTAAAAATATGTATCAAAATATTTATTCCATACACCTGAGCATATCTTATTCTATTAAACGAGCAATATTTATATATTTGTTTGTAATTGAGTTCTCGAAAACCGCTCTAACGATTTCGATGAAATTTACAATACAGGTGAAGAGCGGGCTGAAAAATCGATCCAGCTAGGTTTCATCTCTTGGAAAATTTGATTTTCCGAGTTTTCACACGTTTAATAAATATCTTTATTTTCCTGTTGAATATGTTATGTTAATTTTCCCAATGAAGTTATGGTGTTGATGGTTCAGTGGTTGGAGTTTGGACTGTTAACCTGAAGGTCGTGGGTTCAACTCCGGATGTGCAAATTAATTTTTTTTTTTTTTGAGTGAAACTTCCCTGTTGACATTTTAAAACGTTTTTTTTTATATTTTTTTTTTTTTATTATTAGCTTCACTTCATTTGTCTGTCCAGTAAAAATCTTGGAATCCATATTTAACCAACTTCCCGATGAGCTAGAGTTTTGAAACTTAAAATGTAGCTCAGAACTGGATGACAACACAATATTATCTAATTTGTTTGTCCGTGCGTTTATTTGTTTGGCTTAAATGCGAAGTTATTTACATATTTATATAGTTATTTACATTTTATACATATATACATACATATTAAAAATCAAACAAAAAAATTGAAAAGCTCATTGACCTTTTTAAATTTCAAAAAATGCATTTAGATTACATTTAACTGTAAGTTCTATAGATCAAAGCGTAAAGCGATCGCCTTATTAAATGCTAGGTAGTGGGTTCGAGCCTCAGCCATGTGAATGAAATTTTATGAAACAAATTCAAATATTTTAAAATACACCACTGAGGGTGAAAAAAAAAATTGTAAAAAAGTAGTTGAAATAAAATATTTTAGTTATTTTTAAAAAGTTGTTTAATTTATTGCTATTTATTATCTTTCAGTGTAAGTTCTGTAGGAGCGTAAAGCGATCGCCTTATTATACACTAGGTAATGAGTTCGAGCCTCAACAATGTGAATGAATGTTTAGTTTTGTTTTTTATGAAACAAATTGAAATTTTTTAAAATTTTTTAAAAAAGTGGACGAAGACTAAAAACCAGAAAATAATTATTTAATTAAAAAAAATGTTTGATATACCGCGCTTTTAAATCGAACTAAAAAGTATAAAATAATTTCTGCTAGAGTCGGGATTTTTGTTCTCATTTTTGTGGGGCGCATGCTATAGGGAATATAAAGCAGTTAGGAAAACCTTGGTTAAGAAAGCATTTGTCCACTAACATATTCAAATTTTAATTGTTTAAATTATTATACATAAATTGTAAATTATTTTTTTAATATTTGTCTGATTTTAATTTATATTTTAATTCAAACATTCTAAATAAAGAATTATAAATTTGCTTTTAGCAAGAAGTCTTTTTAATTCGAGCAACACCGCAGTCAATCACACCGCATATATTTTTTTGCGTTATTTTGAAAACAAAATTTAAAATATTACTCTATTTTTAATCTTACAAACGTTCTAAGATATCGAGTTTTTAATTTTAACGGCTGATTATAGATAATCTTCAAGTGTTTGCCGTAAATAATACAATGCAAAAAGTTTTAGCTCTATTTAACTCGTAGTTTTCTTTAATCTTCGCACCGCTTTAAAAAAACTGCTTTGAGAAAATAGCGTTTGATTTTTTGTTTTCCCATTTTTTTTTCTTTTTATAAACGAAAATATCAAATTGAAATTTTACACACCTATTCTGCACACGGTTAGTAACATTTTAATGAAAAAAAACATTTTTTTGTCTAAATGAAAAAGGCCCCTTAGAAGTAAGCTTCACAACACAGTGAAGCTTCTACCTTATTCCAAACAGCTCAAATAACTGACACGCAGCAACAACATCGCACTCTGTTCCTGCAATCAATGAAGTTTTTAGAATTAAGATTCTTGCTTCTCGCTGAATACTCCCGGTTTGTTATAGTTCTCGTTTAGTTTTTGTAATGAAAATTAGAAAGCTTAGATGTTTATCCAATATCCAATACTGCATAAGTGCAACAGGCGGAGCTCGGTCGCCCAGGTACTGACCTTTAAAAGAGTGCTGGAAAGGGTTAATATGACTGACCCCCATTACTTTTGCAAAAGGAACATTTTTGCCTTTGACACCTATTCCCTCCGACCACTCCTTAGAGAGGCTCCCATACAAATTTTATGGTTTTTGTATATTTATTCCAGACACCTGAGCATATGACCTTTAAGAAAGTGCCGAAGAGGGTTAATATGTATGACCGACCCCCATTACTTTTGCAAAAGGAACATTTTTGCTTTTGACACCTATTCCCTTCGACCACTCCTTAGGGGGGCTCCCATACAAATTTTATGGTTTTGTCGATAAAACCGGAAACTGTCGATAAATAGGTAGAAGACTTAAACAATCAAACAAAATTTGTTCAATGCTACCAAGTTCAACAACCCATGTGGAGAGTCGCAATGTCAAAATTTTACTTTCGATAATATGCCCGGATATTTAATTGGCTGCGGAATTTTGACATTGCAATAATAGATTTTGTTAAAAAAGCATGCCCTCAAAATTACTCAGTGTTACTGGGCTACGCGATTCTGTTAAAAACAACATGCCCCCAAAAGTATGCTTTTTTTTAATTATAAGATTTATGTCTTCACGCTAGATGGCGCTGTCTTCACCGTCGAAAAAACCAGAAACCGTCGATAAATAGGTAGGAAACTTAAGCAAACAAAAACATCAAATGTTGGCTTTATATTTCATGTAATTGTGTAAAATTTATATAAGTTAGAGAGTTCAAACATGAATTTTTCTCCCAGTGAGGATCAAGCAGACCAACAAGTGCTAACATCAACATTGTACGATCAGTATTTTAGGCACACCAAAGGCTCAAATTGTGATATAAATACCGACACCTGATCACTATCAACCACCCTACTTACCTCCGAGAATGACGTATTCTACGTAAAAAAAAAAACTTTTGTCATCCTAAAATCGAAAAAAGCGCACTGTGCTCCGGCAGGATTTTGGAAGAAAGGCGTACACGACTTCTTAGTGAAAATCTTGATAAATTAATATTTTAAAACAAAAATATGTAAAATAATTCGATAAATAATAATTCATGTTATTTGGATAAAACTAATGAAAATAATAAAACACATTCTAATTTTATAATTCCAATATTTTTAAGTTGAAACATAAATTTCAAAAAATATATATATCATTTTCATGGCTACTTTGCAAAAGTCTAAATCGTGCTTTTTCGTACGTGTTCGTGCGTTTTCGTGCAAGTACGAAAAATCAATTTCGTGTCCGTGTTCGTGCGTGCCCGTGCCTCAAAAATGTTGCACGCGCCGTAGTTTAAACTCCCTCTGCCGACAATGGCACACCTCAGATAATTATAAATTCCATGAAAAACTTCTTGAGGACATGCAGTTTAGCCGTTCGCAGTGGTTATAAAACAAGTAGGTCCAGTTTTTGATCCATTTTGTACAAAATTTAATAAAACGCACAGCAGAATAGCTCTTAAGAAGCTCTGTTAATGTCCTTTCATCGGCTTAAATAGCCAAATTGTTTTGGATTTTTTGTATATAGAAGAGCACAATAATGAGCACAAAATGAGCGTGAAAAATTGGAAGCATTTTGTTATGATTCAGAGGGGTTTTTTTTATAAAATTAGTTTCTAAACAAACAGAAAAAAATGTTAAAAGCTATACATCTTCGAACAATCCGATGTAAGTAAAAGTTGCGCAAAATAACTGTTATTAGCAATTAGGGTAGGTTGAACAAAACTTTGTCTATGTCCTCTTTTATTTTTTAGTGTTTCTATGAAAAGAGTAAGGATACCGTTCAAAACAATATATAATTACGTCGTATTAAAATTAAGCCGAAGATATCGAAATTTCATAGAAAAAGTTATAATCTCTTTTTTACTCTTCTTAAAAATTAAGATGTTCATTGTTGGTTCACTATCAGTTTTTCCTTTGCTAACTTTTGTTAAATCAATATTAAAATCGTTTAAATTTTCTTCTTAAAAACTAAGATCAGTTTTTCTTTTATTAACTTTTATTAAATCAATATCAAAATCGTTTAAATCTGCATTTTTTCTTATTAGTAAATTGGAGGTAATGTACGGACAGTAAAACATTTGCAGGGTCCGCTAGTAAAAATATAAAAGTTTTTCGTTTGTTGTATTATAAGGTCCAGAAGCCACTTCATTTGCATTTACATTTTTAATAAAAACATAAATAATTATTTATTTATCTATTATAATAGAAAAATGCTTACAATTTCTTATCGAACCAGAGTACTGCTATTTTTATAGACATAACTGTATATATTTTTTGCAATTATTCAATCTTTTCCAGTTCTCTTACCAATAAGTTTTGCCAGTCATTAAGCAGCAGCAATTCTAATAGTAGTGAAACCACTGCGACGACTCAACCACAGAGTCCAACTAACTATATGCAGCCACCAACACCAGATCATCCGCCGCCATCCGTAAATCAAGCAGAGAGAATGATACACGAGCGTATAAGACCGCTCAGTATGGAATACAAGCGCCGACAACATTTTCGACAACCACATAGCAATACACAGTCTGAAACATCTAAAGCACTGCCTCGTCCTGTATCTTTACCAAACGCATCCCCAATAGACAGCAATCAATACTACCCACGAAACGAACGTATTTGTGTCCTTGGATCGTCAGGTTCACTTAATGCAGGGATTTCTTTCTCCGATTGTAGTGTCTCGACTGACTATCTTGATGAATACGTCAACGATATTCCGTTCGCAGAACTGTTCAACGATAACAACAAACATCCATGCTTAGAACAAGATAACCGACAAGAAGAGAGTAACAATGACAGCATATGTCAACAGCAACAACGAACACACACAGAAGCAGCCCACTCGGAAATCTCTCCCGATCAAATAGATCCAAACGAAATTAACAACGACGCTTTGATCAACAGCACTAATAGGCAGGAACGTATCAAAAACTATTTAGGACGACGTGTTGACCATGTATCACTGCCAGAAGCCACGCCAACACACTCCGTCGAAAACAGTATTCTCAGTCCATTTAATGAAGAGGAAGCCTGGGAGCGCATATCTGAAATTATTGAGTCCTTTGGCAGTGGTATTCTTAATGACGACTTATTCATTAGATCTTCTGATTCAAATTCTTTGTTGTTTGACTTCGATGACAGCGAAATGACAACCGAGCGGCACGAACTAGCAACAAGACTGCAAAATTGTGGACTTTTACAATTGGAACGCATTCTTTTTGAAAATGGATATGACAACTACAAGTTTGTGGTAAAAAAGTTTCTGTAATTAGGTAACATTGCAAATATCATCTTTTAAAAAATTATCTTCCAAATGTTTAGAATGGCGTCTTGAACGAACGCGACATTCAAGCGATGAGCATAAGTGTGGTCGATGCACCGAAATTACTAGAATTTGTAAAAACTTTACCAACTTCAACATTTCAATCGCATATGGTGCTTAGTACAAACAAAGCCGCTGAGTCAAATCAGTCGGCGTCGCTAGAGCTAGAGGGCGTTTCCACAATTTCTAATTGGCTAAGCAGTATCGAATTAGCAATATATACTGATTGTTTCAGGCAAGTAATAAAAAATTCATTCTTTAAATAAATAAGTAGATAATAAGTCATTTATTCAAACCTATTAATTTTGCTTTAAGTCTCATTAGTTACAGCCTAGTGAGTGAACCACCTTCGAGGGCGCGCAGTGCTGGCCCTTATTTTCAAACGAATTTTTCTCGAAACCATGTTTTCAAAATCGGTGACCAAGATTTCTCGAAACGTAGTGAACCGATTGTTTTGATTTTTTTGCAGGCTTATTTTATTCATAATAATCTCGTACTTGTCATAGGACTTTGTTTTTTCGTAGCTTCGTTCATTAGTTACAGACAAAATAATGACGAATTTTTGGTCGAAAATCGTCACTTTACTTTAGGAAGTCCGCTATTTTGTGAGAAATCAATATTTTCAATATTTTGTTTCAGTTGAATTTGGGAGGAGCAATCTTGGTCACCGGATTTCACTTTTTTTTTTCTTAATATTAAATTTTTTTAATAAAAAAAAAACTAAACATACTCTTTAATGTGTATATTTTAAGGTATAAAAACCCTCATTTAAAAATATCCCTTAGGTTTCCTTAAAAAAATTCACAAACATGACCTTTTTTCGGCCTCTGGGTATATAGTCCCCCTTAAGTTAAAATAAAAATTAAAAATAGTGAAATTTATATCTCCTTAATATGCTTACAGTAAACATCTTTATAACAGCATAGAGAGTGTTTATGGTGTGTGGGATGTCGAACTTCAGACTGTTCTTGAAATCAATAAGCTGGGACATCGGCGTCGTATATTACAATCACTCTCTTATATGCAAGAGACTCAGCAGTTGAAATCGGAGGTGCCAAATAATGAAAAAAATGAACACAACCATATTCTTAGTTCTCGTAACGACAAAGCAGTGCAGCCAAAACCTTGTGAGGAGCGAATACAAAAAAATGGCAGCGTGCATCTGAGACGAAAAAATCGGTAAGAATAATATAAAGAATATTAGCACAAGATGAGATTAAAATCTTAAAATATTACAAGAAAAAGTGCAAGGAAATTGTAAAATTTCCAAATTTTAAAATCTGTTTCGAATAAATGATTTTTCAATTTAATTTTAAATGTCTTGCTCGTTGATGTTTTAAACGAAAAATTATCAATTCTTCGTTGATGTTTTACACTTCTAGAAGTCACTGCCAAACAATTTTAGGCTATAGACAACATTTAAGGGTTCAAAACTAACTTACTGACACTTCTTAAGACTTGTTTATGAAACTATTTAATTCTACTCCTCAATTAGTTGGTGTGGCGGCCAACCAAACAGTCTGTCTGGTCTGCTGTATGATTTGGTCTATACAGAGCCGTTGTTATTGTTGTTGGTTGCTATCTTCATTGTCTTCATGTTGTCTTGTTGTCAACGTATTTTGACCTAAAGCTCAATTTATTTCAATATAATTACCGCATCTTTATGAATTCCGAAATGAGTTGAGAAATGAGCAACAATATTTTTTGATATGACAAAATGTACTTATTGTATCCCAGACGAACGATAGTGCTCTTTTCGGAATACATAAAGTTGCGGTTTATGAAAGACTAGTAAACGCCAAAATGAGAAAAAAAAAATCTAGTTTAAGATTTTGTTTTTATTATTAGAACTGTTATCATTTTTTAACATATTTAGGTGTAAAATACCATTTGATGTTGCGAAACTTTCACTGTTGGGTAGGATGAGCTGCATACTCTTTTATTTACTTGAAATTTTCACGACATCAAAAGAGCGGATTCGACTTAATGTCAAATATTATTAGCCGTGTGCGAATTCTGGGGCTTGCAACTTTGCAACTTTTCTCAATGACTGTCTTAGGCTCTTATTAATAGTCATAGAAAATAACAGGGACCGGAACTTGAAAACGTTGCATTTTAAATGGAAAAAAAAAAATGTTTCCGATGGGCTGAGCTTAATTTTTGGTAAAAGAATTCGCTGACCAATGCTTGCACCGGTTAGTAAAATGCATTCGACAGTATTATTGTAAGGATTAAAAAATCTGCAGTCGGATTCTATTGATAAGTCCTTTCACTGTATTAAGATTCCTCATCAGCATAACAATTGCATCTGTTTTGAGAGTTAAGTGATGTCACGAAAGACCACTTACCTACTTTAGTGCTATTAAGGAACTCCGTTAGGAAGTTTATTTGTGCGGCACTTCATCAGAAACGGTTTTTTTTTTTTTTTTTTTTTTTGGATTCGCCCGGAGGTAAGAAATCTTCATAGATACGTATGACCCGCGTCATACGCATGCACGATTTACATTCTAAGAAGTTCCCGGATCAGCCGGACTGAATAGAATGCACCTACGTGCTAAAACTTACCACCAATAGGCAAATAAAAGCCTCCACTAAGCACAATTGCTTGGCCTTTCAGCGGAAATTAAAATTAAATAAAGAATAAACATTTGAAATTTGAGTATTTTTTGTGCTTATGTAAACATCATAAACATCATCGAATAAAAGCACAATCTTCATAATACGAAGCAATACAAGACAACATCCAAAGTAATTTATTAGACCATATATAACCGCGTTTATAATTGTTGTGATTCGGCTTGGGGCCACTGTCCAACCCAAGATCCTACGTGGAAAAGAGATGCAACTCTCAAACACCAAACCAATACCAAAAATAGCACAGATATACAAGTATATATTTATATATTCGAGTCACTAAAATAAGGGAACACCGAGCTAAAGTTATTATTTGGATATGCATTTGGGCCAACGCAGGTAAAAACTTGTATGGAAAAGAGATAAACTCTGACACACCAAGCCGAGAGACACGGTTTTCATGGTCCCATTTCAAGCTATAGAACTAAAGATCTAAAATAATTTAATGAAAAAAATAAAGCAACGAGACTGAATAAAACGAAAACTTAAAGTATCTATCATATTCGATGATGCTTATTTACATCATCATATACATCATATACATATATACATATACATATTTGTTAAATCGTAAAATCTACACAATTATCGCGAGTTGTATTTGTTATCACAATGAATGTGTTAACTATTCAAATGTAATATCATTTCACGTTTTAAGACATCCACCGAGTCAGAAAAACTTATCAAGTTCAAGTTACCATTGAAATCACTACACATACATCGGAAAGGGTCGTGAAGGGCATAATTAGAAGTGCACTGACTCAACTTAAAAAGCTGGAAATGTCTGGCTCCGCTCCTAGGAATGTTGAAGTTTAATGAAGAAAGAAGGTATTGTGAGTCTATATCGCCACTGAGTAGTTTGTATAAAAAGGAGACATTGAGCATAATTTTTATTTTTTTTTTTATTTTTTATTTATTTATTTATTTAGATAATGTTGTACAATAAGACGAAGTCTTTTATAGTACACCAGAGTGGCAAAAAGTATTCATAAAAAAAAAAAAAAATCTTAACTAAATACAATTTTTGATCAACTATTATTAATTTATGTTGGGCAAAGTTAAAAATCTTAATTAGTTAATTAAATAACTAACTTAATAACTAGAGAGTAAAGAAAAATAGAGAAGGAAAGTTATAAGAAAGATTTACAGGTAGAGAAATGAAAGAAAAAAAAAACAAAATAAAAAAAAATATAACAGACTATAGATTTTGAATACGAAAAAAGTCATAAATTGCACGTTTGAAGCTGGTTCTTAAAGAAATTAATTTTAAATAGCTGGGTAAAGAGTTCCAAAGTCTAATGGTGCTTACAAAGAAAAATCTACTGCTGTTCAGGTAGGAGTACCTAGGAACAATTAAATTAATAGACCTAGCTGATTGAAGAAACTGAAGCTTTTCATAAAGGTATTCTGGGCTTTTAGTATGAATTAGCTTATGTAAGAAAATCAGATTTCGTATTTTTAAATAGTCCATCAGGTCGTAGCCAAGAATACCTTTACTTTTTAAGGAGATATGGTCAAACCTATGAACCCCATAAACATACCTAGCAGCGCAGTTGAATGCAACAAGAAGTTTATGCTGCGACAGTGAATCAAGTTGACTATACACAACATCTGCAAAAGTAATGTGAGGTAAAATGAGTTGAACAACAAGTCTGCGTCGAGTTTCGAGGGGTGTAAAATCAATAGAAGTTCGTAAATAACGCAGCGTCCCATATATTTTTCCTACTGTCTTGTTTATATGGTCTTTACAAGTAAGTTGCGAATTTAGTACAAAGCCTAGGTTTTTCACTTTTTTAACAAATTCCAGCTCATCCCGCCCTATAAATAGGGGCGAAATGTCCAGAAAGCTTGATTCACTTCTCGCAATTGGCAATACTTTGGATTTTAGGGGATTAATGCAAAGTAAGTTGTTGTGCGCCCATTTGTTCAAAGAATCTAAGTCAGAATTCAGCCTGTAGTTCAAATCTTCCAAGAGCCAAGTGGGTTGGGAGAGATAAAGTTGTATGTCATCAGCGTATGCATGGACAGTGGCATATTTGCAAACAGAAAAAACATCATTAATGAACATAGAGAAAAGGAGGGGACCTAGGATAGACCCCTGGGGAACTCCAGTATTGATAGTTTTAAGAGAAGAACATACATTTCCTATTTTTACACATTGCTTTCTATTTCCTAGGTAATTAGATAATAATTTTGCTGCACTTACACTAAGTTAAAGTTATTTTTAAGCTTATTGCAGAGCAAATTATGATTGACAGAATCAAATGCCTTAGAGAAGTCAATAAGGCAGAGAAGGGTTAGGAAGTTCTGATCATAAGATAGTCTTATGTCCTCAATAATTTTCAATACAGCAGTAGAGCAACTGTGACCAGACCGAAAGCCAGATTGCAGTGGTGATAACAGTTTGTTAACATGTAGGTGTTCAGATATTTGGTCGAACAATATTCTTTCAAAGACTTTTGCCAATGCAGGTAGAATACTTATGGGCCTGTAGTCTTTAGGCTCAGAGGCGTCTGCAGATTTTGCAATAGGAATTACTGTGGCGGCTTTCCACAGCTCAGGAAAACGAGAAGAAGTCAAGCAATGGTTGATAATATGAGTTAGAGGCGCTAATATAAACGGGATTACTAATTTTACAAATTTGATGGGCATTCCATCAATTCCTACTGCATTAGAGCTTACCTTCAGTATACATTTAGCTACATAATCTTCGTTGACATTTGAAAATTCAAAAGGGCGAAAAAGAAAGTTATTTTCATGTTCAGATACTTCTGTATTACTATCTATATTGTTAACAATAGGCAAACCAGAGGCAAGAAAGAAGTCATTAATCACAGCCGGGTCATATTTGCAGTCACTAGGCTCTTTGCTAATTACTCTTAACTTTTTCATATTTTGCCATAACTGTTTGGAGCTTAAGTTAGGATTTAGTTGAGTGTGGAAGAATTTCTTTTTTTCCTGTCTTAGCATATAAGTCGCTGCATTACGAGCACTTCGATAGTTTTCCCAGTTTACACTTGTTCGGTTACCTTTCCATTTCGAAAAGAGTTTATTTCGGTTCTTAATAAGCAGATTAACGCGATTGGTAAACCAAGGACACGAATTATTGGATACATGAATCGAACGTAAAGGAACATGACGAGTAAAAGCAACATCTAAATTATACATAAACACTTTTAGTTTTTCATCTACTGATTCATGGAACCAACAGTCGTTCCAGCACATGCTACATAAATCATCAAATAAAACATTGAAATCTATAGATCTATAGTCATAATAAGAAAAACTAGTTTGAGAAGTTCTATCAAGGCAGATATCTAGGCAACAAAAAATTAAGTCGTGATCGGATAGAAATGACATTTGATCAAATTTAAACAGAAGGGACGTGTCTGAGACTAAAAAAATGTCAAGCAAACTTGGCTCACAATCTTTGGCATAACGAGTTGGAGTGTCAAAGTTAGCTACATTTAAACCGCACATCGTAGCTAAATCATGAAAGTTATCAGTAGCAGAGTCATTTCGTAACAAGTCCACATTAAAATCACCACAAACAATATAAAAATCATACTCAATTATCTTATTAGTAAGATCAGTAAAGTATGGTTCTAAACTATGACAACGATTAGGATTATAAACACAAAAGACTAATACCTTGGTATTATTATCAGATATTTCAACATTAAGAAATTCAACAACATCAGTACTCTTACTAACAAGTTTAACATTAAGACTAGACCTACAATAAACAGCCACACCACCACCCCTTTTTCCGTGCCTGTCATTACGAAAAAGTTTAAACCCATTAAAGTTATATAGAGAATCAGAAATGTCGCTCCTAAACCAAGTCTCCGAAATACACACAATATCAACAGGAGAGTTCTCAAAAATATGTTTTGCATGGTCAAGCTTCAGTCCATTCAGACTCCTCGCATTAAAGTGTACTACATAATTCTTCTGCTTCTTAAGGAAGGCTGGATCCGAGGTAGATCTAATCCCAGATGGATCCCAGGCTAATCTGGAGAATGCTGCGCTGACTTCGCGCATATTATGACCAATGATATCGATATCATAAGCATACGCCAGCAGCATAATACTTTTGTAGAATATCGTGCCACTGCTTCTCAAATCAGCAGCTCGGATGATCTTCTCCATCATTAGGTTGTAAAAGTCGCACGATAAGGAATCACCTTGTCTGAAACCTCGTTTGGTATCGAATGGAGGAGTGAGATCCTTCCCGATCTTAACTGTGCTGCTGGTGTTGCTCAGTGTCATTCTGCAAAGACGGATGAGCTTTGCAGGGATACCAAATTCAGACATGGTGGAGTATAGATAATTCCTTATAGGACTGTCGAAGGCGGCTTTGTAATCGACAAAAAGATGGTGTGTGTCGATCTGTTTTTCTAGGGTCTTCTCCAAGATTTGTCGTAGCGTAAATATCTGGTCTATGGTGGATTTACCAGGTCTGAAGCCACACTGATAAGGTCCAATCAGCTGGTTTACGATGGGCTTTAGTCTTTCACATAGTACGCTCGACAGGACCTTATATGCGATATTCAGAAGGCTTATCCCACGGTAGTTGGCGCGAATTGTGGGATCGCCTTTCTTGTGGATTGGGCAGAGCACACTGAGGTTCCAATCGTTTGGAATGCATTCTTCCGACCATATTCTGCATAGAAGCTCATGAATGCATTTAAATAGAGCTTCGCCTCCATTCTTGAAGAGCTCAGCCGGTAAGCCATCGGCTCCTGCGGCTTTGTTGTTTTTAAGCCGAGCTATAGCTTTCAAGACTTCACTATGGTCGGGCAGCGGAACTTCAACGCTGTCGTCCACAATTGGGATTTCCGGGATATCATCTCTATTGGCGGGATTGTTGTCGTCTTCACCATTCAGAAGCCTAGAGAAGTGTTCCCTCCACATCATCAGTGTACTCTGGATATCTGTCACTAGATTCCCATTTTCATCCTTGCAGGAAGAGGCCCCGGTCTTGAAACCATCGGCCAGGCGTCTTATTTTTTCGAAAAATTTTCGGACCTCATTCCTGTCACCATGCATCTCAATTTTCTCGCACTCGCGCATTTCTGCTTCCCTTTTCTTTCGCCTGAAAATGCGTCTCTCTTCCCTCCTCTTCTCTTTGTATCGCTCTTTAGCAGCACGCGTTACAACCGACTGCAGGGTGGCTTTGTAGGCTGCGTCTTTTTCTGCAGTGGCGTCGCGACACTCTTGGTCGTGCCACTGGTTTCGGCGAGGGCGGTGATAGCCTATCACCTCTTCGGCAGCCGTACGCATAGAGTGGGAAATGTGATTCCACTGCGCGCATATATCGTCGATCGGAGGAGTGCTTTCTTGAAGCAGGAGTGAGAGTCGAGTAGCGAAGTCTTCGGCTGTTTGTTTTGATTGCAGCTTTTCGACGTCTAGCTTTCTCTGTGCTGGATTGCGCGCATTCTTCGTTGCGCACAGGCGTGTACGGATCTTGGCTGCGACAAGATAATGATCCGAGTCTATATTGGCACCACGGATCGTGCGTACATCTAAAACACTGGAAGAGTGCCTTCCGTCAATCAAAACGTGATCAATTTGGTTACGTGTCTTTTGATCAGGAGACAGCCAAGTTGCTTTATGAATATCGAGATGCTTGAATCTAGTGCTACTAACGACCATGTTTCGCGCTGCGGCAAAGTCAGTCAGCCTCATTCCGTTATCGGAGGTATTGTCGTGGAGGCTGAACTTTCCGACTGTTGGACCAAAGATATTTTCTTTTCCCACCTTGGCGTTGAAGTCACCAAGCACGATTTTTATGTCGTGGTGGGGGCTGCGCTCATAGGCCTCTTCAAGGCGCTCGTAGAAGCTGTCTTTGGTCTCATCGTCCTTGTCTTCTGTTGGAGCGTGCGCACAAATCAGGCTTATATTGAAGAATCTTGCCTTGACACGGATTATGGCAAGTCGTTCGTTCACAGGTGTGAATCGCAGGACATGATGTCGTAGTCGCTTGCCAACCACGAATCCGCATCCAAATTCGTGCTTCTCCGCATGGCCGCTGTAGTAGATATCACAGGATGCTTGCCGTAAACAACCCTGTCCCTTCCATCGCATTTCTTGGATTGCAGTGATATCAGCTTTGTATCTTTCTAAGATATCTATCAGTTGGATAGAGGCACCATCCCAATTAAGGGTTCGGACGTTCCAGGTGCATATCCGTAAATCATTGTCAGTTTTTCGTTTGCGGTAGTCGTCATCAGATTTGGGGATCATTTTTATCTTATTTCTTATGCGTTTCATTGAAATTTTGTTTTTACGTGGTGGGCTTCAAACCCAACGCACAACCCTTTAAAGGCAGGGGGAGACCGCCGCTCAGATTAGCCGTCAAACTAACGGTTGCCAGTTTGCCGTTTCTAGAGGACACCACGCAGAGGTTTGAGTCGACTTGAGACGAGTTCGACATGGATAATGCTGGCCTCACCAGGTTGAGGCGGTCAGACACGTTGCCATGTGAAGATCGCCCCCTTGACCCTCACGCGTTGCCTTGTGAGGATCGTCCTCCCTTTTTATTTTACTCTTTATTAATTAATTATACATTTTGGAGTAGTAAACTCCAAGAGGTTAGTTATCGTAGATTTTCCCTTTAAGAAACCATGTTGAGAGGTGGAAATGGAGGAAGATACGACGTGGGTTATTTGATCAGTTATAATTTTCTCAAATAACTTAGGGATTGCGCTTAGTTTTGCGATACCTCGGTTATTGGAAATATCAATTTTTGAGCCGGATTTATGAAGAGGTATTATATAAGATTTTCTCCATATATAGGGAAAATGACCACTGTGCAAGGATGTGTTAAAAATGATTGATAGGGGAGAACACAAACTAATAGAACAATGTTTTAAAATGCATAAAAGAAGATTTAACTTGTCGAAGGTAATGCATTACTATATTAGAATCTATTACGGGGATTTCAAAAGAGTTAACTGGTGGTAGGTAAGGATATTCAAGACTCATGCTCAATGGTATATCGGAGTAGGTTGTTTTAAAAAAGTCTGCAAACATGTTGGAAACTTCGATGTCGCAAGATGCTTCTTCATGATTGAATTTCATAAGAGGTGGGAAGCTGGAGGTTTTTCGATTTGAGTTGACAAAAGTGTAGAAAAGTTTCGGATTATCTTTGAATTGAGTTTTTATTTTGGCTATATAGGCTGAGTAGCATTGTTTATTTAATAGTTGATATCTGTAACGATAAGAGGAATAGCAAGCGAAATCTAAATTAGAGCCTGACTTTTATATTTCTTAAATAAGCGATTTTCGGAATTTTTTAAAGACTTAAGCTCACTAGTTAACCAAGGAGGGTTTAAAGGCTTGAAATTACTATTTTGTTTTGGCACAGATAATGAAAAGCAATTTTGCAAGGTATCATTGAAAAACTGCACTGAAGATTCGACATCATAAAAAGAGTACGAAGACCTATTATTTAAAATTGGGGACCAGTCAATCCGCGCGAGAAGAGCATTAAGTTTAACATAATCTGTTTTTTTAAAGTTAAAAATTTTATTATTTCGCGTATTTGGAGCTAATTTATTTTCACTTTCGTTGGCAAGTAATATTGTTATTTCAAGAGTTGGATGATAATCATCTTCCGGAACAGAAACTGGGTTCGAACGACGGAGATTTACAGAAGTGCATCTGTCTACAAATACAAGGTCAAGAGATCTACAATTTTTATTACGAATATTATTAACCTGTTGAAGACACAGATTAGACAACTTATCTAAGAAATCATTTATCCAATCAGAGGCAGAAATAGGAGTAAGAAATTCGGAATCATCGGATAAACTCCAGGACACGGAAGGTAAGTTGAAATCACCTTAAACAATGATAGTATCCATATTTTTAAGCATATTATGGACAATTTCGATGGCATTAATATGGTTTAAGAAAATTAGTAAATCACTTTTAGGTGGAATGTAAGAGCAAGTAAGAAAAATAGTATTATTATTAAGTTTAACTGTAACACAAATAAAGATCGTTGGTGCCAGGAATTGTTAATTCCTCAGAAGCAAGGGAGTTATGGACAGCTATCAGAACTCCACCACCGATCTTATCATAGCGATCTTTACGAAAAATTTGGTACTTATTGCACATTATTTCAGAATTTAATACGTTAGATCGAAGCCAAGTTTCAGTAAAAACTATAAGTTATATATATTATAAAACTATAAAGTTATAAAATCAAAACTGTTAATGAAAATATCGGAAAGTTTAGAATTGAGACCTCTAACATTTTGATAGACAAGCTCTAATTTAGACTTTTGATTTTTTAATCGTTTTTTGTATGGTACTGAGGATTATTATGCTATGTTCACACAGAGAGTTTAGTTTGAGTTTCCAGTACAAGTTGAGTTTACTTTGTACTTGAAACTCAAACTAAACTCTCTGTGTGAACATAGCATTAGAAGGACGAGGCAAGTGTACAACATTTGCAATACGTGGTTTGTCTTTGAATTGAAATTCATGAACAATTGTATTACGAGGCCAAAAATGTACATCCACAAGAGTATTAAATAAATTTTCCGGAACATTCAATCTAAACGAAGTAGCCAGTCTCGGATTTAAATATTTGAATTTTTGGATCGAAAGAGACAAAGAGCACTTCAACTTTGCTTTAATAAAAAAGTCTATATCATTTTCCGTTGTATCTGCAGCTAAGCGCGAAACAAAGATTGATTTTTTTGGAGGAACCGCAATCAATGGTTTAGGTGAGATTGGAACAGAAGCCTCCGAAGTAAGTGCAACCTGATGAGCATCGACAACAGTAGGAGCAAGAGAAACAGTTTGGGCATACGACATATCTGGCAATGTAAGTGATGGAGCCGACGACGGCAAAGAAGCAGAAACAGTTAAATCAGTTAAATTTGAAGAAGAACCAACAGTAGGAAGAGGGGTACTAATAGTACAAGTGTCCATGTCTTCAACAATGTCCTGTTCGGAAGAAGGTGGTGGTGGTGTCAAGTCAGTTTTCTGCTTGCTTCGAAGGGTCATGTGTTTCTTTTTTCGCTTGGGTGACGAGTTTGGCTCATCAATATATTTAAACTCATTGAAAAGAGTTTGGTATTTATTAAATTTAGCAGAAAGCGAGGAAAGTTCCCTACTCATTTCAGAGAAACCTTGCTTCGCCTGCTTGAATAATTTGTAGAAATTTATGTCGGCCAACCTACATTTTTCGCAAGACCAACGTAAGCCTTTACCTTCATCAATGTGGTCTGCTACTCGACCTGACACGCCTGCACACTTGATATGAACCAACATGACAAAAACCGCTCGGTATCACCCTTCGTGAAGCAGCCAGATTTGGTACAAATCATTTTAAATGAAGATATGAAAATTTATTTAAAATTTAAGTAAAAATAATTGAAATTAAAGAGATAATTGTAAAAAAAATGGAAAAGAAAAAGAAGAAATGTAGTGATTTCAATAATGTTCTAATTTAAAAAATGCTTTAGAAAAACGAAAAACAAAAAAAATATAATAAGAATAATATTAATGTATAATTAATTAATGAAAAGCAGTGTTGCCAGAACTTTTTTGAGAAAAGCGCGAGATTTAAAAAAAATATCGCCCAAAATCGCCCAATGAAAAAAAAAAATCGCCAAAATCGAACTTTTTTCTAAGAAATTTATTATATTAGAAAAAACAAAACAAATTATATATATTTTTTGAGCCTTGAAGCATTTTACTCGAATGATTGAAGTTAGCATATCTAATTTCATTCTGTTACAGTTTTTTAGTTTTGGTCAAATTCAGCACGGAGAAAATAGATGAATGCCAACTTACAAATATTGCCAAACATTTTTTCCCCCTACTGCTGTCTTAATTTTATATGCCGATTCCCAAAATTCTTCACTTTCAGATGGCACTTTGTTTTTGAAAACATTGCTCCATGGAAATGTCAACAAAGATTCGTATCAGTGTTGCCAGATTGAGGTAAATTTCCCTAATTGAGGTAATTTTTGACCCATTTTTTGGGCAGAGGTAAAAAATGTAATTTTTGACCAAAAGTGGTAAATTTTTCGAAAATAAAAATTTTTTAAAGCTTGTTAATTTTTTGAATTATTGAATACTGTTACCTTTCTGAACATACTCACAAGCGGTTTAATATTCTTGTGAATCATCCTGTGTAACAAAACAAAAAAAAAATCTGAATTATCCATCTATAGTTGCTGAACAATGACCCCTTTTACATTGGTCAAGAATTGAAAGCAATTTTTTGAGTTTGTTGGCTAATTGTGGCGAATTGGTTGAAAAGAAAGGGGAAAAAAATTTACGGTACCATTGTGTTGTACCGTCAATTTTTTTGTTTCAAAAGAGAACGTCAAATAATTGCTTTCAACTCGTGACCATTGTAAAAGGGGTAAAAGCAACAAGTGAATTAAATTCAAAAAAAGCAAAACAAAATAGCCGGTAAGTCCCGGCTTATGCACGTCAAAAGTTGACGGTGAACTTGCTGATGAGAGATAAATATATGTAAACTCACAAAAAAATTATAACGGTTGTTAATCATTTCAAAATTTTTTAATTTTTTTGTTTTGGGAAAAGGTAACTTTTCTCCGAAAGTGGTAAATTTTTTTCCAAATAGTGGTAAATTTCAGTTTGTCTCTCTGGCAACACTGATTCGTATTCGATTTCTGCTGCACGTCGCTCTTCAAGAGATATATAATAAAGAAAGAGTTCATGGAAAAAAGGTCTTATATAGTTTAAACATCTTTCAGGACATAAAATAAAAGCATTTTCAAACATTTCTAAATGACTAGGTAATCGTTTTAACATTTCCTTGATTAAAACTATAATGAAATTCTAGCAATATCATCACTTAATTTATGAATTTCTTCATGGAACTGATAGTAAAATGTAAGGTCAATCATTCCTTTATAATTGCTTTTATCCGCTAAAATTTTATTTAAGCTGAATGTAGCTAAATTATCAAAATTGAAATTTTGGACAACGTCTTCTTTTATAATTTTTGAAAGAAGTCTTTGAATAAATGTTGTGGTTTCAACGTTAGCTTGAAAAAAGTCGACTTTTTCTCGTTGAAAATATAAATTAAGTAAATTGATGTTTTGAAGAAACTGGCTCAAAAAATAAGTATTTCGATATAAATAAATTATCGATCAGGCTTGTGAGCTGTGTTCAGTCGCATTGTTAACAGAGTGTTCTAAACACTTTTAAAACAATTGTTATTTTCTTATATTGAAATTTTAAACACATTAGATGAGTTTATGAAAAAGCGTGGTTTTCACAAAAACCGCCCAAAAAATCGCCAGGCGATTTCCTAAAAATTTAAGCGCAAAAACAAGAAAAAAAGCGCCCAATTGGCGATAAATCGCCCAATCTGGCAACGGTGATGAAAAGTAAATATAGCTACTTAAAATGAACTATGCAGTATGCCAACACTGATAAATTCAAAAGTGACTAAAAGTATGCAAAGTTTTTTTTTATTTAATATATGGCAATAATTATTTCCACAGTTTAAGAAACACTGTAACTAGGCAGATGTCTTAAACTTCAGATAAACAAAGCAAACGAAAGAAACACTTAAAATGTAAATAAATATGTTCACAACAATATTTATAATTTTTGTTGTCATTTTAAAGGTGCTCAAATTTTCTAAAATTTAGTCTTTGGGGGCATAGACAAAATCGCAAAAATATAAATTTATCTGACGATAGCCAAATATTAAGCAAAAAATCCTAGCGAAACAAAAACCTGCAGACAAAGGAAGAAGGAAGAGCAATAACAAAAACCATACAAAAAAAATGTAAACAAAAAAGCTAGTCCGTCCGCATAGAATTCAATGAAAATAATAAAATCAACATGGCTTACCGACAACTTTGTTGATAAGATTTTGACGTTTTAGAGTCTATCAACAAATGCTAGCAACACAAATTTGCCGTCAGCGCTGCTTTTTCGCTGCCCGTGCCAATGTTTTTCGCCGTGCCGATAATTACATCCTACGATTTGTTCAATGTTGAAAGTGGCTTTCAGTTGCAAAGTCTATACAATCTATAGTCTTTGCTTTGACTATATTAAAAAAACAAAAAAAAAATTTAATACGGCATAGGCAAAGACTATAGATTGTACAGACTATGCACAAAGACTATATATTGTATAGACTTTGCATCTGAAAGCCACTTTCAATATTGAACAAATCGTAGGATGTAATTATCGGCACGGCGAAAAACATTGGCACGGGCAGCGAAAAAGCAGCGCTGACGGCAAATTTGTGTTGCTAGCATTTGTTGATAGACTCTAAAACGTCAAAATCTTATCAACAAAGTTGTCGGTAAGCTATGTTGATTTTATTATTTTCATTGGAATTCTATGCGGACGGACTAGCTTGTTTGTTTACATTTTTTTTGCATGGTTTTTGTTATTGCTCTTTCTTCTTCCTTTGTCTGCAGGTTTTTGTTTCGCTAGGATTTTAGCTTAATATTTGGCGATCGTCAGAAAATTTATATTTTTGCGATTTTGTCTATCTCGATGAAGCTATAGTAAAATCGCTGTAACTTTTTTAATTCAATTTGAATTGAAATGCACCCAAAGACTAAATTTTAGAAAATTTGAGCACCTTTAAAATGACATCAAAAATTTTGTATTGTATTTTTTACTATATTTATTATTTTTTTTCAACTTAACTTAATATTATATCTATCTATCTATAACAAGAATAAAATATTTTTAATTACATCATAACTTAATTTTTAAATTATGGCTTTAAGATCCATTAAGTTTTATATAAATTTTCGGACTTAATTTTATTAAAAATATTTTGTAATTTAATAAAAAACTTATTTTAAATATTTCAAATACAAAATTACTTGTAAAAAAATTAAAGTTAAACTTAGAAAGATTTAAAATTTAACAAAATAAAATAAAATTAAAAATAAATATAATTTAAAATAAGAGTGAAATTAAAAAACTAAAACCAAATTTATAAAACAAACAACATTAAAAATAAATTTTAAATAAAACGCAAAAACTAAAAATTTGGTTAAAAATATAACAGTTTAAAGAAAACACAAATAATAATTTAAAAAATGCCATTTTATAAAAATTGTGAGAAAATTATATAAAAATGAAAGTGCTGAAATAAACCAATAAAAATAAAATAATAAAAATTAAAAAGTGTCAAAAGTCTAAATAAAAAATATGAATTACAAATAAGAAAAATATATATAAATAACTATAAGTAAAAATGAAATATAAAACTGAAAATTAAGAAATGGATTTATTTAATTTTATTTGATTTGATTTATTGATTACTTATTTTTTATTGATGCATTTATATGCTGCTTAAACTATGCTTTTTCATTTAATGTTACACTTAAAGTATAAAATAAAATATATAAAGAATTTTATTTAATTTTTATAAATAATATTGATTTTCATATTTAAATTTTTATTAATTAATTTTAAAATTTTTGTCAACTTGTTATTATTTGATTCTTATTTAATTTTGTTTCATACTTTTAAGATTTTTAAAACAAATTGAAGAAATAGTTGGAAATTTGTAACTACAGTGGAGTCGGGGTAGTGTGAACCCTTAGTGCCGTGAACATCTTGCTAGGGTGAACGTAAAATTTTTTATATTGAGTACTCTATAGCGTGAACAGTGCAAGCCTGTGTAACGTGAACAGAGTTCTAAGAGTAAATTCCAACAATTAAATAAAACAAAAAAAGACGAAAATGAAATCGCTACAAATAACTAACGTTAAACACTATTTACCGTTCTTTTTCATCTAATTCTTTGTGAAATTTAAGCATAAATAAAGATCACTCAAGTTCGTGTTTGATATGTAGCAGCAAGCAATCGGAAGCAAATTTTTATCATTAAATGAAAAAAACGTCATAATTGAAAAACTCGGAAGAGGCGCAGGAATTTCTAGCTTGGCAAAGGAATATGGTGTTGCAAAATCAACAATTTGTGGCATTAATAAAAAAAGGCCAGAATCTCTTATGTTATTGCGAACCGGGGATTCAGAGATCTGAAGAGAAAACTTTAAAGAAAGGTGAGTATCCTCTCATGAAGACGGCTCCGCGGGGAGATTCTCAAGCAAAAAGCAAACAAATTATGTAGTGATTTTCTAGAAAAATAAGGCGGTTTCAATGCAAGCTCTGGTTGGTTGACTGGATTTAAATCAAATGGGCTGAATTCAATAGAATGGGCTGAAGCAAATACCACCGATTTTTCAATTATTCTTATGTTGCAGAGCCTCCGCTATCAAGCAGTACAGAAATCAGTCAGTGACCGCAAGAAGCAATCTAGCGTTAAGGATTATTTTATATCGAATTGTTAATTTATTATTACCATACAAAATAATGTATGTATATAATGGTCATGTATTTTAAATGAATGAAACTCATATTTTTCTGAACTGAAAATCAACCTCGATAGTATGAACAGCCTGGGAAATGTGAACAGCCCTTGCAAAAATTAGTTCACGCTCCCCCGACTCTACTGTAATTTGTTTTATTTTTTCAGCGTGTTTTGATGTTTTGGTTTCATTTTTGAACATTAAAAATTACTATTTTATTCGATTTCTTTAAATATCTTATAAATAATAACAACTATAAACGAAACAAATTTATATGTTTATATTTTCAAGCATTCAAAATAAGATATTTTTTACAATTTTTTAACTTTCTTTTCATATTATGATAATTGACTCGAACTATAAAAAAAAACATTTATTTACTATATTTATCGAATTTTATTGAAATGTTCGCAAATTTATTTAAATTATAAATATTTTAATTTTTTAATTATGTTTTTAAAGGTTTGGCTTGTGTTTAAAAAAGTAATTAATTTTATTTAACTTGAATAAATACTTGAAAACATAAAGATATATAAATTT
This sequence comes from Pherbina coryleti, assembly GCA_943735915.1. Taxonomy (NCBI): domain Eukaryota; kingdom Metazoa; phylum Arthropoda; class Insecta; order Diptera; family Sciomyzidae; genus Pherbina; species Pherbina coryleti. The sequence continues at coordinate 2,408,446 of OX030953.1, read as the reverse complement.
GTTTCGTTTATAGTTGTTATTATTTAAAAGATATTTAAAGACATCGAATAAAATAGTAATTTTTAATACAGCAAAATGAAACCAAAACATCAAAACACGCTGAAAAGATAAAAAAAATTAGTTACAAATTTCCAACTATTTCTTCAATTTGTTTAAAACTTTCAATAATTTTAAAAATCCTAAAAGTATGAAACAAAATTAAATAAGAATCAAATAATAACAAGTTGACAAAAATTTTAAAATTAATTAATAAAAATTTAAATATGAAAATCACTATTATTTATAAAAATTAAATAAAATTCTTTATATATTTTATTTTATACTTTAAGTGTAACATTAAATGAAAAAGCATAGTTTAAGCAGCATATAAATGCATCAATAAAAAATAAGTAATCAATAAATCAAATCAAATAAAATTAAATAAATCCATTTCTTAATTTTCAGTTTTATATTTCATTTTTACTTATAGTTATTTATATATATTTTTCTTATTTGTAATTCATATTTTTTATTTAGACTTTTGACACTTTTTAATTTTTATTATTTTATTTTTATTGGTTTATTTCAGCACTTTCATTTTTATATAATTTTCTCACAATTTTTATAAAATGGCATTTTTTAAATTATTATTTGTGTTTTCTTTAAACTGTTATATTTTTAACCAAATTTTTAGTTTTTGCGTTTTATTTAAAATTTATTTTTAATGTTGTTTGTTTTATAAATTTGGTTTTAGTTTTTTAATTTCACTCTTATTTTAAATTATATTTATTTTTAATTTTATTTTATTTTGTTAAATTTTAAATCTTTCTAAGTTTAACTTTAATTTTTTTACAAGTAATTTTGTATTTGAAATATTTAAAATAAGTTTTTTATTAAATTACAAAATATTTTTAATAAAATTAAGTCCGAAAATTTATATAAAACTTAATGGATCTTAAAGCCATAATTTAAAAATTAAGTTATGATGTAATTAAAAATATTTTATTCTTGTTATAGATAGATAGATATAATATTAAGTTAAGTTGAAAAAAAATAATAAATATAGTAAAAAATACAATACAAAATTTTTGATGTCATTTTAAAGGTGCTCAAATTTTCTAAAATTTAGTCTTTGGGTGCATTTCAATTCAAATTGAATTAAAAAAGTTACAGCGATTTTACTATAGCTTCATCGAGATAGACAAAATCGCAAAAATATAAATTTTCTGACGATCGCCAAATATTAAGCTAAAATCCTAGCGAAACAAAAACCTGCAGACAAAGGAAGAAGAAAGAGCAATAACAAAAACCATGCAAAAAAAATGTAAACAAACAAGCTAGTCCGTCCGCATAGAATTCCGATGAAAATAATAAAATAAACTTGGCTTACCGACAACATTGTTGATAGGATTTAGTCTATCAACAAATGCTAGCAACACAAATTTGCCGTCAGCGCTGCTTTTTCGCTGCCCGTGCCAATGTTTTTCGCCGTGCCGATAATTACATCCTACGATTTGTTCAATGTTGAAAGTGGCTTTCAGTTGCAAAGTCTATACAATCTATAGTCTTTGCTATGCATCTGAAAGCCACTTTCAATATTGAAGAAATCGTAGGATGTAATTATCGGCACGGCGAAAAACATTGGCACGGGCAGCGAAAAAGCAGCGCTGACGGCAAATTTGTGTTGCTAGCATTTGTTGATAGACTCTAAAACGTCAAAATCTCATCAACAAAGTTGTCGGTTTTAATGTTGATTTTATTATTTTCATCGGAATTCTATGCGGACGGACTAGCTTGTTTGTTTACATTTTTTTTGCATGGTTTTTGTTATTGCTCTTCCTTCTTCCTTTGTCTGCAGGTTTTTGTTTCGCTAGGATTTTTAGCTTAATATTTGGCGATCGTCAGAAAATTTATATTTTTGCGATTTTGTCTATCTCGATGAAGCTATAGTTAAATCGCTGTAACTTTTTTAATTCAATTTGAATTGAATTGCACCCAAAGACTAAATTTTAGAAAATTTGAGCACCTTTAAAATGACATCAAAAATAATTTTTTCACTAAATTTATTATTTTTTTTTAACTTAACATAATATTATATCTATCTATCTATCTAAATCCACTAATTCTGAACCTATATAATAAATATAATTTATTTCATAATAAATATATTGCTCTAGCTGCCACTCAGGACAAGCGCAAGCTAGAATAATAAGTGTTGTTGCTGCTGTATTTGCCTTGTTGTCACTAAAATATGCAATAAAAATATTTAAATAAATTAAATATACCTTGTTTGTTATTGTAAAAAATCTATAAATCAATTACACTATAACGAACACGAAAAAATATTTTAAAATTATGGCCTTTAGATCCAATAAGTTTTATATAAATTTTCGGACTTAATTTTGTTAAAAATATTTTGTAATTAAATAAAAAACTTATTTTAAATATTTAAAACAAAAAATTACTTGGAATAATATTAAAGTTAAAGTTCGAAAAATTTAACAAAATAAAATAAAATAAAAAAAAATAAATAGAATTAAAAATAAAAGTGAAATTAAAAAACTAAAAGCAAATTTATAAACAAACAACATTGAAAATAAATTTTAAATAAAACGCAAAAATTAAAAACTTGTTAAAAAATAAAACAGTTTAAATAAAACAAAAATAATAATTTAAAAAATGCCATTTTATAAAAATTGTGAGAAAATTATATAGAAATGAAAGTGCTTAAATAAACCAATAAAAATAAAATATAAAAATTAAAAAGTGTCAAAAGTCGAAATAAAAAATATAAATTATGTGTATATAAGAAAAAATATATGAATAAATATAAGTTAAAATTAAATATAAAACTGAAAATTAAGAAATGGATTTATTTAATTTCATTTGATTTGATTTATTGATTGCTTCTTGTTTATTGATGCGTTTATATGCTGCTAAAACTATGCTTTTTTATTTTATTCTTACACTTAAAGAATAAAATAAAATATATAAAGAATTTTGTTGAATTTTTATGTATAATATTGATTTTCACATTTAAATTTGATTTATCAATTTTACAATTTTTGTTAAATTGTTATTATTTGATTTTAATTTAATGTTGTTTCATACTTTTAAGATTTTTAAAATTATTGAAAGTATTAAGCAAATTTAATAAGTAGTTGGAAATTTGTATTTACAATTTTTTTTCGGCGTTTTATAATTATTTTGGTTTTCATTTTTATGTATTCAAAATTAAAATATATATTAAAAATTACTATTTTATTCGACATCTTTAAATATATTAAAAATAATAACAAATGTAAACGAACAAAACTTATATATCTTTATGTTTTCAAACAAATAATTAAGATATAGTTTAAAATTATTATTAAATAATTATTTAAATTATATAATTAAGATATGTAACAAATAATTATTGTTACAAACAAAATAAATGTAACAAATTGTACAACAAAAAATATCTATTTTTAATAGATATCTGAAATAGGTAACTGAAAATACTATCAAAGCAAATGTGGAAAATGTAAACATTGAGAAAGAAAATAAAAGTAATCCAATAATTAGAATTTCAGGTATTGAAGATGACATAACCTCACTTACAAATAATGATATTCAACTAGACTTATGCTCAAGAAATGATTTAGATGAAAGTGGTCTCAAGTTATTGCATATTTTTAAAAAGAAAAATGATAAAATGAAAACAATTCTTATAAGTGTTAGCAAAGACAATTATGAAAAAATAATGTGTACCAAAAAAATTTATTTTGGTTTGCGAAGATTCAGAGCAACAGATGACTTTAATGTAAATTTATGCTATAATTGCTATGGATATGGACATAGTTTCAATAAATGCAGAAAAACTAAGAGCTGCGCATATTGCTCTGGTGAACATGAAACTTCGTCATGTTTAACTAAAGAATCTTTGAAATGCTCCAATTGCACTTACAATAATGAAAAATTTAAACTTAATTTGGATACAGATCATGCTGCGTTTGACAGAGTGAAATGTGGTGCATATAAACATCGTGTAAGAAGGAGGATCCAACAAACCGATTATCCCTATGACCCACTACCATTGCAGAACTCCAACAGTCGTAAATTCAACAAATAGAAGTTTTCAATATTTTAATTTTATAATTTCATGTCTCTAATGTATTCAAATTATGATATTATTGATACTATGAATAACCAAATGATTAAATCTGAAGAAATTTATTTTGATATTGAAAGCCTTAACAGAATTATTGACACTAATTTTGAGTTAATTCTTTATATGAATATAAGAAATTTAAATGCTAATTTTCTTAATCTGGAAATTTTTGTTAAAAGTCTCAATTCTAAACCTTTTTACATAGTTTGTGCTGAAACTTGGCAAGTAGCTCATTGTAATTTTGTATGCTTACAAGGTTATAAAATGTATTATAATGAAGGTATGTTAAATAAAGCAGATGGAGTAGTAGTGTATATTAGGAACGATATAAATGAAAACACAGAAATTGTTACTGTTGACAGACTAAATATTATTAATACATGTATTACAACTAAAAATGGTTGCAAAATTGAATTTTCTGCAATGTACAGGTCTCATGAATTGTCCAAAACTGAATTTAGTTATAGTTTAAAAAAGTACCTAATTTCAAAGGATAATATCAGAAATCATTACATTTTGGGTGATTTTAATATTGATCTTTTAACTTTAGATAGCTTAGCTCAAGATTTTCTGTGTAATTTTCTTGAAAGGGGTTTTAAGCCTGGTTTCCAAAAAGTCACAAGGCCATCTTCAGGAAATTTGAATGGAGGCACATGTATTGATAATATTTTTTATAAGTCTGATCTAATGGAAACTAGCACTTTTACTGTACAAAATTCTATCACTGACCATTTCTCACTTCTAGCGAAAATTGATAAACATAATTTAGTTACAAAAAGTACAAATAATATGGTTGTAATAGACTACAAAAAATTAAAAGTGCATGCTTGTAAAGTTAATTGGAACTCGATCCTTAATATTCAGGAGCCAAATGAAGCTACAGAGATTTTTGTGAAAAATATTCATGCATGTATTGATAATGCTAAAAGTGCTAGAAAAAGGGGACCTAAAAGTAGTAAAACATGGGTTACAAAAGCTATCATGCAATCCTGTTTAACAAAAGAAAAATTATATCACTCCTGTAAAAGGGAACCGAATAATTTAGTTTTGCAGAATAGATATAAACAATATTCAAAAACACTTAAAAAATTGATATTTGAAGCTAAGAACCTACATGATAAAAGTTTGATAGAGAGAAATTCTAACAATCCTAGAAAACTCTGGGAAATTATCAATTCCAAAGTTAATAATAAGAATAAAAAAGAAACTAATATTAACTACATCATTGATGAAAATAACTCAAAAATAACTGATAATAATGAAATAGCAAATAAAATGAATAAATATTTTTGTGAAGTTGGAACTAAACTTAAAAATAAAATTATAGAACCCCAAAATAATTTTTTAAAAATGCCTGCAATGAATACTAAATCAATTTTTCTCAAACCTACAGATAGTACTGAAATTCAGCGAATTATAAATAATTTTAAATTTAAAAAAGGAGGTGTAGATAATATTAATACTAAGGTTTTGAAATGTTTAGAATCCTTTATAAGTGAAGCGCTGGCTCACGTAATTAATTTAAGTATAAAACTGGGTATTTGGCCTTCTGCTCTTAAAAAAGCTGACGTGATACCTCTTTACAAATCTGGAAAAAAATGCTCTCAAAATAATTACAGGCCAATTTCACTGATCTCTAATATTGCAAAAATTTTTGAAAAAGTTGTGTACTATAGAATTTTTGATTTTGTTAAAAACTGCCATATTATATCGAATAATCAATATGGATTTGTTGAAAACAGAGGTACTAAAGATGCTCTACAATTTGTAACGAATATTTTATACAGTAATTTAGACAAAAGCAAACCTACCATTGTTACATTTTTAGATTTGGCAAAGGCTTTTGATACAGTTGATCACAGAATTCTTCTTGACAAACTTTATCATGTAGGTATCAGAGGTGTTGCACACAATCTACTAAGCAGTTACCTAAATGATAGATTACAAAAAGTAAAAGTAAACGGAACAGAAAGTGAATATAAAATTATTAAAATGGGTGTTCCACAAGGTACTATTTTGGGTCCTCTTTTGTTTATTTTATACATAAACGATCTACTTGAAGAATTAAATAAAGATGAGATCATATCATATGCTGATGATACAGCAGTTATTTCCTTAAGTAAAAGTTGGTTTGAAGTACAGAACAAGATGAATTTGAATTTAAATAGAATTGCTACATGGCTAGCGTTAAATAGATTATCACTAAATGTAGATAAAACTGTATTCATGACTTTTGGGAATTACCGTGACAGTGTTCCAAGTGATATTGTTATAAAAATAAATGATAAAATATTGAACAGAGTTAGTGATTGCAAATATTTAGGAATCAATTTTGACTATAATCTTAAATGGGACAAACATATTGAAATAATAATTAAAAAACTAAGTACCTTGTTTATGTTTTTCACAAATTAAGGAAAGTAATGAATATTTCCACAATGATAATAATATATTATGCTTTTTTCCATAGTATTATCAGCTATGGTAACATAGCCTGGGGTGGAGCATATAACAATAATTTAAATCTGCTTCAGGTACTACAGAATAGAATTCTTAAAATAATGAGTAATAACACATTTGATATTGATTCAAAGCCTCTTAATCTTGTCCAAATTTTTTCTGTTGAAGCATTGTCATATCATTACGATGAGCTTAAATATAAATTTATTTCCTCGTCTAGTAGAACTAGAAATAGAAGCATTATTTTACCAAAGATGGAAAAAATGATAAGCAATAAATGTAGCCACATAAAGGCTATCAAAGTTTTTAATATTTTGCCAAATGAACTTAAAATATTACAATCAAGTAAGAAAAATGTTAAAAAAAGAAAAACTTATTGGATCAAACTTAGTTTATGAAGCATAATTATATTATTAAATTAAGAAAAACAATTATTAAAAAAAAATAATGAAAAAAAAAATAATAAAAGTTTGGAATATCACAAAAAAAAAAAAAAAAAAATGCAATGTAAAACATATCGCATAAAGTAAATATTAACAAAATTTTTAATTTTCTAGTTCGTAAGTAGTATGTAAGACACCAGTCCATGTACAGGGATTTCAATCCCTCTATGGTTCAATAAATGTAAAACTTATGTATTTACAATTTATACTGGATTAAATAAATAAATAAATAAATAAATAAAATGCTTGAAAACATAAAGATATATAAGTTTTGTTCGTTAACAAATAATTAAGATATTAAAATTGACATAGCGGCCACGCACTTTAACCAACTACGCCACGGACGCCACGAAACAAATTTATATGTTTATATTTTCAAGCATTAAAAATTAGATATTTTTGTTGTACAATTTGTTACATTTATTTTTTTTTTGTTTGTAACAATAATTATTTGTTACATATCTTGATTATATAATTTAAATAATTATTTAATAATAATTTTAAACTATATCTTAATTATTTGTTTGAAAACATAAAGATATATAAGTTTTGTTCGTTTACATTTGTTATTATTTTTAATATATTTAAAGATGTCGAATAAAATAGTCATTTTTAATATATATTTTAATTTTGAATACATAAAAATGAAAACCAAAATAATTATAAAACGCCGAAAAAAAATTGTAAATACAAATTTCCAACTACTTATTAAATTTGCTTAATACTTTCAATAATTTTAAAAATCTTAAAAGTATGAAACAACATTAAATTAAAATCAAATAATAACAATTTAACAAAAATTGTAAAATTGATAAATCAAATTTAAATGTGAAAATCAATATTATACATAAAAATTCAACAAAATTCTTTATATATTTTATTTTATTCTTTAAGTGTAAGAATAAAATAAAAAAGCATAGTTTTAGCAGCATATAAACGCATCAATAAACAAGAAGCAATCAATAAATCAAATCAAATGAAATTAAATAAATCCATTTCTTAATTTTCAGTTTTATATTTAATTTTAACTTATATTTATTCATATATTTTTTCTTATATACACATAATTTATATTTTTTATTTCGACTTTTGACACTTTTTAATTTTTATATTTTATTTTTATTGGTTTATTTAAGCACTTTCATTTCTATATAATTTTCTCACAATTTTTATAAAATGGCATTTTTTAAATTATTATTTTTGTTTTATTTAAACTGTTTTATTTTTTAACAAGTTTTTAATTTTTGCGTTTTATTTAAAATTTATTTTCAATGTTGTTTGTTTTATAAATTTGCTTTTAGTTTTTTAATTTCACTTTTATTTTTAATTCTATTTATTTTTTTTTATTTTATTTTATTTTGTTAAATTTTTCGAACTTTAACTTTAATATTATTCCAAGTAATTTTTTGTTTTAAATATTTAAAATAAGTTTTTTATTTAATTACAAAATATTTTTAACAAAATTAAGTCCGAAAATTTATATAAAACTTATTGGATCTAAAGGCCATAATTTTAAAATATTTTTTCGTGTTCGTTATAGTGTAATTGATTTATAGATTTTTTACAATAACAAACAAGGTATATTTAATTTATTTAAATATTTTTATTGCATATTTTAGTGACAACAAGGCAAATACAGCAGCAACAACACTTATTATTCTAGCTTGCGCTTGTCCTGAGTGGCAGCTAGAGCAATATATTTATTATGAAATAAATTATATTTATTATATAGGTTCAGAATTAGTGGATTTAGATAGATAGATAGATATAATATTAAGTTAAGTTAAAAAAAAAATAATAAATTTAGTGAAAAAATTATTTTTGATGTCATTTTAAAGGTGCTCAAATTTTCTAAAATTTAGTCTTTGGGTGCAATTCAATTCAAATTGAATTAAAAAAGTTACAGCGATTTAACTATAGCTTCATCGAGATAGACAAAATCGCAAAAATATAAATTTTCTGACGATCGCCAAATATTAAGCTAAAAATCCTAGCGAAACAAAAACCTGCAGACAAAGGAAGAAGGAAGAGCAATAACAACAACCATGCAAAAAAAATGTAAACAAACAAGCTAGTCCGTCCGAATAGAATTCCGATGAAATTAATAAAATCAACATTAAAACCGACAACTTTGTTGATAGGATTTTGACGTTTTAGAGTCTATCAACAAATGCTAGCAACACAAATTTGCCGTCAGCGCTGCTTTTTCGCTGCCCGTGCCAATGTTTTTCGCCGTGCCGATAATTACATCCTACGATTTGTTCAATATTGAAAGTGGCTTTCAGTTGCAAAGTCTATACAATCTATAGTCTTTGGTGCGTAAACAACGCAACTGAAAATTTGTTACATGGAATTATTACTCGCTGAGTATTAGTGCTAGGATTAAAAATACGATACGTCAATAACATGGTATAATAATACATGGTAGCATTGACAACTGCTTATTTTCTCTTCAACAGGAAAACATAAACTGTCAAAAACAGCTTTTTGTGGAAATACATCAGCAGCTGCTGTGGTTGTTGTTTTTTTTCACTTCAACGTTTTCAACATTGCTTGTGTTTTCAATGGCGGATTGTGAGCGCTCTCTTTTTGAGTATATTTTTTGACAGTATATGATTTCCCAAGCAACTGTCAATGCTACCTTGTATTATTATACCATGCGTCAATAAAGGCCTACTGGAAGCCCTCACAACAAAATTAGACAAAAAATTTCTGACATCATGGGGACGCTGAGAGAGCCGCTCAATGATAGATAACGCAACACTCATGCAGCGCATGGTGTAATAATAATAAGGTGTTAGTGAATTTTTGACAACACCAAGAATAGCTTTCTTTCTGTCAAAATATTGAGATCGAAAGAGAGGAGTTGATAGTTGTTAAATTCTATTATTTGTTTGAGCTGCTAGATGATGATGTTTTATAGTTTTTGTAGGTTATTGTGCGAATAAAGTTAAAGTAAATATTTAATTGAATTAATTGTGCCGTGTTGTGTTTACAAGAAGTTATTTCAGTTGTCTTCGCCCATTGGGCAAGTTCGCCGTTGAATGGTTTTGCCATTTTATCAAAAACGTGCGCTGGAAGGTGCCACCGACATGAAGCCTTGGCCAGCATGCAAATTGTTTTGCATTCACATCGACTGCTTCAAGAAAATATCGAATGCCATAAAAAAATGTTGTGGCGTCCGTGGCGTAGTTGGTTAAAGTGCGTGGCCGCTATGTCAAAGAACCTGGAGACCCAGGTTCGAACCCCAGCAGCGACAGAAATTTATTTGAATTAAAATAATTTTTCTGTATGGCCGCCACCTCTCTGCAGACAATCGCAAACCTCAGAGAGTAATCAAATGCCATGTAAAAGCTTCTTGAGAATAAGAACATTACGTTCATCGCCGTTCGGAGTCGGCGTTAAACATGTAGGTCCCTTTCTCGGTCAATTGTGTACAAACTTAATAACACGCACAACACAATTGATCATAAGAAGCTAGGTCAAAGTCCTTTCAAGGGCTGAAATGGCCAGTTATTTATTTATTTTTATTTTTTTTTATTATAAAAAAATGTTCAATACCTCAACTGATAATAGCCATCAAAAGAAGTGGACATGTCATTGAGCTTCGACCGACTGCACGTTATATGCTTTATTTTCATTCCAATTCACCATCAGCTGTTTTTGACAGGATCGGGGCGAAAAAATTTATCATATTGAGAGAGAACTGTCAAATTAACTAACACCTTATTATTATTACACCATGATGCAGCGGCGTTGCATTGAATTTTTACTCAATGAGTATGTAACCTACGATAAAAGTTTAAAAAGGAAAAAAAAGTTTTTATACATGGCTTTACGACAAAAATAAAAAAAAAAATTCCGGCGTCGTCAGGTCGTGAATATAGCAGCTTATGAAACAGAAATGTAATATCGTTGCATGGAATTATTACTCACTCAGGAGGAGTGCTATAGTAAATTTTGTTTTACGACAGCAGGGATGTGTTATTACGCTTCACAACTAAATTACAAAAAAAATTTTGTTGTCATGTTTTCAGGGATGCAATCACATAATGCAGTAAAAATGCTACAGCCATGAAAAAACGTTGCATGGATTTTTAACTCTGTGACTACTGGTGCAACGGTAAATTTTAAGGCACGCAAACAAAGGTGAGGTCTTCAGGCATATGACAAAAATAAAAAAAAATTTGACGGCGTGTCAAAAACCCTCAGGGAACCGCCTAATGTGACGCATATGTATCACTTTTGCTGGATTAATTGAAATTAGAGCACAACCAATGGGGAAGCAAAAAACACCAACATCAACACCAACACCAACACCAACATCAACATAAACATCAACACCAACATCAACATCAACATCAACATCAACATCAATATAACATCAACATCAACATCACCATCAACATCAAAATCAACATCAACATCAACATCAACATCAACATCAACATCAACATCAACATCAACATCAACATCAACATCAACATCAACATCAACATCAAAATCAACATCAACATCAATATCAACATCAACATCAACATCAACACCAACATCCACATCAACATCAACATCAACATTACTATCAACATCAACATAACCATTAACATCAACATCAATATCAACATCAACATAACCATTAACATCAACATCAACATCAACATCAACGTCAATATCAACATCAACATCAACATCAACACAAACATCAACACAAACATCAACATCAAGATCAACATCAACATCAACATCAACATCAAGATCGACATCAACATCAACATCAACATCAACATCAACATCAACATCAACATCAACATCAACATCAACATCAACATCAACATCAACATCAACATCAACATCAACATCAACATCAACATCAACATCAACATCAACATCAACACCAACATCAACATCAACAACAACATCAACATCAACATTAACTTCAACATCAACATCAACATCAACATCAACACCAACATCAACATCAACAACAACATCAACATCAACATTAACTTCAACTTCAACATTAAGATCAACATCAACATAACCATTAACATCAACATCAATATCAACATCAACATAACCATTAACATCAACATCATTATCAACAGCAACATCAACATCAACATCAACATCAACATCAACATCAACATCAACATCAACATCAACATCAACATCAACATCAACATCAACATCAACATCAACATCAACATCAACATCAACATCAACATCGACATCAACATCAACATAACCATTTACATCAACATCAACATAACCATTAACATCAACATCAACATCAACGTCAACATCAACATCAACATCAACATCAACATCAATATCAACATCAACATCAACATCAACATCGACATCAACATCAACATAACCATTTACATCAACATCAATATCAACATCAACATTACCATAAACATCAACATCAACGTCAACGTCAACATCAACATCAACATCAACATCAACATCAATATCAACATCAACATGAACATCAACATCAACATCAACATCAACATCAACATCAACATCAACATCAACATCAACATCAATATCAACATCAACATAACCATTAACATCAACATCAATATCAACATCAACATAACCATTAACATCAACATCAACATCAACAGCAACATCAACATCAACATCAACATCAACATCAACATCAACATCAACATCAACATCAACATCAACATCAACATCAACATCAACATAACCATTTACATACACATCAACATAACCATTAACATCAAAATCAACATCAACGTCATTATCAACATCAACATCAACATCAACATCAATATCAACATCAACATCAACATCAACATCAACATCAACATCAACATCAACTTCAACATCAACATCAACATCAACACCAACATCAACATCAACAACAACATCAACATCAACATTAACTTCAACTTCAACATTAAGATCAACATCAACATAACCATTAACATCAACATCAACATAACCATTAACATCAACATCAATATCAACATCAACATAACCATTAACATCAACATCAACATCAACAGCAACATCAACATCAACATCAACATCAACATCAACATCAACATCAACATCAACATCAACAGCAACATCAACATCAACATCAACATCAACATCAACATCAACATCAACATCAGCATCAACATCAACATCAACATCAACATCAACATCAACATCAACATCAACATCAACATCAACATCAACATCAACATCAACATCAATATCAACATCAACATAACCATTAACATCAACATCAATATCAACATCAACATAACCATTAACATCAACATCAACATCAACATCAACATCAACATCAACATCAACATCAACATCAACATCAACATCAACATCAACATCAACATCAACATCAACATCAACATCAACATCAACATCAACATCAACATCGACATCAACATCAACATAACCATTTACATCAACATCAACATAACCATTAACATCAAAATCAACATCAACGTCAACATCAACATCAACATCAACATCAACATCAATATCAACATCAACATCAACATCAACATCAACATCAACATCAACATCAACATCAACATCAACATCAACATCAACATCAACATCAACATCGACATCAGCATCAACATAACCATTTACATCAACATCAATATCAACATCAACATCAACATAACCATTAACATCAACATCAACATCAACATCAACGTCAACGTCAACATCAACATCAACATCAACATCAACATCAATATCAACATCAACATCAACATCAACATCAACATCAACATCAACATCAACATCAACATCAACATCAACATCAACATCAACATCAAGATCGACATCAACATCAACATCAACATCAACATCAACATCAACATCAACATCAACATCAACATCAACATCAACTTCAACATCAACATCAACATCAACACCAACATCAACATCAACAACAACATCAACATCAACATTAACTTCAACTTCAACATTAAGATCAACATCAACATAACCATTAACATCAACATCAACATAACCATTAACATCAACATCAATATCAACATCAACATAACCATTAACATCAACATCAACATCAACAGCAACATCAACATCAACATCAACATCAACATCAACATCAACATCAACATCAACAGCAACATCAACATCAACATCAACATCAACATCAACATCAACATCAACATCAACATCAACATCAGCATCAACATCAACATCAACATCAACATCAACATCAACATCGACATCAACATCAACATAACCATTTAGATCATTATCAACATAACCATTAACATCAACATCAACATCAACGTCAACATCAACATCAACATCAACACCAACATCAACATCAACAACAACATCAACATCAACATTAACTTCAACTTCAACATTAAGATCAACATCAACATAACCATTAACATCAACTTCAATATCAACATCAACATAACCATTAACATCAACATCAATATCGACATCAACATAACCATTAACATCAACATCAACATCAACAGCAACATCAACATCAACATCAACATCAACATCAACATCAACATCAACATCAACATCAACATCAACATCAACATCAACATCAACATCAACATCAACATCAACATCAACATCAACATCAACATCAACATCAACATCGACATCAACATCAACATAACCATTTACATCAACATCAACATAACCATTAACATCAACATCAACATCAACGTCAGCATCAACATCAACATCAACATCAAAATCAACATCAACATCAACATCAACATCAACATCAACATCAACATCAACATCAACATCAACATCAACATCAACATCAACATCAACATCAACATCAACATCAACATCAACATCAACATCAACATCAACATCAATATCAACATCAACATAACCATTAACATCAACATCAATATCTACATCAACATAACCATTAACATCAACATCAACATCAACAGCAACATCAACATCAACATCAACATCAACATCAACATCAACATCAACATCAACATCAACATCAACATCAACATCAACATCAACATCAACATCAACATCAACATCAACATCAACATCAACATTAACATCAACATCAATATCAACATCAACATAACCATTAACATCAACATCATTATCAACAGCAACATCAACATCAACATCAACATCAACATCAACATCAACATCAACATCAACATCAACATCAACATCAACATCAACATCAACATCAACATCAACATCAACATCAATATCAACATCAACATCAACATCAACATCAACATCAACATCAACATCAACATCAACATCAACATCAACATCAACATCAACATCAACATCAACATCAACATCGACATCAACATCAACATAACCATTTACATCAACATCAACATAACCATTAACATCTACATCAACATCAACATCAACATCAACGTCAACATCAACATCAACATCAACATCAACATCAATATCAACATCAACATCAACATCGACATCAACATCAACATAACCATTTACATCAACATCAATATCAACATCAACATTACCATTAACATCAACATCAACGTCAACGTCAACATCAACATCAACATCAACATCAATATCAACATCAACATGAACATCAACATCAACATCAACATCAACAGCAACATCAACATCAACATCAATATCAACATCAACATAACCATTAACATCAACATCAATATCAACATCAACATAACCATTAACATCAACATCAACATCAACAGCAACATCAACATCAACTTCAACATCAACATCAACATCAACATCAACATCAACATCAACATCAATATCAACATCAACATCAACATCAACATCAACATCAACATCAACATCAACATCAACATCAACATCAACATCAACATCACCATCAACATCAACATCAACATAACCATTTACATCAACATCAACATAACCATTAACATCAAAATCAACATCAACGTCATTATCAACATCAACATCAACATCAACATCAATATCAACATCAACATCAACATCAACATCAACATCAACATCAACATCAACATCAACATCAACATCAACATCAACATCAACATCAACATCAACATCAACATCAACATCAACATCAACATCAACATCAACATCAACATCAACATCAACATCAACATCAACATCAACATCAACATCAACATCAACATCAACATCAACATCAACATCGACATCAACATCAACATAACCATTTACATCAACATCAATATCAACATCAACATCAACATAACCATTAACATCAACATCAACATCAACGTCAACGTCAACACCAACATCAACATCAACATCAATATCAACATCAACATCAACATCAACATCAAGATCGACATCAACATCAACATCAACATCAACATCAACATCAACATCAACATCAACATCAACATCAACATCAACATCAACATCAACATCAACATCAACATCAACATCAACATCAACATCAACATCAACATCAACATCAACATCAACATCAACATCAACATCAACATCAACACCAACATCAACATCAACAACAACATCAACATCAACATTAACTTCAACTTCAACATTAAGATCAACATCAACATAACCATTAACATCAACTGCAATATCAACATCAACATAACCATTAACATCAACATCAACATCAACATCAACATCAACATCAACATCAACATCAACATCAACATCAACATCAACATCAACATCAACATCAACATCAACATCAACATCAACATAACCATTTACATCAACATCAATATCAACATTTACATAACCATTAACATCAACATCAACATCAACATCAACGTCAACGTCAACATCAACATCAACATCAACATCAATATCAACATCAACATCAACATCAACATCAACATCAATATCAACATCAACATAACCATTAACATCAACATCAACATCAACAGCAACATCAACATCAACATCAACATCAACATCAACATCAACATCAACATCAACATCAACATCAACATCAACATCAACATCTACATAAACATCAACATCAACATCAACATCAACTTCAACAGCAACATCAATATCAACATCAACATCAACATCAACATCAACATCAACATCAACATCAACATCAACATCAACATCAACACCAACATCAACATCAACAACAACATCAACATCAACATTAACTTCAACATTAAGATCAACATCAACATAACCATTAACATCAACATCAACATAACCATTGACATCAACATCAATATCAACATCAACATAACCATTAACATCAACATCAACATCAACAGCAACATCAACATCAACATCAACATCAACATCAACATCAACATCAACATCAACATCAACATCAACATCAACATCAACATCAACATCAACATCAACATCAACATCAACATAACCATTTACATCATTATCAACATAACCATTAACATCAACATCAACATCAACATCAACATCAACATCAACGTCAACATCAACATCAACATCAACACCAACATCAACATCAACAACAACATCAACATCAACATTAACTTCAACTTCAACATTAAGATCAACATCAACATAACCATTAACATCAACTTCAATATCAACATCAACATAACCATTAACATCAACATCAATATCAACATCAACATAACCATTAACATCAACATCAACAGCAACATCAACATCAACATCAACATCAACATCAACATCAACATCAACATCAACATCAACATCAACATCAACATCAACATCAACATCAACATCAACATCAACATCAACATCAACATCAACATCAACATCAACATCAACATCAACATCAACATCAACATCAACATCAACATCGACATCAACATCAACATAACCATTTACATCAACATCAACATAACCATTAACATCAACATCAACATCAACGTCAGCATCAACATCAACATCAACATCAACATCAAAATCAACATCAACATCAACATCAACATCAACATCAACATCAACATCAACATCAACATCAACATCAACATCAACATCAACATCAACATCAACATCAACATCAACATCAACATCAACATCAATATCAACATCAACATAACCATTAACATCAACATCAATATCAACATCAACATAACCATTAACATCAACATCAACATCAACATCAACATCAACATCAAGATCGACATCAACATCAACATCAACATCAACATCAACATCAACATCAACATCAACATCAACATCAACACCAACATCAACATCAACGTCAAAACCAACTTCGTCACGTCAAAACCTACGGGTGTGTCCACGGCACAGCCAACTCTTTTTAAGTATATTTTTTGACAGATGTTTTCCCAAGCAACTGTCAATGCTACCTAGTATTATTATACCATGATGCGAACGTAAGAAACGACGAGAGTAAAAACACACTGCTGAACTTATAACAGCAAGACCAGCTTCTTGCAATAAAAAGTAACGCAAACACTAGGTACACTCATGGTAGAATTACGCGTCAACGAAGAGTGGATAATAAAAAGGTTGGTTTATTGTCAAAATGGCGAAGTTCGTAGAAACCTCAAATGAAATAAAAATATTATGTTTTCAAGTCGTTAATAGTACGGACACGTGTGTTAAGTTTGTGTTAATTTGAGTGGAAATATTGTAAAAATATTGTAAATAAATCTATAAAATGCCGAGGAAGTGTTCAATTTGCAGAAAAGCTTGTAAAAAGTTTAACCTAAAATCAACTGCGAAACCTGAGCACAAAAAAACTCGGGATGAACAGCTGATTTTGAGAACTAGTCCGCTTTTCTCTGTTGTCTTTTCTTCAAGCAAGAATCTTTTGTTTTGCGAGTGACTTTCAATGAGATGCAAACTATATATATGAAGACATGCTTTTTTTCATGTTTTTACATATTAGAGCTTGTAATTTGTTTTCCAAAAATTATTATTATAAATTCACAGCAGGAAACTTAAAAATATAGTTTGATAACAATATTAAATTATTGTGCAAGTCTAAATTTAATGAATAAAGTTATAAATAAAGTTATGATTAATGTAATGAATACACAGTATAGTACTGAAAAAAAAAAAAATAAAAAATAAGTTCATGAGTAAAATTAAAAAAAAAGTAGGTTAAATGAAATCTTAGAACCAGTCAAACTTCTTTTTTTAATTAGGGTCAGACCACGGTGATTCAGAATGGAAAAGTCCTCCTTTTCTAAATTTTTGTGCAAAAACATGGTTTGATTTATAGTATCTTCATTAGAGTAAATTGAAGATCTTTTTTCACTTGCTTGCAGTCATGATACAATTACACTGTGGAACAAATTCGATTAGCAAAAGTTAGGTCGATTCTGAGAGTGAGGGGTCACAATAGAGGCTAAATTAGAAGACCCGTATCAAAGATCATATAATATATTATCTACTATATAAAAATAAGTCGGGTTTTCCTTCCTGACGCTATAACTCCAGAACGCACGAACCGATTTCCACGGTTTTGCATTCGTTGGAAAGGTCTCGGGCTCCGTGAGGTTTATAGCAAAGAGGTTTTTGAAAAAATTCACGGAATATTGTACGAGGGGGCGTGGCACCTCCCATACAACCCAAATCTACGGTAGCGAATAGCTCTGAAGTTATAGGTCACATATCATCGGAATTCGATGTTCTACCTCAATTTACAATAGCCGTTCTACAAGTAAACTTTTATGGGCGTTGAATGTGGGGCGTGGCACTTTTACAGCAGACCAAATTTTCGGTATAACTTTCAAGCTATAAGTCACACATCAATGAAACGTGGTAGGAGCGTACTATTTAGTCGCGTCCTTCGACTAGCGAAATTGAGCAAGTATAGGCCAAAGGGGTGTGGCACCGCCCATACAATTCAAATTTATGATATCGAATAGCTTTGGAACTAAATGCCGTATAATAATGAAATTCAATATGGAGTTTCCACTTGGTGATATATTTCTACTATAAAACTGGGATGGGCTTTGGAAAAGGGGGTGTGGCTACTCCCATACACTTAAAATTTTTGATATCAGATAGCTTTGGAACTAAATGTCGTTTAACAACGAAATTCAGTATGGAATTACTATTGGGTGAGAAAGAGATAGAGATAGAGATAGAGATAGCGATAGAGATAGAGATAGAGATAGAGATAGATATAGAGATAGAGATAGAGATAGAGATAGAGATAGAGATAGAGATAGAGATAGAGATAGAGATAGAGATAGAGATAGAGATAGAGATAGAGATAGAGATAGAGATAGAGATAGAGATAGAGATAGAGATAGAGATAGAGATAGAGATAGAGATAGAGATAGAGATAGAGATAGAGATAGAGATAGAGATAGAGATAGAGATAGAGATAGAGATAGAGATAGAGATAGAGATAGAGATAGAGATAGAGATAGAGATAGAGATAGAGATAGAGATAGAGATAGAGATAGAGATAGAGATAGAGATAGAGATAGAGATAGAGATAGAGATAGAGATAGAGATAGAGATAGAGATAGAGATAGAGATAGAGATAGAGATAGAGATAGAGATAGAGATAGAGATAGAGATAGAGATAGAGATAGAGATAGAGATAGAGATAGAGATAGAGATAGAGATAGAGATAGAGATAGAGATAGAGATAGAGATAAGGATAGAGATAGATAGAGATAGAGAAAGAGATAGAGATAGAGATAGAGATAGAGATAGAGATAGAGATAAGGATAGAGATAGATAGAGATAGAGAAAGAGATAGAGATAGAGATATAGATAGAGATAGAGATAGAGATAGAGATAGAGATAGAGATAGGGATAGAGATAGAGATAGAGATAGAGATAGAGATAGAGATAGAGATAGAGATAGAGATAGAGATAGAGATAGAGACAGAGATAGAGATAGAGATAGGCATAGAGATAGCGATAGAGATAGAGATAGAGATAGAGATAGAGATAGAGATAGAGATAGAGATAGAGATAGAGATAGAGATAGAGATAGAGATAGAGATAGAGATAGAGATAGAGATAGAGATAGAGATAGAGATAGAGATAGAGATAGAGATAGAGATAGAGATAGAGATAGAGATAGAGATAGAGATAGAGATAGAGATAGAGATAGAGATGGAGATAGAGATAGAGATAGGGATAGAGATAGAGATAGAGATAGAGATAGAGATAGAGATAGATATAGAGATAGAGATAGAGATTGAGATTGAGATTGAGATTGAAATTAAGATTGAGATTAAGATTGAGATTAAGATTGAGATTGAGATTGAGTTTGGGATTAAGATAGAGATAGAAATCATTTCCGCTACGACAGCAACGCGTCGGGTATCAGCTAGAAAAAAAGCAAAACGCTGTCTGTGTGATGGTTGGAAACTTCAAAATTACTTAGACGATAGAGCTGAAATTTTGGCAGTAAATTTTTTTCAAGAACGAGATGGCTTTAATTTCTGTCACACCCCCTTTTACCGCCCACAAATCAATAAAAATGGTATATTTCCTACGGTTTTCGTCGATTGGGCTACATTTTGGTAATTTAGTCTGTATGCTTACTGTCGGCAACTGTACTAAAACAGGGTAATGTCCATCTACTAGAAAACGTGGATGAGCAATATATAAGAGGCTGTGGCTCCGCCCATACAGTTAAAACTTGAATTTTCGAATAGCTTTGAAAGTAAAAGTAGCAATACTTACATACAAACTCAAAATGGAGTTACTATTTGTTGATCTCCTGCAACTGGGAACCTGTAACGGGCAGTGGAAAATAACAGTGGTGTCAAACTATGAGTCTAAGAAAAGTTTTGAATACACCTATTATGTTCCCATATAGTTGCAGGGTGCAACAACGCGCGCCGGGAAAAGCTATCTATCTATCTATCTATATATATAAAAAAGGAGCTTATGTTTGTAAGGCCGCAATAGACTCCTAAACTACTCATCCGATTAGCATGCAAATTTGTGTATAGAAGTTTTTTGGTACGGTGCGTGTTCGTGGGCTATCAATTTTGATCCACCTTGAGCACCAGAGGGCGCTGTAGTACAAATTTTTTACAAAACTGCCTAAAACTCATAAACTGCTAATGCGATTAGAATGAAAAGTGGTATACAGTGAGTTTCATGTACGTTGAGTGTTCTGCTGCTATCGTTTTTGACCTATATTGAACACCAGAGGGCGCTTTAGTACAAATTTTTTACGAAACCACCTAAAACTCCCAAACCGCTCATGCGATTAGAATAAAATTTGGTATATAGTAGTTTTCAGGTACGATGAGCTTTTCAGCACTATCTCTTTTGACCCACCTTGGACACCAGATGGTGCTGTAGTACAAATTTTTTACAAAATCGCATATTTTTAGTTGTTTTCTTAGGTTACATGTGAAAATATTTACAAAATATAAAATATTTCTTAAATTTAGTAAAATTAAAAAATTACCGTTATTTTGACATCATAAACATGAACATATCTTGAAAACTATGAAAAATTTTACTACAACGATATATTTAATGCATCATCGTTGCTTAATAATGAGAAAAAAACAATCAGAAATTTAATTTTGTGACTTTCGATTCAAATATCTCCGCTGCATTTGTATACATTTTGTTAAATTTTTTTTTTGTCTTAAAGCTTCATCAAAGTACTATGAAAACCTTATTGCAAAAATACCGTTAGTGGAGTAAATATATTTTAAATGGTTTTTTCAAAAAAGGTCTGAAATATTGGAGTTTTCCTCAAAAACAGACTGAAAAATTATTTTTGTTGTAAAAATAATTTAAACTCAAATTCACAAACTTTTCACTCTATTTAAAAGTTATAACATTTGTAAGTAAAAGTTGTTTCAATTTTACGCAAAAATTAAAAACCATTTTTGTGATTCAAAAAACAAGGCCAACCCCTTGATTTTTTTGAAGAAATTTTTTTTTTTCCAATATTGTGGTTTCATATTTTTGAATAAATTTAAAAGCTAAAATAATAATTTATTAAAAAAAATTATCTCAGTATCTCTTACCAATCAAAAGTTATAGCCAATAATCTATATCCATATCATTTCCGGTCTGCTTGCTTATCTATCTATTCTTATATATGTATATCTATATATCTATATATATAAAAAAGGAAATTATGTTTGTAAGGCCGCAATAGACTCCTAAACTACTCATCCGATTAGCATGAAAATTTGTGTACATAAGTTTTTTGGTACGGTGCGTGTTCGTGGGCTATCAATTTTGATCCACCTTGAACACCAGAGGGCGCTGTAGTACAAATTTTTTACAAAACTGCCTAAAACTCATAAACTGCTAATGCGATTAGAATGAAAAGTGGTATACAGTAGGTTTTAAGTACGTTGAGTGTTCTGCTGCTATCATTTTTGACCTATCTTGAACACCAGAGGGCGCTATAGTACAAATTTTTTACAAAACCACCTAAAACTCCCAAACCGCTAATGCGATTAGAATAAAAAATGGTATATAGTAGTTTTCAGGTACGATGAGTTTTTTAGCACTATCTTCTTTGACCCACCTTGGACACCAGATGGTGCTGTAGTACAAATTTTTTACAAAATCGCATATTTTTAGTTGTTTTCTTAGGTTACATGTGAAAATATTTACAAAATATAAAATATTTCTTAAATTTAGTAAAATTAAAAAATTACCGTTATTTTGACATCAAAAACATGAACATATCTTGAAAACTATGAAAAATTTTACTACAACGATATATTTAATGCAACATCGTTGCTCAAAAATGATAAAAAAAGAATCAGAAATTTAATTTTGCGACTTTCGAGTCAAATATCTCCGCTGCTTTTGTATACATTTTGTTAAATTATTTTTTCGTCTTAAAGCTTCATCAAAGTACTATGAAAATCTTATTGCAAAAATACCGTTAGTTGAGTATATATATTTTTAATATTTTTTTCAAAAAAGGTCTGAAATTTTGGAGTTTTCCTCACAAAAAGGCTCAAAATTTGTTTTTGTTGTAAAAATAATTTAAATTCAAATTCGTAACTTTTCAACTCTATTCAAAAATTATAACATTTATAAGCAAAAATTATTTCAATTTTACGCAAAAATTAAAAACCATTTTTGTGATTCAAAAAACAAGGCCTATCCCTTGATTTTTTTGAAGAAATTTTTTTTTTCCAATATTGTGGTTTTATATTTTTGAATAAATTTAAAAGCTAAAATAATAATTTATTAAAAAAAATTATCTCAGTATCTCTTACCAATCAAAAGTTATAGCCAATAATCTATATCCATATCATTTCCGGTCTGCTTGCTTATCTATCTATTCTTATATATGTATATCTATATATCTATATATATAAAAAAGGAAATTATGTTTGTAAGGCCGCAATAGACTCCTAAACTACTCATCCGATTAGCATGAAAATTTGTGTACATAAGTTTTTTGGTACGGTGCGTGTTCGTGGGCTATCAATTTTGATCCACCTTGAACACCAGAGGGCGCTGTAGTACAAATTTTTTACAAAACTGCCTAAAACTCATAAACTGCTAATGCGATTAGAATGAAAAGTGGTATACAGTAGGTTTTAAGTACGTTGAGTGTTCTGCTGCTATCATTTTTGACCTATCTTGAACACCAGAGGGCGCTATAGTACAAATTTTTTACAAAACCACCTAAAACTCCCAAACCGCTAATGCGATTAGAATAAAAAATGGTATATAGTAGTTTTCAGGTACGATGAGTTTTTTAGCACTATCTTCTTTGACCCACCTTGGACACCAGATGGTGCTGTAGTACAAATTTTTTACAAAATCGCATATTTTTAGTTGTTTTCTTATGTAACATGTGCAAATATTTACAAAACATAAAATATTTCTTAAATTTAGTAAAACTAAAAAAATTTCCGTTATTTTGACACCAAAAACATGAACATATCTTGAAAACTATGAAAAATTTTACTACAACGATATATTTAATGCAACATCGTTGCTCAAAAATGAGAAAAAAACAATCAGAAATTTAATTTTGTGACTTTCGATTCAAATATCTCCGCTGCTTTTTTATATATTGTGTTAAATTTTTTTTTGTCTTAAAGCTTCATCAAAATACTATGAAAACCTTATTGCAAAAATACCGTTAGTGGAGTAAATATATTTTAAATGTTTTTTTAAAAAAAGGTCTGAAATATTGGAGTTTTCCTCAAAAACAGACTGAAAAATTATTTTTGTTGTAAAAATAATTTAAACTCAAATTCACAAACTTTTCACTCTATTTAAAAGTTATAACATTTGTAAGTAAAAGTTGTTTCAATTTTACGCAAAAATTAAAAACCATTTTTGTGATTCAAAAAACAAGGCCAACCCCTTGATTTTTTTGAAGAAATTTTTTTTTTTTCCAATATTGTGGTTTCATATTTTTGAATAAATTTAAAAGCTAAAATAATAATTTATTAAAAAAAATTATCTCAGTATCTCTTACCAATCAAAAGTTATAGCCAATAATCTTTATTCAAAATATATATACAAAAAGCAAAATGATGTCTGTGTGTTGGCTGGAAACTTCAAAATTGCTGAGTCGATAGAACTGAAATTTTGGCAGTACATTTTTTTCAAGCACAAGATGGTTTTAATTTCTGTCACACCCCTTTTACCGCCCACAAATCAATAAAAATGCTATATTTCCTATGGTTTTCGTCGATTAGGCTACATTTTGGTAATTTAGTTTGTATGCTCACTGTCGGCAACTGTACTAAAACTGGATAATGTCCATCTACTAGAAAACTGGGACGGGCATTATATAAGGGGGTGTGGCTCCACCCATACAATTAAAATTTGTATTATCGAATAGCTTTGAAAGTAAAAGTAGCAGTATTTACATACAAACTCAAAATGGAGTTACTATTTAAACTGTAACTGTAACTGGGAAACTGTAACGGGCAGTGGAAAATGACAGTGGTGTTAAACTATGGGTCTAAGAAAAGTTTCGAATATAATTATTATGTTCCGATATAATTGCTGGGTGCAGCAACGCGCGCCGGGAAAAAGCTAGTCTATATATATAAAAAAGGAAATTATGTTTGTAAGGCCGCAATAGACTCCTAAACTACTCATCCGATTAGCATGAAAATTTGTGTACATAAGTTTTTTGGTACGGTGCGTGTTCGTGGGCTATCAATTTTGATCCACCTTGAACACCAGAGGGCGCTGTAGTACAAATTTTTTACAAAACTGCCTAAAACTCATAAACTGCTAATGCGATTAGAATGAAAAGTGGTATACAGTAGGTTTTAAGTACGTTGAGTGTTCTGCTGCTATCATTTTTGACCTATCTTGAACACCAGAGGGCGCTATAGTACAAATTTTTTACAAAACCACCTAAAACTCCCAAACCGCTAATGCGATTAGAATAAAAAATGGTATATAGTAGTTTTCAGGTACGATGAGTTTTTTAGCACTATCTTCTTTGACCCACCTTGGACACCAGATGGTGCTGTAGTACAAATTTTTTACAAAATCGCATATTTTTAGTTGTTTTCTTATGTAACATGTGCAAATATTTACAAAACATAAAATATTTCTTAAATTTAGTAAAACTAAAAAAATTTCCGTTATTTTGACACCAAAAACATGAACATATCTTGAAAACTATGAAAAATTTTACTACAACGATATATTTAATGCAACATCGTTGCTCAAAAATGAGAAAAAAACAATCAGAAATTTAATTTTGTGACTTTCGATTCAAATATCTCCGCTGCTTTTTTATATATTGTGTTAAATTTTTTTTTGTCTTAAAGCTTCATCAAAATACTATGAAAACCTTATTGCAAAAATACCGTTAGTGGAGTAAATATATTTTAAATGTTTTTTTAAAAAAAGGTCTGAAATATTGGAGTTTTCCTCAAAAACAGACTGAAAAATTATTTTTGTTGTAAAAATAATTTAAACTCAAATTCACAAACTTTTCACTCTATTTAAAAGTTATAACATTTGTAAGTAAAAGTTGTTTCAATTTTACGCAAAAATTAAAAACCATTTTTGTGATTCAAAAAACAAGGCCAACCCCTTGATTTTTTTGAAGAAATTTTTTTTTTTTCCAATATTGTGGTTTCATATTTTTGAATAAATTTAAAAGCTAAAATAATAATTTATTAAAAAAAATTATCTCAGTATCTCTTACCAATCAAAAGTTATAGCCAATAATCTTTATTCAAAATATATATACAAAAAGCAAAATGATGTCTGTGTGTTGGCTGGAAACTTCAAAATTGCTGAGTCGATAGAACTGAAATTTTGGCAGTACATTTTTTTCAAGCACAAGATGGTTTTAATTTCTGTCACACCCCTTTTACCGCCCACAAATCAATAAAAATGCTATATTTCCTATGGTTTTCGTCGATTAGGCTACATTTTGGTAATTTAGTTTGTATGCTCACTGTCGGCAACTGTACTAAAACTGGATAATGTCCATCTACTAGAAAACTGGGACGGGCATTATATAAGGGGGTGTGGCTCCACCCATACAATTAAAATTTGTATTATCGAATAGCTTTGAAAGTAAAAGTAGCAGTATTTACATACAAACTCAAAATGGAGTTACTATTTAAACTGTAACTGTAACTGGGAAACTGTAACGGGCAGTGGAAAATGACAGTGGTGTTAAACTATGGGTCTAAGAAAAGTTTCGAATATAATTATTATGTTCCGATATAATTGCTGGGTGCAGCAACGCGCGCCGGGAAAAAGCTAGTATATATATAAAAAAGGAGCTTATGTTTGTAAGGCCGCAATAGACTCCTAAACTACTCATCCGATTAGCATGAAAATTTGTGTATAGAAGTTTTTTGGTACGGTGCGTGTTTGTGGGCTATCAATTTCGATCCACCTTGAACACCAGAGGGCGCTATAGTACAAATTTTTTACAAAACTGCCTAAAACTCATAAACTGCTAATGCGATTAGAATGAAAAGTGGTATACAGTAGGTTTCATATACGGTGAGTGTTGTGCTTCTATCGTTTTTGACCTATATTGAACACCAGAGGGCGCTATAGTACAAATTTTTTACAAAACCACCTAAAACTCCCAAATTGCTCATGCGATTAGAATAAAAATTTGTATATAGTAGTTTTCAGGTACGATGAGTTTTTTGGTAGTATCTTCTTTGAACCACCTTGGACACCAGATGGTGCTGTAGTACAAATTTTTTACAAAATCGCCTATTTTTAGTTGTTTTCTTAGGTTACATACACAAATATTTACAAAATATAAAATATTTCTTAAATTTAGTAAAACTTAAGAAATTTCCGTTATTTTGACATCAAAAACATGAACATATCTTGAAAACTATGAAAAATTTTACTACAACGATATATTTAATGCAACATCGTTGCTCAAAAATGATAAAAAAAGAATCAGAAATTTAATTTTGCGACTTTCGAGTCAAATATCTCCGCTGCTTTTGTATACATTTTGTTAAATTATTTTTTCGTCTTAAAGCTTCATCAAAGTACTATGAAAATCTTATTGCAAAAATACCGTTAGTTGAGTATATATATTTTTAATATTTTTTTCAAAAAAGGTCTGAAATTTTGGAGTTTTCCTCACAAAAAGGCTCAAAATTTGTTTTTGTTGTAAAAATAATTTAAATTCAAATTCGTAACTTTTCAACTCTATTCAAAAATTATAACATTTATAAGCAAAAATTATTTCAATTTTACGCAAAAATTAAAAACCATTTTTGTGATTCAAAAAACAAGGCCTATCCCTTGATTTTTTTGAAGAAATTTTTTTTTTCCAATATTGTGGTTTTATATTTTTGAATAAATTTACAAGCTAAAATAATAATTTATTAAAAAAAATTATCTCAGTATCTCTTACCAATCAAAAGTTATAGCCAATAACCTTTATTCAAAATATAAATATATACAAAAAGCAAAATGATGTCTGTGTGTTGGCTGGAAACTTCAAAATTGCTGAGTCGATAGAACTGAAATTTTGGCAGTACATTTTTTTCAAGCACAAGATGGTTTTAATTTCTGTCACACCCCTTTTACCGCCCACAAATCAATAAAAATGCTATATTTCCTATGATTTTCGTCGATTTGGCTACATTTTGGTAATTTAGTTTGTATGCTCACTGTCGGCAACTGTACTAAAACTGGATAATGTCCATCTACTAGAAAACTGGGACGGGCATTATATAAGGGGGTGTGGCTCCGCCCATACAATTAAAATTTGTATTATCGAATAGCTTTGAAAGTAAAAGTAGCAGTATTTACATACAAACTCAAAATGGAGTTAATATTTAAACTGTAACTGTAACTGGGAAACTGTAACGGGCAGTGGAAAATGACAGTGGTGTTAAACTATGGGTCTAAGAAAAGTTTCGAATATAATTATTTTGTTGCGATATAATTGCTGGGTGCAGCAACGCGCGCCGGGAAAAGCTAGTATATATATATATATAAACGCCCATATCGCGGCGTTTGTTTATGTTAGTTCGAATTTTTTTTTAATCGACCTTCGAACTTTGCAGTCAAATGCCGATTTTCAGCATATTGCTTATATAGTTTTTTGGCTATAACTCGTCGACTAATTGATATTTTTTCAATCTGTAAAAGCCAAATTATTGCTAGAGACCTGTGCAACAATTAAAATTTTTAAAAAATTTATTTAGAAAATTTTTGTGGTGCTTATGAAGCAAAATGTTGGAAAAATTATTTTCATGCTTTTTGAAAATATTTTCCACAAAACTAAGTCTTTTTTGCTTTCTGTTTGATCTTTAATATGCTTCTCAGTTTCTTCATTAAATTTCATTTGAAAAGAAAATGGTCTTAGTCGATAATTTGCGTTCAAAATCCCAAAACCATTAAATAAATAGCGATTTAGGTAGAAGTAATAAAAAAGGGAAGTTCCAAGAATTAGGAATTAGTAAAACAACTTTTTTGTTTTCAACCACCGCACAGGTAGGTTAGGTTAGGTTAGGTTGACGTGGCTGTCTCCTATGAGACACACTTAGGCCAGTTTGGCCCGTTGTGATACCAGGGGTTAATTATTTCCACTCTATCTGAACCAGTTGGAGCTATTTATGAAGCTTCGTATTCGGTAGACGGAAGTTTTTGAGAGTTCGTCTAGGTCACTGTAGAACCAGTAACCTAGGAAGAGATGGCGCTTTCTGGCCAGCGCTGGGCATGTGCAGAGAAGGTGTGTTGTGGATTTAACCTCCTCCTCATCTCTGCAGCTTCTGCAGAAGTCGTTATGGGGAATATTCAGTCTTCGGACATGGTTTCCAATCAGGCAGTGTCCTGTTAGAACGCCTATTACGATATTTATTTGGTCCCTTCTAAGGGATATTAGTTCTTTTGAGCGTCTTAACTTCAGTGTTGGCCAAACTTGACGCGTTATACTGCATGCACTACCCGTTGACCACCTGATGTTGGTGTTTTCAAGGGATAGCTCATTTATCAGTAGCTTACATGTTGCGAGAGGTATTCCAATTTGTTCCTTATCTGTCGATAGGGGTTTGATGGTACCGTTTCTAGCGAGTTCGTCTGCTTTGCAGTTACCAGAAATCGCTATGTCCGGGGATCCAGCATAGGAATATATTGAGCTGCTCTGCCATCTCATTTAGAGATCTGCGGCAACTTAGGACTGTTTTTGATGTTATTTCAACAGATTCCAGGGCTTTCAAAGCGGCTTGACTATCAGATAGAATTCAAATATCTTTTGTTAATATTTCGTTCATCTGAAGCCAAGTAACTGCTTCATGTATGGCAGTGACTTCCGCTTGGAAGACACTGCAGTGGTCGGGGAGCCTAAAGGCATGGTTAATGTTTAGGGATTCAGAGTAGACTCCTCTCCTACTTTGCCATCCAGTTTTGATCCATCAGTGTAGATTCTAGTGGCATTGTTTGGCGGAGGGCTTCCAATCTCCCATTCGTATCTGGAGGGTATACCGCACAGGTAGCTGTTGTTTTTTCATACAAGCGAACTAATTTCAAAAATAAAGATGTAGTTAAGACTCGAAACTCAGCCGAAGCTGATGTCTTTTAATTTTCGCTCGGTCGTGATAAAATTCGCTATTAATTTTTTTGAAACATATTTCATTTTGTGAGTGATTTAAGTTAAGTGCATCGGTCTCATAAAAATAACAAAGAAAACATTGTATAATATATATTGTATTAAAAATTTCGGAACCAAAATGTAAAATGGACCATTTTTGTAATGTTTGTGGACGTTTCATAGCAAGCGATGAAAAATGTGGCAATGCGAGTGATTTTTTTTGGAAGCCTATAAACAATATTTCTCGCAAGAGTTATCACTGACGTAAACTATGCCCCTAAAAAAGTTTGCTTTAATTGCTATTCAGCTCTTATGCAATGGAAAAGTGAAAAGAAGAAGGCTATGCCTTTTGATATACCAATGATCTGGTTAGACAACAGCCCGAATCAAGAAGAAAATTGCTATGGATGTATCAACTACCATAAAACTTTGAATAGAAAGAAAGCAAAGAATAAAACTTATGCAGCAGTGCCAAGTGCCCAATTACCATTACCGCACTCAGAATTGATTAAAGTACCAACGTACCAAAGTATTGATCTTCAAACAGAAATCAGTACTACAACCGCCGCTGCTACATCAGTGAATTTCTTCTCACAATACGACCCTGGTGAAGGTACATCCTATGAAACATCAAAGAACCCAATCCTAGTCACACAAAACCAATTGGATGGAATTGTTGCAAATTTGTGTTTGACTCAGAAAAAAATCAGAACTAATGGCTTCATTTTTGAAAGGAAATAATTTGCTGGCGAAACGTACCAAAGTAACAGCATATCGAAAACGCCAAAAAGAGTCAGAAAAGTTTTTCAATGTGAATGATGCAAAAAATTTCGCTTATTGCATCGATATTGAAAAGTTAATGGAGACGATAGGGTTAACCTATAAAAAATATGATTGGCGTTTATTCATCGATAGTTCACTAATCAGCTTAAAAGTTGTGCTTTTGCACAAGACAAATAGAATGCCTTCTGTTTCGATTGCGTATAGCACTGACACTAGTGAAAATTTCGATAATTTGAAACACATTCTGGAAGAAGTCAAATATAAGGAACACCAGTGGCGCATTTGCTGCGACCTCAAAATAGTTTCATTGATTACAGGCCTAACAGCATCTGGCCGTCCAAAATATCCGTGTTTTTTGTGCGATTGGGATTCACGATACGGAGAAGGTATTAAAGGAAGAAACCAGTACAAACAGCATAACTGGAATAGTCGCATTGGACGGAAATGACCTAAAGACAATAGGCTACACGAAAGTATTGTTCCTGAAATGAAAATTTTGTTGCCGTTGCTCCAAATTAAACTTGGCATTGCTAAACATTTTTTGAAATGTATCGCAAAAAGACCAGCAGTATTCAACCGCTTAAAAGACATTTTCCCAAGACTAAGTAACGCCAAAATTCAGGAAGGGGTTGTTAATGGTCCCGACATACGGAAACTAATGAGTCGTTAAGATTTTGACCAAGTTCAGACAGACCGAGAATTAAATGCATGGCTCGCATTGAAAGCAGTCATTAGAGGACTTTTGGGTAAAGAACGCAAAGACAACTACAGGTAATCTGTTGCAAACATGTTGGCAGCTTTCGATGAAATTGGGGTTAATATGTCGTACAAAATTCATCTCTTGCTTTAGCATCTGGATCAACTCGCTCAACAGTTGCCAACTAAATCTGATGAGCAAGGCGAACGTTATCACCAAACTGCGCTTCCATTTGAAATAAGGTAACTAAAGGTGTGCATATTTTGAATTCCTAGATTTTTCTAATATCTTTGTCAGAGTGCACAATTTAAACATGTTAACGATTGAAAACTATTTTCGTTTCAGGTACAGAGGAAAGAAATCTCCAGCTGCAATACTCGCTGAAATTTGTTGGTGGTATAAACACACCTTTGAATAAGAGGAAGACGAGGAAAAAGAGGAAGAAGGGGAAGACAAAGATGAAATTCCAGAATATCTGTTGGACGAAATTATCGACCTTTCTGATGATGATGACGATGACCAAGATATTAGAGAGAGCAGTGATGTTGATCCACACCCGCCTGCTAAACGGCAACTGGCCAAATCATTAATTTAATTTATTTTATTATTTTACTTAAAACTTTTCATAACTAATAATTAAAAATTATATTTTTTCCATATTTTTATAATTTCTTTTTCAATGTTTCTTCAAAACCAACACTAAACAAAATTGGTACATAAAAAATGAGAAGTAAATTAATATTAAGCTGGAAAACGCAAGTTTTGTATTATGATTGTTTTCTTTTTAAATGAAATTTATTAAAGAAACTGAGAGGCATATTATAGATCAAACAGAAAGCAAAAAAGACTTAGTTTTGTGGAAAATATTTTCAAAAAGCATGAAAAAAAAATAATTTTTCCAACATTTTGCTTCATAAGCACCACAAAAATTTTCTAAATAAATTTTTTAAAAAATTTTAATTGTTGCACAGGTCTCTAGCAATAATTTGGCTTTTACAGATTGAAAAAATATCAATTAGTCGACGAGTTATAGCCAAAAAACCATATAAACAATATGCTGAAAATCGGCATTTGACTGCAAAGTTCGAAGGTCGATTAAAAAAAAATTCGAACTAACATAAACAAACGCCGCGATATGGGTCTTCTAATTTAGCCTCTATTTTGACCCCTCACTCTCAGAATCGACCTAACTTTTGCTAACCTGAATTTGTTCCACAGTGTTATAGAAGGTAGGAGTGACAGTTCTTTCGTCTTGCACCAACTGTCAAAAAAAGTATTAATTAGAGAATGGCTGCATTCTGGCAGAAACAGCGCTCAGGTAGCGAAGTAGCATAAAGTGATACATTCTGCTGAATGGGTTTTTTTCAACACGTCAAACTGCAATCAGCTCTTCGTGATTCGATTAAAAAAAAATTAATTAAAAGCAATATAATAAAATTAAATTCCCAAGGAAATCATGGAAAAGATATTTAATTAAGTATTTTTATATTAAAATACTAATCTTATAATTTTACAGCACAACAAAACACTTTTTTCATCTGTCAACATCAAGTGAGCGCAAACCGCTCAATCGAGGTAGCATAAAATATTTTCGCTACCTAAAATGGCGACCGCTCAGGCAACATGTTGTGTGAGCGCTTTATGCTACATACCATCAGTGTGACCAGAAGATTTGTGTAGAAAAATATTTTTTGTTAAATAAAAATATGCTAAATATTCCAATTTCAATTTTTATATTCCACTAAAATATTCCACTTTCAAATTTAAAGATATATATCTAAACAAAACTAAATATGCATATAAAAGAAACACAGAAGCAAGTTTAAGAACATTTATTTATTGATTATTATCACACTTCAATTTATAAAACATAAGTTAATATTAACAAAATATGATTAATAAGACGTTAAAAAAAATATATCAGTGCATTTGCACGTTACAAAAGTTTTTTCAAGAATTATATATTCTTTTTAAAATATTCACATATTTTTCTCACAGAGAAAACTTCATTGTTTAATCAGAAACATATAGGTGTATTACATATCGTCACCTAAAATCTAAAAAACCGTAACATATTTAATTTTTTTTTTTTTTTTTTGAGAAGCCAAAAACGTTTTAAAATGGGATGTATTTTAGATTTTGATGTGATATAACCTGAGCAGAATTGACAGCATCTGACAACTTTCCACCAGATTCTAGGGAACAATCTTCAGCAGATGGTGAATCATATTCATCTGGTGAATCTTCTTTGAGTAAGAACTTTGATCAATAACTTTATTGCTTTGAAGCCACCAACATAGTAACAAGAAATAGTTATTATTTGCAATAGTGTTTTGTAAAGTAAATTACTTACTGCTGTAACATAATTCACATAAAATCAAACAAACAAATAACAAATTTATTCCTTTTTCTAAGCTGCGTCAAGTTATTACATAAAATGCAATGAAATTGGCAACGACGAAGTTAACCACAAAACAAATTCATTATATTGCGTTTTAAAAGGTGGTTCAGAGATAAAAAATATAAAGTGTCTATAACCAGAATATAATCATTTAGTAATCAAATAGTGATTTTGAATTGCAATTTTTGTTAATTTTTAAAGAAATTGGAATTCGAAAAATATTCCACTTTTTATGCTGCATATTTTTTTAAAAGAAAATATGCTTACTGAAGATAAAATATGCCAAAGTGGAATATAATATTCCACTCTGGTCACACTGCATACCATTCAGCCGGAAAGTTGAGCAACAGTTGCGTAGAAAGTATCGGCCAGAATGCGACCAATGAAAACAGAAAAAAAGAAAATAGAAAACAAAATATCCGGCAAATGACAGTCGGTGCAAGACACTGGTGAGAAAATAGCCAGTTGCCACTCCTACCTTGTGTAATTGTATCATGCTTGCAGTGTATGTCATGCTTGAGAGTATGTGCATTAAGATGGGTCAAATTGTTCGGGTGAGAAAAAAGCGAAAGGCGTATAGCAAAAACGAAATCTACGAAGAATTCTGAGAAAACTTTCCCAAGAAACTAGGGGTCTACAATTAGAACCTAACTCCCGCCGAGAGACAAAGATTTCGGTTTGAAGTATTTTAAGGAACTGCATAGATGTTACGGAAAACAACATGTTATCATTGAAACAAACATCATATCTTATTAGTTCGGGTCTATTTTGAAAAACATTTTATTAGCTTTAAGAATCTGTTTCCATATAGTTAAAATTTTTGTTTTTAACACGAGTTTTATTAAAAATTTGATTTAAAGAAATGCCGAAAAGTAATGAAAAAACGCTTTTTTAAAACGTTTTTATTAGCTTTACTTCATTTGTCTGTGCCGTACAAATCTTAGAATCGATTTTTGACCAACTTCCCGATGAGCTAGAGATTTGAAACTTAAAATGTAGCTCAGAACTGAATGACAACACAATATTATCTAATTTGTTTGTCTGTGCGTTTATTTGTTTCGCTAAAATGCGAAATTATTTGATACATACATACATACATATTAAAAATCAAACGAAACAAAATTGAAAAGCTTATTGACACTTTCAAATTTCAAAAATTCAAAACTGAAGTAAATTTAATCGGCTTGATTCTTGTTGTCACCTCACATATGTGAGTAGTCTCACACTCGTCTCACGTCACTTGAATTGTGGTATTCTAGTTGTCATGTGAAGTGAGCGTGAGGAACATGTGGAAATGAAATCGCAAGTCGTGTTTATTGCGTCGGCTTTTTATTTTTTTAGCATCAATATCAATTTTAAAGTAAAAAAAAATAAAAAGCAATTATTTAAGTATTATTTATTAAAATTAACATGAGTTCATTCGAGTTCTGGTTTTCGGATACTAATAGTGAAGACAGCAATGATGGTGCGAATTAAAAATTAAAAAGATTAAAGCTAAGGGACGCCTCTAACCCGTTGAAGTTACCGGATGGAGCGTAATTCCACCTCATCATCAACGCCATATGTTGGCGCATCGCACTGCGCGACTTTATGCAAAGACAAAAAATTTTTTAGACTTCTTCTAGGGCGTCCAGGTGAGCCAAACGGAAATGGCCGCAATTTTTTGTTATAAAACTCACCATCGCCTCAAATTGCTTTCTTGTGGTTATCTTCACTCTTAACGGAAATAAATCTATGGTATTTCAAGTTAATTTCATAAACAAAACCAAAATTAAACATATTTTATAACATACCTTTTTGGTTCTCACTTAAAAAATTTACGCGAGTAAAATGTCACTTAAATCCAACGACAAGTGACAACAAGAATACGAATTTTTGTCACAGTGAAACAAGTCACACTCATTTAGGTGAGGTGAGAACAAGAGTACGAATTTAGCGTCACAGTGAGACACGTCACACTCACTTAGGTGAGGTGACAACAAGAATCAAGGCGATTGCCTCATTTAGAAAATTTTTTCCTGTGAGTTCTGTAGCTCAAAGCGTAAAGCGTTTGTTCGCCTTATTATACGCTAGGTAGTGAGTTCGAGCCTCAACAATGTAAATGAAATTTTTGTTTTTTTATGAAAATAAATTCAAATTTTTTCAATGAGGATGAAAAAAAAAACTAAAAAAGTAGTTTAAATAAAATTTTTTTTATTTATTTTTAAAAAGTAGTTTGATTTATTGCTATTTAGAAAATATTTTTGTGTAAGTTCTGTAGTTCAGAGCGTAAAGCGACCGCCTTAGTATACGCTAGGTAGTTAGTTCGAGCCTCAACAATGTGGAGGATTTTTTTTTTTATGAAACAAATTGAAACCTTTTAAAATTCACCAGAGAGGGTGAAAAAAAATTGTAAGAAAGTAGTTTAAAAAGAAAAATTTTTAGTATTTTTAAATAGTAGTTTGACTTATTGCTATTTTGCTATTGCCTTTTGTGTGAGTTCTGAAGCTCAGAGCACACGGCCCTTGCTTTATGGTCGTGAGGTTGTGAGTTCGATCCTTAACAATGTCAATGACGTTTTTCCGGTTTTTTCCTATTTCATTTTCTTGAATAAATTATTTTGTCACCTTCAGTCGTAAATTTTTGAAATTTCGTATTTCTTAAGTTTTTGATAGAATTCAAAAGAATCAGAAATCTCGGGAAACTATCGATACATTTTAGAGAATTTGGTGTCCACTTGATTATTTGTTTTCAGTATCATTTCAATTGTACTGATAAAAACATAAAACCCTCAAAATCTATTGTAAAAATTGAAAAAGACTAAAAACCAGAAAATAATAATTTAAGTAAAAAAAAATTTTTAACATCCAACCTTTTAAACCCTCCGTTGGGCGCATGGGTCCAACCAGACCTTTTTCAATCTATACTATTATATAAAAGAAGACTCACGTATGTTCGGCTGCGAAAAGCTTGAGAATGGCAGGCGCTGTTTCAAAAATTCTTTTTCTCTAGGATAGCTATGGTGCCCAGTTGGGACATGGGATATATAAATTTAATAGCCATTGTTTAAATAATTAATTAAAATCCAAAGAGAATAACCATACAATTTCTTTATTCTTATTCTCAGAGAGAAAAAATTTTCCCATTAAAGCTCTGTGCATCTCAAAAAAAGGTTGTGCCCAAAGCTAATAAGGAAGAACATATGTATATGTAATACTTCTGTATTCCAACTCTGAAATCGAAGAGAGACAGCCATAACAACATAAGATGTTGCTGTTTGTGTTAGTATATTTGAATATATGAAAATTACTACACAAAAAATAAAAAGTCAACCCGTCACAGGGGCGGTTGTTATGAAAACGTTTTCCCCAAACATATAAGAAAACAAATCATATTTGTTTTTCCTAAATCACAGGTACGCACCATTATAAAACAATTATAAGAACGCCTGAAATATGATTAAATTTAAACAAACAAAATTTTAATCAAAAAAT
Source organism: Pherbina coryleti (assembly GCA_943735915.1). NCBI lineage: Eukaryota > Metazoa > Arthropoda > Insecta > Diptera > Sciomyzidae > Pherbina > Pherbina coryleti. The sequence continues at coordinate 2,370,074 of OX030953.1, read as the reverse complement.
TCAAACAACAAAAATTTCAAATAAAAATTATTGACAATGGAAGCACCGCTCCTGAGTTTTTTTTTTTTTAAATTTAATTTCCTCTATATATTTTCTCGCTCATATAACAATATATCAGCACTCTAATGTTGACGAATATATGAGATAGAACAATATGTCAAAATCGCTGTGAGACAAAAGCTCTATTTTCAAACTCTTTCTGAGAAACATATATAAAAGTCAACAACCCAGCGGGAAAATGAGAATTGATTCAAAAAAAAAAATCGTAAATGGAATAGATTCTTTTGCTTACATTTTAGAACGTATTCCAAAGAATATATAAATTAAAGCAAAACATATGAATTGGAATATATCAATCAAAAGTTTATATCAACCAATATATCAACGAATATATCAACCAAACAAATTTTGGCATAAGTGAGAAAAGCAACAGTCTGTTTTGATTTGTTTTCTCATTTCCGAAAATGAATACTTTTTATTTAAAAGAATGCATTTAAAAAGTGAATAAAAGAATCGATTTCTGTAGCTATTCATATGGAAGCGAGAAAAGAATGTACTACTATTTGTAGGACGTCAGCGTCCCACCGGCAAGATGAAAATGAATTCTAGAAACAAAAATCGTAAATAGAATGAATTCTATTGCTAACATTTTAGAATGTATTCCAAAGAATATATACATTTATAGCAAAACCTATGAATTGGAATCTCTCAAGCAAAAGTTTACTGATTCGTTTTTATTCCAGCCATAATCGATTACGACCCATATAATTATTTCTAATATATAAAATGTTTTTAGATTCCTTGCTTGCTTTTTTGATAAGTGAAAAACGAACTGATTCTAAAACAAATTCTGGTATAAGTGAGAAAATCATCAGTCTGTTTTGATTTGTTTTCTTATTTCCCAAAGTTAATACATTTTATTTAAAATAATCATATATGTAATACTTCTATATTGGCAGTACACTATACTGTGAATGTACCCGAAATTGTGGCGTCCGTGGCGTAGTTGGCTAAAAGTCCGTGGCCTCTATGTCAACGTACCTGGATACCCGGGCTCGAATCCCAGCAGCGACAAAAAATTATTTGAATTAAAATTATTTTTCTGTACGGCCGCCACCTCTCTGCAGACAATGGCAAACCTCAGAGAGTAATCAAAATGCCATGTAAAGCTAATTGAGAATAAGAACATTCCGTTCATCACCGTTCGGAGTCGGCGTTAAACATGTAGGTCCGGTTCTCGGTCAATTGTGTACAAACTTAATAACACGCACAACACAATTGATCATAAGAAGCTAGGTCAAAGTCCTTTCAATGGCTACAATGACCAGTTATTTATTTATATTTGGTTTTTTTTATGTACTCGAAATTTAATTTTATAACAAAAAAACTCAGGAGCGGTGCTTTCATTGTCAAAAATTTCATTTAAAATTTCTGTTGTTTCAATTTTTATGATATAAATTTTGTTTGCTTGAATTTTTCTTTTTAAATTTTTATCATATTTCACGCGTTGGTCTCATAATTGTTTTATAATGGTGCGTACCTATGATTTATGCAAAACAAATATGTATGCTTTGTTTTGTTTTATGTTTGGGTAGACATTTTTCTTAACAACATTTTTTTTTTGACGTATATTCAAATATACTAATACAAACAACAAAATCTTATGTAGGCTATCTCTCTTTGATTTCGTAGTTGAAACTCATGAAAAATTTAGTTTGCTGCCAATATTGAAGTATTACATACATGGTTTAATAAATAAGGTTGTCGCATGGGTGAGAGCGAGTTCCAATAAATGTCGAATCGAAGTTGACAACTCATACAAAATCTGAATGCGTAAATTGATAACATGCAAAGCCGATGAAGTTGTTGTTGTAGCTTTTCATTGATTTTAACAATTATGTGTACTGAGAAGAGAGTACGATCAGCCACGAGACAACCTAATTTATTCAACCATGATTACATATATGAAAAGAGTCTATTTAAAAAGTGAAAAAAAACGATTCTGTAGCGATTCCACTTGAAGCGAGAAAATAATGTGCTATTCTTTGTAGGACATCAGCATGTTAAAAATAATCAATTCTAGAATCTATACTGGAGAAGAGAATTGAGTCTTTTTTTATATAAAATTGCATTTTTTTCCCGATGGGGTGTTAAAAATAATCAATTCTAGAATCTATATTGGAGAAGAGAATTGATTCTTTTTTCCCGGTGGGAAGGTCCACAAAAAAGAAAAAAAAAAGACAGCAACATGTATTGAGTGCGGTACAAATGCTGCCACCTTTTTGAATGTAAAAATACTGCCACTTTTATAAAAGCATCGACAAATATTCCGTGTCGATGTTTTGTTGAAATGTTTTGATGAAATTTATCAGCTTAAACGAAAGATATATTTTATTTTAAAATAACAATTCTCTAAGGCCGTCATATATTTTTCTTACCTCTGAGCTGATATTTTTACGTATAAACGAGATTTTTATATATAGGGTATTTACAGATCTCTTCTAAAGTTGATATATAGTAACTTTAAAACGATACTTCAATCAAATTGTGAGAACTTCTACACGTAGTTCATTCTAAAATTGGCACGCCTTTTGAAAAGAGAAGCTTTCTTTAATTTATTGATTTTTCAATAAAATAAAAATAACAAGAGAAGCTTTCTTTGATTTATTGATTTTTCAATAAAATAAAAATTCCTTTCAGAAATGCCAGTTTGCTACGAAAAACAAACATGTTGGAAAGCAAGGCAATTTTACCAGTTTGTGTTATCTCTTTTTTACATGCAAAACAAAATCAAAAATAGTTACCACATGGCAAAATGTTTTAGAGTTAACAGACGGCGTAGTTAACACACCAGATAAAACAAAACTGTGAGTACCCCAGTAGTCACAGCGCTAGGAAAAGTGAACCAATGCATGAAAAAAAATGATCAGGAAGATACAGAAAGTTTATTACTTTAGTTATTTTTTATTACATTAGTTAGCTGGTTACTTTATTCGGATGGAGCTACTAAGGCGCTCCAACACAAATATACAATTTTACCGAAATTCAAACGGCTGTATTCATAAAAAAATATGAGCATCTTACAAAGCCTTCATAAGAAAACAATCGAAAAAAAAATTTAAAAACATTTTTTATGTTGAACGTTTCAACAGCTTTCAAAAGCTCTTTTAAATGCTTGATAAATAAGAGAATTTTAAAAATGGTTGAAACCTTCAATAAAGCCTCGATAAAGCATTTTAAAAATTTGTTTGTTCTCATCTAAGCACAAAAAATATTGTCAAAACGTATCAAATTATTTCAAAATGTATCAAAAACAAACAAAATGTCAAAAAGTGTTTGAAAATGTTTGTTTATAAATTAGAGGATTTTTAAATATGGTTGAAATTTAATTTTTTTTTTAAGGTTTATAACACACCTCTCATAAAGCACACCTAAATAAAATCAAGAAAATTTGTCAAAGATTTCAAAATATATATAAAAAAAAAAAAATAATAATATGACAATTATTTCAGTGCAGATGGCTTAGAAAAACTATTGATTTTTAAATATCAAAATCTTGACGAAATTGCGACTAATAAATAACAAGTCACTGAATTTATCTTATACACAAACCATTATTTCCACTCTTCCCACTTCAATATGAATACGGCTGTTAAATTTTAAGATTTAAAGTTTTTAATGATATTTAATATTTTTATCGCCGGCGAAGCAGCGGGTATTTGCTAGTTTAAGTTATAAATTAAATATAGTTCTAATTAAGCTAGCAACTTGAAATTTCGTGACTTTTCCTAAAATTATGTATGCTATTAACTCTGAGAAAATTAGAAGGATATATAGCATACAAGGATATTTTGGCATACACATCACTTTCGTACCTCATGTGGTCTGGCCAGACCCCCATATGTTTTTTATAAAAACCAATAATATATAGTTTTTCAAGTTCTTTTCTTATTGAAAAACCCGTTATATTTTGCGTTGTTTTTTCTATCTATACTATTATAAATATAAGATTGAAGCAAAATTTATTTGTTCCAGAAAAACTCCAAAAGTGCGGGGCAGATTCTTATGAAATAATTTATATTTGAAATATCATATTTGTGCGAGCTTACAGTATAAGTGTATTGACATGTTTGTAACAAGGGGAATGCTTTTTTTTACAAGATCAACGCCAGCGTAGTGAAGGATATATGCTCGATTTACTAGGCGTTATTCAGTATCAGTAGAAGCTTTCAACCGATAAGATATAAGTGCTAACAAAACACATTTTACGTCCGAAATTATTGTGATTTTTTATTTTTTCAAAATGAGTGATGAAGTTGATTTTTTTTATAACACGCGACTACGCAGTCAAAGTATGGATTTAGATTTTCGTACACGATTGGCAGCGGCTTTAGTCAATGATATAGGACGTGAAAGAGCTGAAGAAGAGCCGGATACGATCGAGTCATTTGGAGACGATGACGACGTCTACGATATGGACTATATTCCTGAAGACGATGCGAGGAGGGAGAAATGCATGCTGAAAATCAAACTACAAGCCCAAATTATGATTGTTTCTATGGCAAGGACGGCACAAAATGGAATAAAAATGAACCTAATGCTGTTGGTCGTTTACGTCATCACAATATTATGCGTTTTCGATCTGGTCCTAAGGAACATAATTCGATTCCAATTGAAGTATTCAAGAAATTGTTCACACCAAATATTTCATATATTATTATCCACGAAACGAATCGTTATGCTAAAGATGCTATTCAAAATTGGAATTTGGAAAATCCAGATAAAAAGCAAAGAGTTTGGAAAGACCTTACTAGCAGTGAATTAGATGCTTTTATTGGGATACTTTTGGCCGCTGGTGTTTCACACAACAATATGCAAAAATCAGAAGTTTTATGGCGTTCAGATGCTCTACCCATATTTAGAGCAGCTATGTCTCATAAAAGATTTCTTGCATTGACTAGATATATCCGTTTTGATAACGGTCGTATGCGTGCGTTTCGTCAACAATCCGACAAAGCTGCACCAATTCGAGATATCTGGAATTTTATGAACGAAAACCTGGCTAAAATATATGAACCGCATGAAAATTTCACTGTTGATGAACAGCTATTTCCGTATCGTGGCAAAACAAAATTTACGCAATACATCCCGTCAAAACCAGCTAAGTATGGTATTAAAATTTGGTGGGCATGCGATTCAAAAAATACCCTTTACAGGGAAAATTATACAGAGGGCGAGAAGAAGGAGAAGTGCGCGAAGTCAAACAAGGTGAAAATGTATTGCAAATCGTTACAATAACAGTGGTCGTACAGCTATTGCTGACAATTTTTTTAAAACGCTGGAAGGAATAAAGCTACTTGCCAATATTGGTCTTGGATTTGTTGGAACTATTCGATCCAATAAAAGATGTGTTCCTGATGAAATGAGAAAGAGTCATTCTCGTCCTGTTTTCTCGTCTCAATTTGGATTTCATGAAAACTTGGTGTCAATTTGCAGCTATGTATGTGCCAAAAAAAAAATAAAGCTGTGAACTTACTTTCCACTGTTCACTATACGAAACATTGTGAGGGCGCAGCAATGAAACCAGAAGCAATCTTGTTTTATAATGCAAATAAGGCCGGCGTAGATTGCATGGACCAAATGGTTACTCATTTTTCATCGAAACGCTCAACGAAACGGTGGACTTTTGCTTTTTTCTGCAACATGTTAGATGTGATGTGATTTTAGCCGCATTCTGTATTTGCAAAGAAATCGACAGGCTCGACAACTCTGATGCAAGGTGAAATTTTTTATCCACGCTATCTAAATCAATAGTTCTGCCAAACATAGAGAATCGAATGAACAATGTTCATGTTGTGAAACAATTTACTTCCCGGTCAGCGATTGAATCGTTTTTTGGCAAACCAATAAACGTAAGTATTTAAGTTCAATTCAATTTACATTTGCCGAGCGTTTTTATTTTTATTTTTATAGAAAACATTATGAAACAAAACTTATTGCAAATTTTGTTATATCATTTCCATTATATCTTTGTTATTTTTCAGATTCCAGCACATGTATATGAAATGGAAAGTGGTCCTAATACACTTGAAAAGAAAAGAGGCCGCAAGACTCGTTTCTTTTGTGAAAAATGTTCAGACCCGGTATGCCAACAACATTCTAAAATTAATTATATTTGTTTTAAGTGCATGAATGAATGAATGAATTAATAAAACTGTAAAACTACAATACAAATTTCAACCTCATGAAATTAATAAACAAAAAAGATAATTTAATACGTAAAAACCCAGTTTTTTTATACTTTTATCTAAACAGTGGTTGGATAAGCCATTTAAACCAAAAAAGAATCTAAAATATATACCATCATGTCTAATACAAACGGTTGAATTTAGTACTAAAACCACGAAATTTCCATACAAACATATGAAAATATATAGGGGTCTGGCCAGACCACATTAGGTACGAATGTGACAATCCGAACATGTGCCAAACGGAGGGTTAAATCGAACTAAAAAGTATAAAACAATTTCTGCTAGAGTGGGGCTTTTAGTTCTCATAAAAACGTGGGGCGCATGCTATAGGGAATATTTAGGAGTTAAGAAAACCTTGGAAACATATTAAAATTTTTATTTGCTTACAAATAAAATTGTAGAGGGGTCGTTCATGCGAAATCTTTGCGTGATCTGGCTTTTAAAGCATTTTTACAGGATAGATCAGAAAGCAATTGGAAAATTTTTTGTAAATATCGTAATCGTGCAAAGTCCTTTATTCGTAAAGTAAAGAAACAGTTAGGGTCCCGGCTATTTCAAGGTCAAAATTCGAAACAAATGTGGAACACATTACGAAATACTGGTTGTTTAAATTCTGCTATTTCTACTGAAGAATTCAATGTTAACTGTATTAATCAATTTTTTGTGAACAATCAATATGCAAATACTGTTGACCAATTTGATTTTGAGGCCCATGAAGATTCTATTAATTGTTTTTCCTTTAATAACATTTCAGAAGACGATCTTATTCAAGCTATACTAAACGTTAAGTCAAATGCTATTGGAAATGATAAAATTCCAATTAAATTCATTAAAATAATACTGCCTCACATTCGGAAACATTTGCTTTATTTTATTAATAATATTCTAATGACCTCCAAGTTTCCTCAATCATGGAAAGTGGCTAGAGTTGTACCTATCCCGAAAACTAACTCATCAAACTCTATGGATAACTTAAGACCGATAAGTATATTACCAGCACTTTCAAAAGTCGTTGAAAATATAATTAAAAACCAAATAATGGTGTATACTAATCGTTTTTCTCTTATTGATAACTGCCAATCTGGTTTTCGGAACGGTTACTGTACCTCAACACTGCTCCTTGGTCTAACTGACTCAATTAGAGAAAACATAAACATAAACAAAATAAGTATTTTAGTGTCCCTTGATTTATCAAAGGCATTTGACACCGTAAATCATTCAAAACTGATCCAAAAACTTAAACTTAAATTCAATTTTCTAATACTGCTTGTAGGCTTATGTTATCATACCTGTGTGATCGTCAACAGTTTGTTTTTTTCAATGGTCAAGAATCTAGTCTGGTTAATATTGTTTCTGGTGTCCCACAAGGATCTGTACTTGGGCCACTTCTCTTCATGTTGTATATTAATGATATTGTTAGCGTCCTCGATCCGAATACGTGTAAACCATTTATTTTTGCTGATGATATACAATTGTTGTTTTCAGGTGAAGTTCAGTTTTCAGATGTTCTCGAGTCTGTAGTCAACTTTAACCTATCTCATGTTTCTTCATGGACGTCTCAAAATTGCTTAACCATAAATTCGAATAAAACAAAGTTTAAACAAATTAATCCTACTAGGTTGGTTGTGGATCAATTAGACATTCGGCTACATAATAAGCAGATACAATATGTTGAAAACATTAGATGTCTTGGTGTTACTATTGATGCAAAGTTAAATTTTGACAAACATATTGATGCTTTAAGCTCATCAATATGTTGTATTAAGCTCATCAAACAAACATGTATTTACCCTTTAATGTTAAATATAAAATTGGTCATGCTTTACTTATGTCAAGTATAACGTATTGTGTTGAAGTGTTTTCCGGTACTTTTGCCTACAATATAAAGAAAATTGAAGTAATTGTGAATAATATTGTACGTTTTGTCTATGGAGTTCGCAGACGTGATCACATATCTGATTATACTCATAAGTTTTTGAAATGCTCTTTTAAAAATTTTATAAGTATTCGGATATTGTTATGTTTTTTCAAACTTATAAAAACGAATCTGCCCTCTTACTTGTTTCAGAAATTTAAGTTCAGTCGGTCCACTAGGAATACACAAATAATTATACCAAAAATATCATCTTCAGTATTTGAACGGTCGTTTCTAGTACGCACAGCTCGTATTTGGAATGAGCTTCCCATTGCTATGCGAACCTTTTCTGGCACTTCAAACAGTTACAAAATCAAACTTCTGAAACACATTTGAATACACAATAAAAATATTGATGACCTTTAATACCGTTACCGATGACCTATAAATTATAAATTATAAATTTTAAATCTTTTGTTCATCTTAATATTTGTCGCTGCTGACATGGGATATACCCCAAATCCAATAATATTTAATAGTTCGTATAGATGTAAGGGAAGTCGTAAATAGGTACACATATTAAATTAGATTAATTAAGATATCTCTCGAATATAGATACATGCTTGTAATATAGTTTTTGGCCAAAAAATATGCTTTTGTATTACTAATGAAGAAATAAATAAATAAATAAATAATTTCTCATTATTCATCAGAGATATGCATAGATAGGAAAATTTTTAACAAAAAACTCGTCAGACTTGATAACATTAAAATTGAAGAATTTTGAAACCCAAGTAGAACTTACTGGACTGAACGCAATAGATGTCTGCAAACTTGAATCTGCCATCCATGCAAGGGTTTCTATCTTGACAGTCAAGGGACCTGAGTTAAGAAATCATTTGTTCCCTAACGTACTAGAATTGTTAATAACACTAATTACTATTCTCTATAGCATGCGCCCCACGTTTTTTTGAGAACTAAAAGCCCCACTCTAGCAGAAATTATTTTATACTTTTTAGTTCGATTTAAAAACGTTGAATGTTAAAAATTTTTTTTTACTTAAATTATTTTTTTCTTTAAAGAAAACACAATTTACATTGTAGGTTCAATCATATTTTGAACCGATTTCAATGGGGAATATGCTTCCTCCTATAGACATTCGGGGAACCGAGCAATAGTGCAGTTGCTGACGCATGTCTCACGACGCTTAATCACAAAGAATGAGAGACGATGTTATGGCAGTGCCTCTAAAAGGTCGTACCCAAACACCTTGAACGGACTATAAAAAAGACTTAAAAAACTGAGCTTTTTCAATTTGAGCTTTTAATTGAACAAATAAATCCAGTCCTTTTTTATTTAAAACGTTATGTTTTTGGCTTTACAAAAAAAAAAAAAAAAAAAAAAAAAATTCATTTTAAAAAAGTTTTGTTTTTACTGACTGTTCAATGACGAACTTAAGTTTTTTGGTAAATTAAACAACAACATTCTAAAAAGCAGAAATGAGCTCAACATTAATTATAAATGTGGTATTTCTTAGATATCAGCATTTTTTAATGAAACCAAACTTTTTTTAAACATTTTTCAAAAGCGAATTTTTATGCCTCTCGGCGGGACCTAGGTTTTGATTTTAGACCCATAGTTTCTTGGGAAGTTTTCTTAGAATTTTTCGTAGATTACATTTTTGCTATACGCCTTTTGACAAAAACAATTGACCCACCCTAATGTGTATGCTAGTATACCGAACAGTGTGACCAGATAGTTTTTGGAAAGAGCGCGAACTACAAAATTTTTCTCGCCCAAAAATCGCCCAATTTTTCAGTTTTTAATATTTTGCAGCCCAAAAAAGCGCAAATTCGAGGAATTTACAATATTAAGTCCCAAAAATGTTCTCATAAACAGCATAATATCTTGAAAGTCACCGAGTTGATAAAACTTCTATGAAATTCAATCTGCTTGATTGTGGGTTATTTATGAAACTATATATTTGATAGTACTTTTTCGTCTTAAAAGACTATTTGAGTCAAATGTTGTGCTTTTAAAAACTGTTTGATTGCGTTAAAAAGTTCTTGAGATGTTGTGTTAACTATATGAATTAACCCTAGAAAATGGGTCATTACTTTTGAACATTCTGTTGAAAAATATTTAACGCACACAAAAAGATACTTCGTCGTACTTATACCTGTCGATTCATCAACTGTAATGGAATATAGTGAATCTCCGATGTTGAGAAATAACAAACTTCTGAGTTTTTTTTTATGGAATGACTAAATATATGTATTTTTTTAACGAATGTTTTCACAAAAGTAGCCCAAAAAAGCGCGAGATGCTTTTTAAATAAAAATAAGGGCAAAATAATAAAAAAGATCGCCCAATTGGCGCTTTATCGCCCAATCTGGACACACAAACCTCTCAAAGTTCAGATCAGTGCTTACAGTGTATGTATGTGACAGAACAGATAAGGCATAAGCAGTGAAGCTCGTGCGCAGATTTGCTCTTCACTACACGACCTGTTGTTGTATTCAGTTACAGTGTACTCTTTAGCAGTGACGAAGAGTGTATTCGCTTTGCGATTATACCAGAGCTGCCAGGTGACGGGATTTTTCGTACAAAACGTGGAGGCGGGGAAAACATTGATAAAAACGGGGAAAATTAAAAATAAAATAGCGAGTGAAAAAATATATCGGTTATTAGAAAAACCAACTACAATTTTTCATTTTAATTATATCCAATTTTTTGTTTGCCATTTTTTACAAAGCTGAATGTGTCATATATGGATATAATAGAACTAACTTTGAAGACTTTTGTTGATTGTTTCATGGGAAAGGAATACTAGTCATAATAGTATTTTTAATGTAGACTTAAATGATTTCGATACTTTTTTAAGGAGCTATATAAAGGGCCACTCATAGATAGTAAAAATTAAAAATAAAACTTTAAGCTTAAAAATATGTTCACACGTTATTTCGGATCAATCCGAGTGGAATGATTCCGACCAAGAATATAGATCGTTAAGAAATATAAATTTTTCAAATATATCATCAGAAATTATCCAGGAATTTTGGAAAGAATTTTTCATTGATTCAGATATTATAAAAAAAAAATAGTGTCGCCTATTCCTTATAGCGGGGCAAGTGCTGAAAGTGCTTTTTCAGCTATTAAATTTAATAAAACAAAAATAAGGAACTTTCTTGACAATACCTCTCAATGCAGAACTCTCCGCAGTAAATCTTTAATGAAATATAAATATTGTTTTACAATTGAAATAATATTATCTGAAATAAATTCAGAATTTTTAACTTTTTATAATAGAAACTAGCTAAACCCGGTGTGCTTCGCTACCCCCCTCGTTATAAAATAAAATTAAAAGTATTTATATATTTACAAAAATTTATTTATTTAATTTTAATTTAATTATTGCAATGCTTTAGGACAGGCCTAATCACAAAGGTGGCCCTTGTGGCCCTTGTTGTAATAATTGGCCCATTTATTAAAATTGAATAAAACTCACATTTTGCTTGCTCCAAATTTACGACGAAATGCACTTGTGAAAATTTACTATAACAAACAACAACATACGCATCAAAACGCACAAGCGCTCGGCGCGACCACCAAAAACATACAGCATTGTTGTTGTGCGTGTGTTTTGTTAGTGGAATAGAAATTCAGACGATCTCGTGTTCTGCTACGCATGCTTGTCGAGTATGTATTTTGTTTTTGGGATTTTTTTATCAACACATTCTATGCACTTGCAAAAAGCAACAAATTAGGTTGCCGTCGATGGTGGTGACGCTAAAATGTTCGCTTTTGTTGTTGTTAATGTATTTTGTTGTTTATTTTAATCAGGTGATTATCTTTCTTAATTAGGCTTTGGCCCTTTTATTCATTTCGCTGATTAGGCCTGCTTTAGGACATACAATATTTTTAGTTTGCCCATCAGGAGCATACACATATAAATCGGTGGGTCCATGCGAGAAACATGGATTTGCTAAATTTAAGCCGCAAACTTGCAGAGATTGGCCTTGAGCTTTGTTAACAGTCATCGCAAACGCTAACCGAACAGGAAACTGCAATCATTTAAAATCGAATGGTAAATCTGTTGGTATCATTGGAATGCGTGGCAAAAGTACATCTGTCCCTTTATATTTTCCTGTTATAATGGTGGCTTCTATTAAATTATTTCTCAGTTTTTTTACTGCAAGTCGAGTGCCATTGCAAAGCCGTGGTGGATCGATATTACGTAGTAAAATAATGGGCACTCCAATTTTAAGTTGAAGCACATGTGGTGGAAAGCCTGGCACATCGAGTGAATTTAAGAACTCAACAGGATAATTAACGGCATCTTCTTCTCTCGTTACAGTATCGATGGATTTGTACGTTGCTGCACTTTCATCCATTTTGTTTCATGTTTTAGGCAGCAAGTAATGCTCGTTCAACAGCCATTCCTCGTTTTTAAAATGACGTTTAATATTGGGAAATACACAATTGATTAATACTTCAATGGACAGTGCAATTTTACAAAAGTCGGGTGGAAATGTAATGCAGTTTGTTGTTGGATCCGATGGCATTCTTCCGTTTCCCAAATACAGCAACTGCTTTGAAAATCGGGAAGCTGATGCATCGTGTTGTAGTTGCACACTCATATTTGTCGTTAATTTTAGTGTGCGAACGTGGTGCCAAAGAATGGATGTTTTCAGACATGCGTTCAGCTAATCAGCTGGGGTTGCACCTGGAATAACCGGTAGTGTTTGGCGAAAATCACCGGCTAACAAAATCAGTGCTCCCCCAAATAATTTCCTATTGCTTCTGAAATCCTGCAATGAGCGATCTAGGGCCTCTAAAGATTTTTTGTGTGCCATTGTGCATTCATCCCATACTATTATCTTACACGTTCGCAGCACTTTACCCATTGATGAATTTTATCGTTATGTAGCAAATACTGCCACCGTTGGTCAAAAAATGCCCAAGATATGACGATTTTAAATTTTGGGTTGTATGGGTGAGGCCACGCCCCTTTGTCCACTTTCAACTTTATATAGGCAAGTATTTATTATTTCGTAAGAACATTACTGACGATCGGTCCAGTAGTTAAGACTATATTACGATTTTTAATTTTCCTTAAAAGGGGCGTGGTCCCACCCACTTTTCTCCTGGTACGTATTCCTAACTATGCCAATACCATATGTACCAAATATCATAGACGTAGGTCATCAAATGCCCAAAATATGGCGATTTAAATATTTGGGTTATATGGGGGGTGCCACTCCCCTATGTCCAATAAAAACTTCATATAGCCTATTATTCCTTCCAGAGTCACAGTGATATGCTGTGAAAATTTCAGGAAGATCTGTCCAGTGGTTTGGCCTCCTATAAAGCACAAACAAACAAACAGACAGACAGACATTCATTTTTATATATATAGATAATACACATAGTCTTGTTTACTTGGTTTGATAATATGTATAACAATATGTATATTTCAAATAATTTCTAACAATTTTTTATAATCTCAAAAACGTAACGTTCGAGTCAAAATACAATATCGCTTAAAATTTTTATTGGTGGTTTTTTTTTTAATTTTCTAGTGACTTGTGTGATTACCTTTTGTAGAAAAATGTGTCGAAAGTTGTGCTATCTGCCATAGTACTTAGAATAAGGAGAATCATTCTTCAAAGTTCCAAAGGACGGCTTTCGAAGAAGAAAGTGGATAGACTGTTGCGGCTTGGAGCTGAACATGCTGGCTTAACTTTACAACTCAAAATAACCCTAAAATTTGGCTGCTTGTGATGTTTCTAAACTTCATCCCCTTACCCGAATGGAAAACTCCCTCTCAAAGTATTTGTCCCACACAAAAGAAAAATAAAGAAAGTGGCATCACCACAACGAAATTTGACAGCACAAAGGTGTCGATTTAATAGACATCAACCTACTTCTTCCACCTTTTTTAATACATCTTGCAGGGCTCTAATTGCGACGAACATAAGAGTTCGATGTATAAAATATACAATCCATTAAACAAAGAAACTAAAAATCTAATATTTAAAACGAGCGTTCAAAAATCTTTTCGAAACGGAATAAATGTTTGTCCGAGAAATTTTTACTATGCAATAATATCACAAGTAATTTTTCAGCTTGCATTTTGTTAAAAAATTAAATCGTTTTACATAAATGTAAATATTAATTCTTTAAAATTTCTTGCAGACCCGCGCCGCCGCCACCGTCAACAAAGAATGTGGAAACCCTTGAGATACGAGCACCATCCGAATTGCTCTTGGGATTACCGAGTGATATGAGTACAATGTGGCGACACTCCACTTTGGAACTAGTTAATAAGCAGCTCAAATATGACGTCTATGTAAGTTGCCAGCTTAAGGTAATTTGAACGGTATCAAAATTCGATTTGTATATTTTTCTTAGCTGATTAAGGGCCTACTAAAGTTTTTTAAGCGAAAAAAAACCTTAAATTAAAAGTTATATTTTTAATCTTCTGTTTATTTTAGGTAAATTTTTTTTTACATTGTAATTATATATGTTTTGAAGAAAAGATTTTGAATTTTTCGATAACAAATATTCAACCATATAGCAGGAATCCGTAGTTTAGTAAAGTACCTTAAATATGCGGTGGACACGATTTTTCAGAGCTTCTTTATCTAAAAACAAAAAATACAAACGATTAAGGTTCTGCTGAAGCCTTTTGAGCTTTTGATAGAAGATTTTAGAAAAATGTTGATTTTTAACAAAATGGGAGGTAAAAAACTGATTTTTGACTAAAAAAGTAATTTTTTTTAGGTAAAAAGGTTTAGTTTAGGCAAAAATCACGATTTAATAGTTTACGGTTTCATATATATCTCCGCTCCTGTAATTGGGTATTGACTAAATTTGCACTGCTTATGCATTTTTATATAAAGAGTGAATGAAAAGAATAGTACTGCTTGTTTCTTTACATTTTTTTTGCATGGTTTTTGTTATTGCTCTTCCTTCTTCCTTTGTCTGCAGGTTTTTGTTTCGCTAGGATTTTTAACTTAATATTTGGCGATCGTCAGAAAATTTATATTTTTGCGATTTTGTCTATCTCGATGAAGCTATAGTAAAATCGCTGTTACTTTTTTAATTCAATTTGAATTGAAATGCACCCAAAGACTAAATTTTAGAAAATTTTATCACCTTTAAAATGACATCAAAAATTATTTTTTCACTAAATTTATTATTTTTTTTTAACTTAACTTAATATTATATCTATCTATCTAAGTCCACTAATTCTGAACCTATATAATAAATATAATTTATTTCATAATAAATATATTGGTCTAGCTGCCACTCAGGACAATCGAAAGCTAGAATAATAAGTCTTGTTGCTGCTGTATTTGCCTTGTTGTCACTAAAATATGCAATAAAAATATTTAAATAACTTAAATATACCTTGTTTTTTATTGTAAATAAACTACAAATCAATTACACTATAACGAACAAGAAAAAAAATATTTTTAATTACAGTATAACTTAATTTTTAAATGATGGCCTTAAAGTTTTATATATTTTCGGTCTTAATTTTATAAAAATATTTTGTAATTAAATAAAAAACTTATTTTAAATATTTCAAATACAAAATTACTTGTAAAAAAATTAAAGTTAAAGTTCGAAAAATTTAAAATTTAACAAAATTAAATAATATTAAAAATAAATAGAATTAAAAATAAGAGTGAAATTAAAAAACTTAAAGCAATTTATAAAACAAACAACTTTAAAAATAAATTTTAAATAAAACGCAAAAACTAAAAACTTGTTAAAAAATATAACAGTTTAAATAAGACAAAAATAATAATTTAAAAGATGCCATTTTATAACAATTGTGAGAAAATTATATAAAAATGAAAGTGCTTAAATAAACCAATAAAAATAAAATAATATAAAATTAAGAAGTGTCAAAAGTCAAAATAAAAGATAGAAATTCTGTACAAGAAAAATATATATAAACTAGCAACCCTCCGCAGCTTTGCCCGCGATGTATCTTGAAATAAATTAGCGCATTTTTTGTAAAATATTGTCTTATTATCGTTTTAATAGGTTTATTTTTTCATGACATATTAATAATAATAAATTAGTTTGATGGATTTCCTATCTTAGAAAGACCAACATATTGTGGTGTGTCTGGTGTTTATGGAAAAACCCTAACTTTTGGCATTTAGGCGTGCCGCGCCGAAAGTTAAAGGCCTCAAGGCCGATCTTGTTTTGAAAATCAAAACAAAAAAACAAGGCAATGTTGCCGCTTTAGTCTTAAGTTTGATTCTGAATTTTATTTGAGCAGTGTACTGCTTTTATATCTTAAAATTACAAATACAATAACAAAAATGAATATTTTACTTAACTTAAAAAAAAGACATACCCTAAAAACGAATCGATGACCAATCAATGAATAGAAAATGCGATCGTCAGCATTTAGGTTACTTTCCAACTTAAGTGCACTGAGTGTCACTTGGGTTCGCTGCACTGATTACGCTGTATAAATGTTTACACTGCAGTTTCAATAGCAAGCGCGATTATGTTGCACAAGAAGTGTGTCAACCAAAAAAAACGTCGCACAGTGGTCAGTATAGATACATTACATTACAGTGGTCTGTCTAGATACATTACACCCTTACCCTCAAGAAGAAAATTATTTGTGTGAGCTAAATATATTTTTTTTTTTTTTTTAGTGAACATAAAGAATTTTCTTTTAATTTGTAATATTTATAATTTATATTTATATAATTTTTTTTTTTTTTTTTTTTTTTTTTTTTTTTTTTTTTATTTGTATACATTTTCAATTTTTGCTTATATTTTTATTTTTTTTTTTTTTTTTGCTTACATTTTTATTTTGACTACATTTTTATTTTGATTTTTGCTTTATTGTGTTTTATGGTTCTGGTTTGTATAATTTTAGTCTGTTGTTATGTATTTCTTTATTTTTTCCATTATAATCTATTATAGTATTAACGCCTTTCTTTTCTATTACCTTAAATGGACCTTTAAAAGGATATTGGTCCTTTCTCCTATTTTCTACTTTTAATAAAACTAAATCTCCTATTTCTATTTTAAGTGAATTTGTATAATTTAATTTGTCTTTTGCGACTCGTTTTTCTTTGGCTTGATTTAACATGGATTTGGCTTTGTTCAGAGAAAAATGTAATCGAGCGCGCATTTCATGTAGATAGTTTTCCATATCATATATTTTTGTTGTATTTTCGGTTATGTCGTTTGGTAAATTTGGTAAACGACCATAAATTAATTCGTAAGGAGTGTACCCTGTGTCGATGTGTGGTGTCGTGTTGTATGAAAATGTAAAGTAAGGAATCCATTTGTCCCATTCATGATCATTTGACGTCGTTAATAAGAATTCATTTAACACTCTGTGATTTCGTTCTAGTGACCCTATTGTTTCGTGGTGGTATGGTGTTGAGAATGTTTGTTTTATTTTTAGTAAATTGCATATGTTATGCATAAGTTCGTTTGTAAATTCTGTTCCTTTGTCGGATTTAAGTACTTTAAAATTACCATATTTTAAAATAAATTGTTCTACAAGTGTTTTGGCAGTTGTAAGTGCATCTTTCGTCGCCATAGGATGTGCGATAACGAATTTTGTTAGGTCACATTGCATTGTTAGTATGTAACGATAATCGTTGGACATTCTTAAAGGTCCCACGGTGTCAATTGAAATTACTTCAAAACTGTTGTTTGGAGTGTCTGTCAATGTCATCGGTTCTTTTGTGTTTTTTGTTTGTTTACTTCGTGCACAAGTGTCGCAGTATTTAACGAATTTCTTTACCATCTTACCCATGTTTTTCCATATATATCTTTGTTTTAGTTTTATAAGTGTTTTTCTGACGCCTAAGTGTGCATTGTTATGAAATGCGTTTATTAGTTTAAATTTTAAAAGGTCGTCGTCTATTCTTTTGGGTGGGTCGTAAATTAGAATTTTTAAATGAGGACTTTTTGTTTGAGGACTTATGTTCTTTAATGCTTTCATATATATTTCTTTAAATTCTTCTTTTTCATATAGTTTAAAAATTTCATCATTGCTTGCAAGCGCTAATTCTTTTATATTTTCTTTTGTCATTTTGGATATCAGTTTCCTCAGAAGCAAAACTAGTTTTGTAGAGTTATCACTGTCTCCTGCATGCATATTTTTCTTTGTAAATTTTTCTTTTATATTGGATTGTAGTTTGTTCAAAGGCGAAACTTGTTTCGTTGAATTGTCACTACATCCTACATGCACGAATTTATTTTTAATAATAATTTTAAAATTTTCTATATTTTCATTTTCATATATTTCATTTTCATTTGCCATATTAAATTTTAATTTCATAATATTTGTGATATCACTGACCGAAGTGCATTCCCATATATGAAGTTGATCAGGCTTCTGAGAATCTCTTGTGTCTTTTGTTAGTAATTTATTTTCATTATTTGCCTCATTATTTTTATTTGTCATGCCTCTTGTTATTATTAATGTCCTTTTTGCATTTTCATCTACTTCTTTTGGTATCATTTCTTTTAAAATATTTGAGTCGATGTGTATTCTAGATAGTGCGTCTGCATTTGTGTTTAATTTACCCTTTTTGTATATGATGTCAAAATCATAATCACACAAGTCTAAACGTATTCTTGTCATTTTTGACGAAGGATTTTTATGTGTGAATAGCGATACTAGTGGCCTGTGGTCTGTAACAACAGTAAACTTTCTACCGTATAAATATGGTTTAAAAAAATTTATACTCCAGTGAATTGCAAGAAGCTCTTTTTCTATTACGGGTTTGTTTAAATCGTGTTTCTGTAAGGCTTTGCTAGCGTATGAGATCGGTAAATCATTGCCTATTTCTCCTTGGGATAGAACAGCGCCAAGTGCGTAGTTCGAAGCATCAGTCGTTAATATAAATGGTTTTTCAAAGTTTGGGTATTGTAATATTGGAGGATTGATTAGCATATTTTTTAGTTGTTCGAATGCGGTTTCACAATTTGTTGTCCAGTTGAATTTTGTATTTTTCTTTAGTAAATGGTTTAATTCTTTTGCAATGTCTGCAAAATTGGATATGAAACGCCTATAATAATTGCAAAATGCAACGAATCTTCTAACTTCGTCAGCATTTTTAGGTGTTGGGTATTCCTTTATTGATTTGAATTTTGCGGGGTCTGTTTTAACTCCGTCTTTGGTGATTAAATGACCTAGGTATACTACTTCTGGACGTAGAAAACAACACTTTTCTGCATTAAGTTTTAAGTTATATCTTTGTAATCTGTCTAGAACTTTGCTTAAATTTTCGTTATGGTGATTTATGCTGCAACCGTAGATTATAATATCGTCTACGTATAAAAATGCTTCTGATTCTAATCCCGAAAGTGCTATTGTTAACATTCTTTGAAAGCTATTTGAGGATATTTTTAATCCAAAAGGTAAACGTTTAAATTGATAATGTCCATTTACTGTTGAAAATGCTGTTAATTGTCTGGAATTTTTGTCTAAACTAATTTGATGAAATGAACTGGTCATATCAAGCGTTGAAAAATATTTTGCCCTTCCAAGTTTGTCCAAAATGTCTTCTAGTCTTGAAAGTGGAAATTTGTCGTTAACAATTTTGTCATTTAGTTTTCTAAAATCTACCACTACTCTCCATTTCTTTTTATCCTCAGTATTTTTCTTTGGTACTAACAAAAGTGGTGCATTGTAGGGGCTAACTGATGGTTCTATAATGTCATCTTTTAGCATTTTTTCAACTTGTTCTGTAATTACGTCCATGTGTGCATGTGGCATTCTAAAGTTTTTGATATAAACGGGGTTGTTGTCTCGAGTTGTAATTTTTTGTGTATAAAAATTGTTTACAGTTAATTTTTCATCATCTAAATGAAAAACATTTTGATATTGTTCAAGAATTTTTAGCAATGAAGTTTTTATTTTATCATCGGCACAGTCTATGTTTAATTTGTTAATAATTTTACTGAAACGTGTTTTATCATAATGATTTTGTTTATTGTATGTTATAATGTTGTAGTCTTTAAGTGGTTCAGTTTGTAGTTCTAAATTTTCTATAGTAAATTCTGAATTTGTTGCATTTAAAAGTTTGATGTGCGTCATGCCTGTTTTCGGTGCGATTGAATTGCTTAAAAAAATACCTTCTGCAATTTGTTTGTTCAGTATGATTTCATCTTCTGTCAAATTTAATTTAATAGGGTGTATAATTTCAGTTCTAGGTGGTATTTTAATTTTTAATGTTTGATATGGTTTTGAGTGCATTGGTAAAATGTAATTCGTCTCTTTTATTAGTATTGAAATTGTGAATGTTTCGTAATCTATTTTGCATAGAAATCTTTTCAGAAAATCTCTACCTATTATTCCATCTGTTTCGATTGGAAATTCTTTGGTTACTAATTGAAAATTATGATTGCAAACTATTTCGCTTATTTCTAATTTGAGTTCTATAAGACCGAGAGAGTATGTTTCTTCTTTAGTAATCCCTGTTAGCTTACATTTTTCGTCTGGGTAGAAGTTTTCATTTTCTAAGTGGTCAGTAAGTTTACAAATGGAGATATCTGCTCCAGTATCGACCAGAAAAGTCATATTTTTATTTTTATGTTTGAAGTTTATGTAATTTGTGTTATTATCCGATATTCTGAAAATTTTTAATTTTGGCTTTCTGGAGTAATTGCATACTCCGAGCCCTGCAGGTTTCCCTGTTGGTGTGTTGCTGTTTGTGCATAGTCAGCGTCGTCGTTATAAATAGCTCGTACGTTGCGAATTGGGCATCTTGAGTTTCTGTTGTTAAAATTTGTGTGTTGATTGTTATTGTAGGATTGACGGTTTCGATTTTCTGGGTTATGGAAATTGCTGCGGTCATTCACTCTACTTTGGTTACTAAATCTGTTCCTGTTGTTGTTGTAGTTTGGTCTATAGTTATTGTTGCTGTTAAAATTATGTCGATTAAAATTGTTGGGGTAGGTATTGTTTGTTCTTTCATAAGTGTTTCTGTTATTGTTGTTATTGAAATTGTTGTTTTTGTAATGTAAATTTCTGTTATTCGTGTTAAAATGCATAATTGTCTTTGTGTGTTCTTTTTCGATTTCTAGTGCAAGATTTACTGCTTCAGTCAAAGTTTTAGGTTGTGCAGCAAATATGGTAGTTTTTAAGTTATCTTTCAAACCATTTTTAAAAATATTCAAAGCGTAATTTTCATTAATTTTGACTACCACTGCCTTTTCTGGGTCAGTTGCCGTTGCACCTAATTGATCTATTTGTAATTTATTAAGTTCTGCTATGGTGTTTATGAGTTTTTCTTGAAATGAATTTACTGAAAAATTTCTTTGTGAAAAGTTTGAAAGAGTCGATTGTATTTGTGAAATGGTTTTGTGTGACTTATATTTATCTTTTAATTGTTTTTGTAAAGTTTGAAAATCAGTTGGTAATGCAATTGAACCGATTGCTGTTCTGACACATACACTAAGTTTGACATGGAAAACAAATTCTATCAGATTCTTTTTGCCGTTTTCAGTTAAAGTTCTA
The DNA here is from genome assembly GCA_943735915.1 of Pherbina coryleti. Classification (NCBI taxonomy): domain Eukaryota; kingdom Metazoa; phylum Arthropoda; class Insecta; order Diptera; family Sciomyzidae; genus Pherbina; species Pherbina coryleti. The sequence continues at coordinate 2,348,443 of OX030953.1, read as the reverse complement.
GAGAGAATTTCAATAATTTTTAGAAAACTGTCGAGTTCTCTGTTGTCACCGGAAAAATTTGGTATTGCCTTCATGGCCGTTTCCATGTTAAATTCAGCCATTATATTATCTCTTAAATTTTGTGTTGCTATTTTGTAATAATGATTAAAATGTATAATTTTTTCGTTTAATATTTCTTGGTCTAATTGAGAATTTATAGACAAAATTTTAAATTCGTTGTGTAGTTTGTTTAGTTCTTCTGATTTTGTTTCTAAAGTCTTCTGTGTATAACCTCTATTTTTACATTTATTAAAATTTGTAATTAATGTTTTTATTTCTACAATAATTTCTTCTATTCTGTCCATAAGAGTACTATATAAAAAAAAAAACTTAAATTTTATATAATTTTATTTTATGCATTTATAATTGCGGTACCATTGATTTTTTTGTATATATAATTTTTTATGTATTTGTTTAACTTAAATGCTATATATAGTATAATAACTATTAATATAATTCTTATAGCGCTGGTTTTAACTTCGTTGCTGTAAATTCCATTATTGCTTGCTGCCTGGTTCACGTTGACGGTCTCTTCTATTTTGGATTGTGTTTTGCCCATTTTTGTTATTGATATTATGCTTCCTGTTGTAGATAAAATGCTTCCCATCTATTGTTGCTTCTTGATTGTTGTCAGTTCTTGTATTAATTTCTTCTTGTATTCTCCTGTGGCAATAGGAATTATTCTATATAATTCCGCGAGTCTGCGCCTCTTTTGCACTGCTTTTCCACCTCGGGACTTTTTCTTTTGAGGTTTCACAGTTGGGATGGATTTCTTCTGTCTCTTACGGTATTCCTCTATTGTAATCGGTTTAGGCCCAGCTGTTTTTGGTGTTGGCCTGTATACTGGTATTTCTTCTGTTGATGTAGTTGAAGCAGTTGGGGTGTATTCCTCGTCCTTCTTTGATTGGTGAACGATTTCTTCCCATTTTTTAAATATTCTGTTTATGTTCTCAGCTTCTTCTTCCATGTGCTTCCTTTTTCAAACTTCGCAGATATATATATATTTTTTTTTTTTTTTTTTGTTATTAATTTGGCAGGATCGCCATGTGGTGTGTCTGGTGTTTATGGAAAAACCCTAACTTTTGGCATTTAGGCGTGCCGCGCCGAAAGTTAAAGGCCTCAAGGCCGATCTTGTTTTGAAAATCAAAACAAAAAAACAAGGCAATGTTGCCGCTTTAGTCTTAAGTTTGATTCTGAATTTTATTTGAGCAGTGTACTGCTTTTATATCTTAAAATTACAAATACAATAACAAAAATGAATATTTTACTTAACTTAAAAAAAAGACATACCCTAAAAACGAATCGATGACCAATCAATGAATAGAAAATGCGATCGTCAGCATTTAGGTTACTTTCCAACTTAAGTGCACTGAGTGTCACTTGGGTTCGCTGCACTGATTACGCTGTATAAATGTTTACACTGCAGTTTCAATAGCAAGCGCGATTATGTTGCACAAGAAGTGTGTCAACCAAAAAAAACGTCGCACAGTGGTCAGTATAGATACATTACATTACAGTGGTCTGTCTAGATACATTACAATATAACTGCCCATGGGAAAAGCAGCTTTCTCGCAAAAAAATAAAATTCATTCATAGACACACATTTGTGTCGATCGCACATCAAGTTTTTTGATTTCCAACTGATTTTCTGGGGTGGCTCATAAACGGGTTTTAAGCAAAAAAAGAAAGTTTTAGGCAATCGTTCATAATTTGTTTGCTTGTAACTAAATCGATAGGGTTTTTTTTTTGGGAAAATAAGCTTAAATAATTAAATTTCGTTTGACATAAGAACCATGGAAAAATATTAAGCACAGCCCATTTTATGTCGATTTAAGGAAACATGGCTCTTAACCGGAGACATTCTCCTACTTATTTAACCATATTATTAAATGGTATGAAAATACATTTATGCAATGTACTTCGGCTAATTAACACAATTTGTAGCTCAATTATATAAGACTCGTATTCGATAACGTGAATTGTTTTGGAAAGATATTGGTTTTAATAAGTCCTTACCTTTTCAAATGTAAATTTATGTTTATAGATTGAATTAAAAATACTTTTTTATCACTTTCAATAGATAATATCAAATTAAGTTAAAATATATTCATAGGTCTTATTTCAGTGACGAAATTATACACTAACGCTATGTAATGCCGTAAAAACTTGCTAAAAAGCCATTGAACCCATGCCAATGCGCCGCTTCAAAGCGATGTAATTTGCCTCGCACGGCGTTTCAATTTAAGCTTAAATTGTTACCATAAATTTCATGCACTTCTATTTTGCAGCTTAAGAATTCTGCACGCAGCTATTCAACATTTTGAATAGAAAAACTCTCTCTGAATAATGAAACATTGAAGCATGGTAGAATTATAAGGTAGGGCCAGGTCGCTCAGTGCCCTCACGCGTCAACGAATAGTGGATAGTGAAAAGGTCGGGTAGTTGTCAAAATGACGAAGTTGGTGGAATGTCAAATGAAAAAAGAAATATCATGTTTTCAATTTGTAAATAGTGCGGACACGTGTGTTAAGTTTGTGTTAATTTGAGTGGAAATATTGTAAAAACATTGTAAATAAATCTATAAAATGCCGCGGAAGTGTTAAATTTGAAAAAAAGCTTGTAAAAAGTTTAACCTAAAATCAACTGTGAAACATGAACATAAAGAAACTCGATATGAACAGCTGATTTTGACAACTAGCCCCCTTTTTCGCTGCTTTCCACTCCATTCTTCTCCGAGTCGGCCCTACCTTATAATTCTACCATGCATTGAAGCAGCAGCAACAAACGACGCGCTTGGAGAAAATGCTTTAAATTTTGCATTCTGCTGTTCGCGAACAAAGAGCTATCTATCTCTGCTTCAATGCAGAGAATCTCTTTTCTGAGCATTGAGCAGCATTTTATAGCGAAACCAAAGCAACATTCTGCTAGCTGCAAGCAATGACAGCGTCGAAGCCAGTGAACAAATCAATGCTTGCAAGAAAATGATTGAATTTTTCAATAGAATATGAATTTTACGACCAAACTATTGATCTTAGATGCACGTAACCATGGACTTTTTTGTTGGAATCGGCAAGATCATTCATTTGTCCATATATCATATTCACTTATCTTTTACGGTTTAAGCAGAAAATGGAAAAAAGCGCCAAATTTTTCCAAAAATACCGAATTTTGCCAGTTTCTTAGCCAATAACTTCTAAACTTTGAAGTATTTCAAAACTTTAAGTATACAGTGTTAATCTACAATTAATTACGATTTGAATAGTGAAAATTTCATTTAAATCCGTTTAGCCGTTCTTGAGTTTACTTTCATCAACGCCAAAAAGGCAATATTTCAAGTTTAATTTTTATATAATAGTAAGATAAATATAAGCAAAAATGAAATATAAAACTGAAAATTTAGAAATGGATTTATTTTATTTTATTTGATTTGATTTATTGATTACTTATTTTTTATTGATGCGTTTATATGCTGCTAAAACTATGCTTTTTTATTTTATTCTTAAACTTAAAGAATAAAATAAAATATATAAAGAATTTTATTTTATTTTTATAAATAATATTGATTTTCAAATTTAAATTTTATTAATTAATTTTACAATTTTTGTCAACTTGTTATTATTTGATTTTAATTTAATGTTGTTTCATACTTTTAAGATTTTTAAAATTATTGAAAGTATTAAGCAAATTTAATAAGTAGTTGGAAATTTGTATTTACAATTTTTTTTTATTCTTTTCAGCGTTTTATAGTTTTTTTGGATTTCATTTTTATATATTCAAAATTAAAATATATATTAAAAATTACTATTATATTCGATATCTTTAAATATCTTAAAAATAATAACAAATATAAACGAAATAAATTTAACTACAGTGAGGCCTCGATTTTCCGTGATTCGATTAACCGGCAACATCAATCATCCGTGAAAGAAAAAGACAATTTTTTTTTTTTGCTTCGATTTAAATTTTTTTTTTGCATCGTTTAACCGTGATAACCTCTAGTATCCGGATTTATAAGCACAATTGTTTTTTCGATTTCTTTTGAATAATCAAACACGATGTGAACATAGCGAAAATGGGGAATTCCCTTGTTTGCATACGATGAGTGAGAAGCATATAACATTTTTTTTTAAAAATTACTTAGCAATAAATTCTTATGCTTGCTTTTTTCTAGCAAAATACTTTTGTTTTCTTATATTATTTAAACATGTACATTAAATGCTTGAATTTGTTACTGTAAAACTATGTAGAACAATATTCCTTTATTAATTAACCAAAATATATAAAAAAAACTACTAAAATTTGTTACTCAATTAACCGGGAAAATCGATTATCCAGAATGCTTCCGGTCCCGACCATTACGGATAATCGAGGCCTCACTGGATATCTTAATATTTTCAAACAAATAATTAAGATATTAAAATTGACATAGCGGCCACGCACTTTAACCAACTACGCCACGGACGCCACGAAACAAATTTATATGTTTATATTTTCAAGCATTAAAAATTAGATATTTTTGTTGTACAATTTGTTACATTTATTTTTTTTTGTTTGTAACAATAATTATTTGTTACATATCTTGATTATATAATTTTAATAATTATTTAATAATAATTTTAAACTATATCTTAATTATTTGTTTGAAAATATTAAGATATAGTTAAATTTATTTCGTTTATATTTGTTATTATTTTTAAGATATTTAAAGATATCGAATATAATAGTAATTTTTAATATATATTTTAATTTTGAATATATAAAAATGAAATCCAAAAAAATTATAAAACGCTGAAAAGAATAAAAAAAAAATTGTAAATACAAATTTCCAACTACTTATTAAATTTGTTTAATACTTTCAATAATTTTAAAAATCTTAAAAGTATGAAACAACATTAAATTAAAATCAAATAATAACAATTTAACAAAAATTGTAAAATTGATAAATCAAAATTTAAATGTGAAAATCAATATTATATATAAAAATTAAACAAAATTCTTTATATATTTTATTTTATTCTTTAAGTTTAAGAATAAAATAAAAAATCATAGTTTTAGCAGTCAATAAACAAGAAGCAATAAATTAATCAAATCAAATAAAATTAAATAAATCCATTTCTTAATTTTCAGTTTTATATTTCATTTTTACTTATATTTATTTATATATATTTTTCTTATATGTAATTTATATTTTTTATTTAGACTTTTGTCACTTTTTAATTTTTATTATTTTATTTTTATTGGTTTATTTAAGCACTTTCATTTTTATATAATTTTCTCACAATTGTTATAAAATGGCATCTTTTAAATTATTATTTTTGTCTTATTTAAACTGTTATATTTTTTAACAAGTTTTTAGTTTTTGCGTTTTATTTAAAATTTATTTTTAAAGTTGTTTGTTTTATAAATTGCTTTAAGTTTTTTAATTTCACTCTTATTTTTAATTCTATTTATTTTTAATATTATTTAATTTTGTTAAATTTTAAATTTTTCGAACTTTAACTTTAATTTTTTTACAAGTAATTTTGTATTTGAAATATTTAAAATAAGTTTTTTATTTAATTACAAAATATTTTTATAAAATTAAGACCGAAAATATATAAAACTTTAAGGCCATCATTTAAAAATTAAGTTATACTGTAATTAAAAATATTTTTTTTCTTGTTCGTTATAGTGTAATTGATTTGTAGTTTATTTACAATAAAAAACAAGGTATATTTAAGTTATTTAAATATTTTTATTGCATATTTTAGTGACAACAAGGCAAATACAGCAGCAACAAGACTTATTATTCTAGCTTGCGATTGTCCTGAGTGGCAGCTAGACCAATATATTTATTATGAAATAAATTATATTTATTATATAGGTTCAGAATTAGTGGACTTAGATAGATAGATATAATATTAAGTTAAGTTAAAAAAAAATAATAAATTTAGTGAAAAAATAATTTTTGATGTCATTTTAAAGGTGATAAAATTTTCTAAAATTTAGTCTTTGGGTGCATTTCAATTCAAATTGAATTAAAAAAGTTACAGCGATTTTACTATAGCTTCATCGAGATAGACAAAATCGCAAAAATATAAATTTTCTGATGATCGCCAAATATTAAGTTAAAAATCCTAGCGAAACAAAAACCTGCAGACAAAGGAAGAAGGAAGAGCAATAACAAAAACCATGCAAAAAAAATGTAAAGAAACAAGCAGTCCGTCTGCATAGAATTCCGATGAAAATAATAAAATAAACTTGGCTTACCGACAACATTGCTGATAGGATTTAGAGTCTATCAACAAATGCTAGCAACACAAATTTGCTGTCAGCGCTGCTTTTTCGCTGCCCGTGCCAATGTTTTTCGCCGTGCCGATAATTACATCCTACGATTTGTTCAATATTGAAAGTGGCTTTCAGATGCAAAGTCTATACAATCTATAGTCTTTGAGGCAAGTACATATATTTTTTATCGACTTCTCTCCGGACAATTGTACTTATAACCAGTGTTGCCAGAACTTTTTTGAGAAAAGCGCGAGATTTAAAAAAAAATATCGCCCAAAATCGCCCAATGAAAAAAAAGTCGCCAAAATCGCAATTTCTTCTAAGAAATTTATTATAATAGAAAAAACAAAAAAATTATATACATTTTTTTCAAATAATATTGAGAGGTGTTAATAGTATTATATATATAAAAGTTCTTATTTTCATATTTATTGAAATAATATTGACATCTGTAAAAAATTATAAAAAAGATACTTCATTTTATACGAGAATTTTGATTGTTAAAGAACATTTTTTTAGAGACTATAACTATTTAGAATTTTTCAATATGCAACTTTAAAAATAAAAACTTTTTACAAAAAACGTAGTTCCATTCTATTAAATACTTCAGCTATATTAGACTCTTCCTCCGTTTTGTCAATTCTCGAAGTATTGTTTAGTTCATACATTGATTTATTCATTTTTGAAATCATATCATCGGATTTTGGAAGCTACTTGCAACAACAGTTTTGAGCCTTCATGAAGCATTTTACTCGAATGATTGAAGTTAGCATATCTGATTTTATTCTGTTGACGGAGAAAATACGTTCCACAAATGCATTCGAATGTGGCAAGGAAAGAAAGATGAATGTCAACTTACAAATATTCCCAAACATTTTTCCCACACACATAAGATGAGTTTATGAAAAAGCGTGGTTTTCACAAAAATCGCCCAAAAAATCGCCAGGCGATTTCCTAAAAATTTAAGCGCAAAAACAAGAAAAAAAGCGCCCAATTGGCGATAAATCGCCCAATCTGGCAACGGTGCTTATAACTGCAACAATTTTTATTCAATTGACTTGAAACTTTCTGAGAATATTTTTAAGATGTTATTACATTCGAAAAATGTAAAAAAAATTTTTTGATTTTTGGTCGCCGAAAAACTTTAGTAGGCCCTTAAACCAGCTTTCCACTGGAAGAAAAGGGATATTATAACTTATAATTTTGAAGTGGTTAGAGATGGAACAATTATTAAGAGTAAAGAGTAATTTTGCTGAACAAATCCCTATACTTTTTGTTAAAATGTGCAAAATATACTCCGTAGGCTGCTACTTATATTTTGAAATCTATCAATGCTAATGTCATTCTAGGCCAGTGATGCACACGAGATGCTTACGGAGCCACTCGGCTTTCACATACAAGTCGCGTGTGCGAAGGTACCGAACTTCTGCAACGCTAGCAGAGAATCAGTTTGCGCTTTCAATTCATGGGGCAAGCATCTCATGCGCAAATACTTTTATTAAATGTTGTACAGACGCAATATATGAATGAATTAAACATGTTTCTATCTGAATAGGAGTTTATTTATTTAAAACCGTATTATGAGCGTTAATGTTTTTTTCAGTATTCTGCTCGCACACACATACTAAAACAAAAATTTTGCGCTTGTATCGGAAGGTCTGCCAAGGCTGTGCACCACTGTTCTAGGCAAACTGACATTTCCATTAGAAAGTTCGACAATTGTATACTTACTCACAACGTTTTGGTGTGCGTGCGCATATTGTGTTGTTTACAGTGCTTTTAAAATTTTTTGTCAGCAAACAAAATGGAAGTAACATGCGAACATTTTTAAGCGATTATTTTTTTCAACTTTCGACGTGAATTTATCTCAACAAGAGTGCATCGATGAACTCAATTCGACTTTTGGCAATGAAGCACCATCAAAAACCTCTATATCGGTAGCACACAGAATTCAGGCAGTGCCGTGAAGGGCATCCAAAATATCTTGCTGTGCCACAAAACATTGATGCTGTGCGCGAGCTGATAACACTGCAATATAAATTTAAGGTCGTTGTCTTGGGGGTAAACCAGCCCAATCTCAAACGATAGTATTTAACATCAGTAACAAAAGCCCGAATTCCTTTTGCTCCACTACGTTACAATTATTTTTTGCAGTGGTTTGAAATTTGAATTTTTTTGACAAACATGGAATTGAAGAATATGAAGAATCATGTGTAAAACTTAATTCAGGCTGGTTCTTATCTTCGGGAACCTATATTAAAATTTTTCCAGGATTATTTTCTCTAAACATTAAAAACCCTCTAGCTCTTACTCGTATCAGTAATTTTGGGTCTTTTTGGGCCGACGGGATGGTGTAAATTGGCCCCAGATATAACAACATATTTATATGTTTCTGCAAAACTCTATTGGGAATTCCAATTTTACGAAAAACCACCTTTATATATGGTAAATAAATAAAAATTGAAAGTAAATTTCTACCATGTCATTTCGTTTTTTAAATGTAACTTATAACTCGTAGAGATTATTTGTCTTCTGCGACCCTTTATGAAATTTTCTGGAGAATATTTTTCTGAAAGGTTTTAACCCTGGACCTGACTCCAAAGTTGACTTTTAGGGAGTCTTCTTTTTAAAAAAGACCTAAAATGACCCATACGGAGGTTTAAAATGTTAAAAGAAAATATTCCTCGGAAAATTTTAATACAGGTTCCCGAAGACAAGAAGCAGCCTGAATTAAGATTTACACATGATTTTTGATATTTTTTAATTCGATTTTTGTCAAAAAAAAATCAAATTTCAAACTACTGCAAAAAATAGTTATGACGTAGTGGAGCCAAAAGGGAATCGGGCTTTTTTCATGTTTATTGATGCGTTTATATGCTGCTGCTTTTTTATTTTATTCTTACACTTAAAGAATAAAATGAAATACATAAAGAATTTTATTCAATTTTTATAAATAATATTGATTTTCACATTTGAAGTTTTATTAATTAATTTTACAATAGTGTAAGAATAAAATAAAAAAGCATAGTTTTAGCAGCATATAAACGCATCAATAAAAAATAAGTAATCAATAAATCAAATGAAATAAAATTAAATAAATCCATTTCTTAATTTTCAGTTTTATATTTAATTTTAACTTATATTTATTCATATATTTTTTCTTATATACACATAATTTATATTTTTTATTTCGACTTGACACTTTTTAATTTTTATATTTTATTTTTATTGGTTTATTTAAGCACTTTCATTTCTATATAATTTTCTCACAATTTTTATAAAATGGCATTTTTTAAATTATTATTTTTGTTTTATTTAAACTGTTATATTTTTTAACAAGTTTTTAATTTTTGCGTTTTATTTAAAATTTATTTTCAATGTTATTTGTTTTATAAATTTGCTTTTAGTTTTTTAATTTCACTTTTATTTTTAATTCTATTTATTTTTTTTTACTTTATTTTATTTTGTTAAATTTTTCGAACTTTAACTTTAATATTATTCCAAGTAATTTTTTATTTTAAATATTTAAAATAAGTTTTTTATTTAATTACAAAATATTTTTAACAAAATTAAGTCCGAAAATTTATATAAAACTTATGGATCTAAAGGCCATAATTTTAAAATATTTTTTCGTGTTCATTATAGTGTAATTGATTTATAGATTTTTGATTTATATAGTGTAATTGATTTATAGATTTTTTACAATAACAAACAAGGTATATTTAATTTATTTAAATATTTTTATTGCATATTTTAGTGACAACAAGGCAAATACAGCAGCAACAACACTTATTATTCTAGCTTGCGCTTGTCCTGAGTGGCAGCTAGACCAATATATTTATTATGAAATAAATTATATTTATTATGTAGGTTCAGAATTAGTGGATTTAGATAGATAGATATAATATTAAGTTAAGTTAAAAAAAAAATAATAAATTTAGTGAAAAAATAATTTTTGATGTCATTTTAAAGGTGATAAAATTTTCTAAAATTTAGTCTTTGGGTGCATTTCAATTAAAATTGAATTAAAAAAGTTACAGCGATTTAACTATAGCTTCATCGAGATAGACAAAATCGCAAAAATATAAATTTTCTGACGATCGCCAAATATTAAGCTAAAAATCCTAGCGAAACAAAAACCTGCAGACAAAGGAAGAAGGAAGAGCAATAACAAAAACCATGCAAAAAAAAATGTAAACAAACAAGCTAGTCCTTCCGCATAGAACTCCGATGAAAATAATAAAATCAACATTAAAACCGACAACTTTGTTGATGAGATTTTGACGTTTTAGAGTCTATCAACAAATGCTAGCAACACAAATTTGCCGTCAGCGCTGCTTTTTCGCTGCCCGTGCCAATGTCTTTCGCCGTGCCGATAATTACATCCTACGATTTGTTCAATATTGAAAGTGGCTTTCAGATGCAAAGTCTATACAATCTATAGTCTCTGCACCAACTGTCAAAAATAGTATAAATTACAGAACGAAAAAGTAATGTACAAAATATGTTTAGGCAGAAGCAAATTATGAAGGTAAATGACAATCGGTCCAAGATATTCTTGAAAATACCGAGTTGTCACTCCACCCTACATAATTTAATTTCTTTGCCAAACATGCATACTATATTACTCCTGAAACAGTAACTAAATGAGAACTATGAGAACTATAAGAACTGCAAATCAGTGTTGCTAGAGAGACAGCCTGAAATTTACCACTATTTGAGAAAGAATTTACCACTTTGGGAGAAAATTTACCTTTTCCCAAAATAAAAAAATTAAAAATTTTTTAAATGATTAACAACCGTAATAATTTTTTTGTTAGTATACATATATTTATCTCTCATCAACAAGTTGACCGTCAACTCTTAATTTAATTCAATTCTTGCTTTTACCCCTCTTACATTGGTCGAGAGTTGAAAGCAATTTTTTTGACGTACTCTTTTGAACCCAAAAAGTTGACGGTATAACACAAGCGTACCGTCAATTTTAATCCTTTTTTCTCAGCCAATTCGCCGCAATTAGCCAACAAACTCGAAAAATTGCTGTCAAGTCTTGACCAATGTAAAAGCGGCAAAAAGCAAAAAGTCCAATGCAACTAGAGATGGATAATTCAAATTTTTTCTTTTATTTTGCTACACAGGATGATTCACAAGAATATTAAACTGATTGTGAGAATGTTCAGAGAGGTAACAGTAACAAGTCTAAAAGAATTATTATTTTCCCAAAATTTACCAATTTTGGTCAAAAATTACCTTTTTTACCTCTGCCCAAAAATTGAGTCAAAAATTACCTCAATTAGGGAAATTTACCTCAATCTGGCAACAGTGCTGCAAATGCAAAAAATAAAGTGCAGAAACAGAGTGCGATGCTGATAACTATAATAAACCGGGAGTATTCAGCGACAAGCAAGAATCTTGTCGGCTATTTCAGCTGTTTTTTTTTTTTTTTTTATTTCAGCTGTTTGGAATAAATCAGAAGCTCCACTGTGTGGTAAAGATACAATTTAAAACTTAAATGCACCGTGTATCTTTAAAGATACAACCATTCAAGAAATTCCTACGGCTATATTTTTGGTTTGATTTTTTCAAATCAGTTCTATATTATTTAGAATATTATAAGTCTTAAATAAAAAAATAGTTTTTACTTCTATCTGTCATACTTTTTAAAAAAAATTTCTTCCGATCACGGATTCGAAAACAAAAGTACGACGAATTTCGTTTTCGAACTAATTACACGAGATTTTGGTTTCGCCTCGAATTCGAAACGAATCCGTTTGGCTTATTGAGATGATGCAGAATTTCGAAGAATAACAAGAATAAGTTAAATTTGTTATTAAGTTTGTTGCAGCCAAATTTATAGAAAACTTCCATAAGAAGACCAATGGAACCTGAATGCAGATTGGTTTTAACATTGATGTATATGTGTTCTTTTATTTCAATTTTTTCTTAGGATTGATTTGATATTATCCTCGCAGCGGTTCATTATATAGTAGTCGCACCACTCTTTTTTTGCAGTCCAACAAAAGTAAATGTTGATTCATAGCAATTTATAACGGTAAACTAAGGGAAATAACGCATATTAACATTATCCACGCCTGAGTATATATTTCATTTAAATATTTACGTGGATAAATCAAATACTTTCCTTACAACTAGTTTTTTTCCCGTATTTAAATTTTATTTATGCCACACACTGACACACATATTCCATACAGCTGCAAAGCAGCCGCCAAGCAGCAGCAGCATCGCACGGGAACAGAGTGCGATGCTGCTGCAGTTTCTTCGCACCAGCAGTTGTAGGTATTATAGTTCTCATTTAGTTAATGTTTCAAGGGTAATATATCATGGATATTTGGCAAATATGATTTGTGAGTGCGGTGGTGAGTGCGAAGCATGATGAATTCATGTAAGGTGGAGTGACAACTCGGCATTTTCTCAATGTCACTCCACTCTACATGATTTCATCATGCATCGCATTCACCACCGGACTCACAAACAGTGTTGCCAGATTATTTTTTCAAAAAACTGCTAAATCTGAAAAAAACTGCATTTTTGACACAAAAACTGCCTTTCTAAAAACGCCATTTGTATATAAAGTTATAAAAAAACATAAAAAATATATGGTTGTATTTAATATATAAAAAGATTCGTGTATTTTATTCAGATATGAGATCATTTTTAATAGAAGTAATTCAGGCTATTTTAATTAATGTTTTTTTACATATCCCCTATTTCACATTGAAGTGTAAAGTCAGTTGCACTGACCATCTTCGATTTGGCTTTTTCTTGGATTGGTTTACCTTGATTAGAAAACCAAATCCAAAGTTATAAATTTTTAGAATCATTTTTCGCGGCCAGAATGGGGGTCAACTTTGAAACAACATAGCTCAGTCAATTTAAATCCGATTTCGCAAATAGGATATGACTGAAAAGGTTACTACGTCTACTTTAAGGGAAAAATATAAAACTATTTAAAATGCCAGCGACAGGTGCCCTAATTTTTTTTTCATTTTCATTATTTTCATTTATTTTACGTTCCATTACCTTTCCAACGATATAAAATGAAGATATGCTCTTGAAGTTTTCAGAAGTTATGCCATAAGACATGAAGATTTAATGAATTTTCAATACAAATTTCATCCAATTTTTTTTTCTTGATTTCCTACAAAACAAAAGGAAGTCGACAGCTAGTTGAATTTATATTGAAAATTCGTTAACACTTCACGTTTTATGGTTTAAAGCAAGGCTGCCTTTAAAGCTGCTGCTGAAGTATAAAACTGCTGTTGAAGTTTAAACCAAGGCTGCTTTAAAAAAGTAATTGAACCATAATGAATTTTTTGATAAAGAGAATTTATAATAACCACATAAGGTTTTATATTTTCATAAAAACTGCATTTTACCTTAAAAAACTGCATAAATAATGGAAAAACTGCATTTTTGTCTTTTTAACTGCCAAACTGCTTAGAGTTAAAAAAACTGCCATTTGCAGGCAAAACTGCCATTCTGGCAACACTGCTCACAAATCACATTTTCACAAAAAGAAAATAAAATATGCCACTAAATGGCGTTTGATATGGACGCAGCTCGTGGGAAATATTCAAATAAATTGTTTTTCAATTTCTATATTTTTATATAAATTTTCCTTAAATGCGATAGTTTTATTTTCAAATAGTAAATATTTAAAAGATATTTAAATATATTCGTGCATAATTTTAATATATTTTTTATTAAGTCTGTTTAAATATTTTAATATTTTATTTAATTAAAAAAGTATTTAAATAAATTTTAAATATTTACGTGGTCGATTTAAATAAATGCGTTATTGGTGCAAAAATTACTCGCTTTTTGGATAAATTAAAAAGTTTTTGGAAAAATTTAATATTTTTTCCCTTAGTGTAGCGATTCATTATGTGTTCGATCCGGTATATTGGTTCAACTCCGTTAAAAAGTACGCCCATATCATGATGTTGGTACACCATGTTTAATGGTTTTGCTGTAAATTTTGGGTTACATTCGGAGTTTGGTGGTCATCTGACACATTGGCGTGACTCTTTGCTACCATAAAGCACGATCTTCGACTTATCTGACCACAAAATGTTCCTCCATTTTTCTGCAATCCAATCAAGTGTTCCTTTGCAATTTCAATCTCTTTGTCACATGATTTTCTGTTAATAGGGGCACTTTTCTTTTTTTTTTTTTGTTTGTTTGGATTCGTCCGGAGGTAAGAAATCTTCATAGATACGATTTACATTCTAAGAAGTTCCCGGATCAGCCGGACTGATTGAATGCACCTACGTGCTCAAACTTACCACCTTTTGGCAAATAAAAGCCTCCACCAAGCACAATTGCTTGTCCTTTCAGCGGAAATTAAAATTAAATATAGAAACATTTGAAATTTGAGAATTTTTGTGATTATGTAAACATCATAAACATCATCGAATAAAAGTACATTCTTCACTAGGGCGTATTGAATTACAATTTTTTTTGAATTTCACATTCTAAGAGGTCTCAAAAGTTGCATGGGGTTGTCAAGATCACCCAAAAAAAATTTTAAGGAAAAAAAAGGATGTCTTCCTGTCCCGCAAGGACAAAGTTGTTTTTTGAGGAAGGCAGTAAAATATAACGACCTTAAAATGCTTTGACTTTTATAAAAAAAACTACGTATGTCTTAAAGTAAAAGTAGGTATGGGCTTAAACTAACAATATATTGGTAAACACGATGCCACTCACGATTCTTATCCACAGTGTCCTGTGTGAAGGATATTCGAAGCAAAAGTTGCAATCGAGATAGCATAGATCTTTATATTATTACCCAATAGTCTAAATTTTGGTGGTATTGATTATACTGTTAACGTATTCCTTACATTTGCCGAAATAATAATTAGCATAATTTTTGCATATGTATTTTTCTATTTTTGAGAAATGTATACTTGAATGCAGTTTTTTAACTTTTTCAAAAACATGAATATAAAATTTTATATCTCGGGTACCAGAAATGGAACCGAAGAAACTTTGCTCAATTTGAATTCTTCAAATATATCTTGACAACACCCTGTCTAAAAATTTTAAATTTTTTTTTTTTTTTGAAAAAGTTAAGAAATTGCAGTCAAGTATACATTTCTCAAAAATAGGAAAATGCATATGCAAAAATTAGGCTAATTATTAATTCGGCTTTAAGGAATACGTTAACAGTATAATCAATACCACCAACATTTAGACTATTGAGCAAAAATCAAAAGTTCTGTGTTATCTCGATTACAACTTTTGGTTCGAATATCCTTCACACAGGACACTGTGGATAAAAATCGTGAGTGGCATCGTGTTTACTAATATATTGTTAGTTTAAACCTATACTTACTTTTGCTTTAAGACATACGTTGTTTTTTTTATAAAAGTCAAAGCATTTTAAGGTCGTTATTTTTTACTGTTTTCCTCAAAAAACAACTTTGTCCTTGCGGCGCAGGAAGACATCCTTTTTTTCCCCTAAATTATTTTTTGGGTGATCTTGACAACCCAATGCAACTTTTGAGACCTCTTACAACACGATCTAAATTTTTCGATACGCCCTATTCTTCATAATACGAAGCAATACAAGACAACATCCAAAGTGATTTATTAGAGCATATAAATATAACCGCATTTATAATTGTTGTCATTCGGCTTGGGGCCACTGTCCAACCCAAGATCCTACGTGGAAAAGAGATGCAACTCTCAAACACCAAACCAATACCAAACATAGCACAGATATACAAGTAGGGGAGAGGGGGGCACCTTAGAACACTTTTTGCTTTCAAGCCTCATACAAATTTATGTTTTTGAATTATTGCCTTTTTACATAATTTAACGCATATATATGGAAATAAACTTTAGTTGAAGTCTACAAATAACTTATTTTTAGTCCGATTTCAATTTTTTTTATTTTTTAAATGCATTAAGTCGTTGTGTTCAAATGTGCCCCCTATACGGGGCAGCTTTGAACGGTAATTTTTTCCTTTAGCGTTTATGTACAAATAATACCATAAGCAGTTCTTTTTTTATATATAACTAGCAAATACCCGCTGCTTCGCCG
Source organism: Pherbina coryleti (assembly GCA_943735915.1). Lineage (NCBI taxonomy): Eukaryota > Metazoa > Arthropoda > Insecta > Diptera > Sciomyzidae > Pherbina > Pherbina coryleti. Next base: position 2,332,071 of record OX030953.1, on the reverse strand, counting down.
ACGATAAAAATATTAAATATTATTAAAAACTTTAAATCTTAAAATTTAACAGCCGTATTCATATTGAAGTGGGAAGAGTGTAAATAATGGTTTGTGTATTAGATAAATTCAGTGACTTGTTATTTATTTGTCTTAATTTCGTCAAGATTTTGATATTTAAAAATCAATAGTTTTTCTAAGCCATCTGCACTGAAATAATTGTCATTTTATTATTTTTTTTTTTTTTTTATAAATATTTTGAAATCTTTGACAAATTTTCTTGTTTTTATTTTTTTTTTTTTTGGAAATTTTTTATATATTTTGAATTTTCTTGACATATTTTCCAAATGTTTGAAATATTTTGAAGAATTTTAATTATTTTTGACAATATTTGTGCTCAAATGAGAGGAAATAATTTAAAAACTGCTTTATGAGAGGTGTGTTATAAACCTTAAAAAAAAAAAAATTTAAATTTCATAAAAATTTAAACCATATTTAAAAATCCTCTAATTTATAAACAAACATTTTCAAACACTTTTTGACATTTTGTTTGTTTTTGATACATTTTGAAATAATTTTTGACAATATTTGTTGTGCTCAGATGAGAACAAACAAATTTTTAAAATGCTTTATAGAGGGTTTATTGAAGGTTTCAACCATTTTTAAAATTCTCTTATTTATCAAGCATTTAAAAGAGCTTTTGAAAGCTGTTGAAACGTTCAACATGAATAATGTTTTTAAATTTTTTTTCGATTTTTTTCTTATGAAGGCTTTGTAAGAGGCTCATAATTTTTTATGAATACAGCCGTTTGAATTTCGGTAAAATTGTATATTTGTGTTGGAGCGACTTAGTAGTTCCATCCGAATAAAGTAACCAGCTAACTAATGTAATAAAAAATAACTAAAGTAATAAACTTTCTGTATCTTCCTGATCATTTTTTTCATGCGTTGGTTCACTTTTCCTAGCGCTGTGACTATTGGGGTACTCTCAGTTTTGTTTTATCTGGTGTGTTAACTACGCCGTCTGTTAACTCTAAAACATTTTGCCATGTGGTAACTATTTTTGATTTTGTTTTGCATGTAAAAAAGAGATAACACAAACTGGTAAAATTGCCTTGCTTTCCAACATGTTTGTTTTTCGTAGCAAACTGGCATTTCTGAAAGGTATTTTTATTTTATTGAAAAATCAATAAATCAAAGAAAGCTTCTCTTTTCAAAAGGCGTGTCAATTTTAGAATGAACTACGTGTAGAAGTTCTCACAATTTGATTGAAGTATCGTTTTAAAGTTACTATATATCAACTTTAGAAGAGATCTGTAAATACCCTATATATAAAAATCTCGTTTATACGTAAAAATATCAGCTCAGAGGTAAGAAAAATATATGACGGCCTTAGAGAATTGTAATTTTAAAATTAAATATATCTTTCGTTTAAGCTGATAAATTTCATCAAAACATTTCAACAAAACATCGACACGGAATTTTTGTCGATGCTTTTATAAAAGTGGCAGTATTTTTACATTCAAAAAGGTGGCAGCATTGGTACCGCACTCAATACATGTTGCTGTCTTTTTTTTTCTTTTTTGTGGACCTTCCCACCGGGAAAAAAGAATCAATTCTCTTCTCCAATATAGATTCTAGAATTGATTATTTTTAACACCCCATCGGGAAAAAGATGCAATTTATATAAAAAAGCAATTGATTCACTTTTTAAATAGATTCTTTTCATATATGTAATCATGGTTGAATAAATTAGGTTGTCTCGTGGCTGATCGCACTCTCTTCTCAGTACAAATAATTGTCAAAATCAATGAAAAGCTACAACAACAACTTCATCGGCTTTGCATGTTATCAATTTACGCATGCAGATTTTGTATGAGTTGTCAACTTCGATTCGACATTTATTGGAACTCGCTCTCACCCATGCGACAACCTTATTTATTAAACCATGTATGTAATACTTCAATATTGGCAGCAAACTAAATTTTTCATGAGTTTCAACTACGAAATCAAAGAGAGATAGCCTACATAAGATTTTGTTGTTTGTATTAGTATATTTGAATATACGTCAACGGGGCGGTTGTTAAGAAAAATGTCTACCCAAACGTAAAACAAAACAAAGCATACATATTTGTTTTGCATAAATCATAGGTACGCACCATTATAAAACAATTATGAGACCAACGCGTGAAATATGATAAAAATTTTAAAATCAAAATTCAAGCAAACAAAATTTAAACCATAAAAAATGAAACAACAGAAATTTAAAATGAAATTTTTGAGAATGAAAGCACCGCTTCTCAGTTTTTTTGTTATAAAATTAAATTTCGAGTACATAAAAAAAAAAATAAAAAATAAATAAATAACGGGTCATTTCAGCTATTGAAAGGACTTTGACCTAGCTTCTTATGATCAATTGTGTTGTGCGTGTTATTAAGTTTGTACATAATTGACCGAGAACCGGACCTACAGGTTTAACGCCGACTCCGAACGGCGATGAACGGAATGTTCTTATTCTCAATTAGCTTTACATGGCATTTTGATTACTCTCTGAGGTTTGCCATTGTCTGCAGAGAGGTGGCGGCCGTACAGAAAAATCATTTTAATTCAAATAATTTTTTGTCGCTGCTGGGATTCGAGCCCGGGTATCCAGGTTCGTTGACATAGAGGCCACGGACTTTTAGCCAACTACGCCACGGACGCCACAATTTCGGGTACATTCACAATACAGTGTACTGCCAATATAGAAGTATTACATATATGATTATTTTAAATAAAATGTATTAACTTTGGGAAATAAGAAAACAAATCAAAACAGACTGATGATTTTCTCACTTATACCAGAATTTGTTTTAGAATCAGTTCGTTTTTCACTTATCAAAAAAGCAAGCAAGGAATCTAAAAACATTTTATATATTAGAAATAATTATATGGGTCGTAATCGATTATGGCTGGAATAAAAACGTATCAGTAAACTTTTGCTTGATAGATTCCAATTCATAGGTTTTGCTATAAATGTATATATTCTTTGGAATACATTCTAAAATGTTCATTCATTCTATTTACGATTTTTGTTTCTAGAATCCATTTTCATTTTGCCGGTGGGACGCTGATGTCCTACAAATAGTAGTACATTCTTTTCTCGCTTCCATATGAATAGCTACAGAAATCGATTCTTTTATTCACTTTTTAAATGCATTCTTTTAAATAAAAAGTATTCATTTTCGGAAATGAGAAAACAAATCAAAACAAACTGTTGCTGTTCTCACTTAAGCCAAAATTTGTTTGGTTGCTATATTCGTTGATATATTGGTTCATATAAACTTTTGATTGATATATTCCAATTCATATGTTTTGCTTTAATTTATATATTCTTTGGAATACGTTCTAAAATGTAAGCAAAAGAATCTATTCCATTTACGATTTTTTTTTTTAATCAATTCTCATTTTCCCGCTGGGTTGTTGACTTTTATATATGATGCTCAAAAAGAGTTTGAAAATAGAGCTTTTGTCTCACAGCGGTTTTGACATATTGTTCTATCTCATATATTCGTCAACATTAGAGTGCTGATATATTGTTATATGAGCGAGAAAATATATAGAGGAAATTAAATTTCAAAATAAAAAAACTCAGGAGCGGTGCTTCCATTGTCAATAATTTTTATTTGAAATTTTTGTTGTTTGAATTTTTTGATTAAAATTTTGTTTGTTTAAATTTAATCATATTTCAGGCGTTCTTATAATTGTTTTATAATGGTGCGTACCTGATAACAACCGCCCCTGTGACGGTTTGACTTTTTATTTTTTGTGTAGTAATTTTCATATATTCAAATATACTAACACAAGCAGCAACATCTTATGTTGTTATGGCTGTCTCTCTTCGAATTCAGAGTTGGAATACAGAAGTATTACATATACATATGTTCTACCTTATTAGCTTTGGGCACAACCTTTTTTTGAGATGCACAGAGCTTTAATGAGAAAATTTTTTCTCTCTGAGAATAAGAATAAAGAAATTGTATGGTTATTCTCTTTGAATTTTAACTAGTTATTTAAACAATGGTTATTAAATTTATATTTCCCATGTCCCAACTGGGCACCATAGCTATCCTTAAGAAAAAGAATTTTTGAAATAGCGCCTGCCATTCTCAAGCTTTTCACAGCCGAACATACGTGAATCTTCTTTTATATAATAGTATAGACTAGCTTTTTCCCGGTGCACTTTGCTGCACCTTAGTAAGTACCGGAAATGTACCGGAAATGTTGCAATGCCTTCAGCGTTATTATTTCTAAACCATCTCGTACTCGAAACATAGGGGTCGTTCATAAATTACGTGACCGATTTTCAATTTTTTTTTTACCCCCCTCCGGTACTCTTTGTAGTGCATTTCAAAACACTCCCCTCCACCCCATAAAGTAACGTAGTATTACCAAATAGTAACTTCATTCTTACTTCTAGTTTTTTTGTCTTTTACTTCCATAGCTTTTCTGTGTCATAAATTTGGCTTGTATGGGTGGAGATACACCCCCTTGTCCAATGCATGTCACCTTCTCTAGTAAAATGATTTTTGATGATGATAATTATGCTCTATATGAACCTTTAACTAGATCAATGATTTTATGTAACTCTTTGTCAATTAATAATGTTATTGATTTCTCAGTGTCTAAACTCAGCTTTAAAAATTTTATTGTTAACTTACTATAATGAAGTCCTTAAATTGTTGTTTATTAAATTGTAATGCATATTTTATGTTAATTTTTCATAATGTGTATTTGTATCTATAAATTATTTTTAATTTTAATTCTAGTCTGTAAGGATATTTCTTGTCCATAGACTCAATAAACAATAAACAAAAAAAAAAAAAAAATGAGATCACCAATTGGTATCTACATTCTGAGTTTCAATGTTCTGTGACGTTTACTTCTATAGCTATTCTGTATCGTAAATTTGGCTATCTGTATTTGGGGTGGAGCCACGCCCCGTTTTCTCGAATGCCCGTGCCAGTTTTTCAGTAGAAAGACTTTCATTGTTATACGACATTTAGTTCCAAAGCAAATCGATATCATAAATTTGGCCTGTGTGGCCAAATTCCTCCTTGTCTAATGTTCGCTTAAATATATCGTAACTGTCTCTTGGGCCCATAGCATCTACATATCAAGTTTCACTATCAAAACTTGTACAGCTCAGGAATAATAATGATTTCTAAGAAGTGGCCGTATGTATATATTTAGACCACGCCCAGTTTTAGTATAGTTGCCGACAGTAACATGTTCAAAAGTACCCCCTTTTTTTTGTTCAAACCTGCCCAGGCGTGCCATATCACGGAAAATTTGGAAACAATATTTTTGTTTTTACATAAATATTAAACAACTTACCTTAATTTCGTTTAAGATGAATGTTTGACTGCAATAAATTTTTTTCACGAAAGAAAACGATCACTCAACACACTCAACAAAAAAAAAAATAAAAATTTACAATGGCAGAGCAAGAACATGTTCACCCAACTACATTCGGTCGGCGACTGAAAGGACCAGCGAAAATTGTTGACGTTGCTGGAAAACAGTGTTGCCATGTGAAAAATTTGGTTAAGGATCGGAAAAAATTTTTAACTGAGATTTTATTAGCACTGTTCAAAGGTGCCCCATGCTCAAAGGTGCCCCCCTCTCCCCTATATATTGTACAGGCACAATATATATTCGGTCACTAAAATAAGGGAGCACCGAGCTAAAGTTATTATTTGGATATGCATTTGGGCCAACGCAGGTAAAAACTTGTATGGAAAAGAGATAAACTCTGACGCACCAAGCCGAGAGACACGGTATTCATGGTCCCATTTCAAACTTGGGAAGCTATAGAACTAAAGATCTAAAATAATTTCATGAAAAAATAAAGCAACGAAACTGACTAAAACGAAAACTTAAAGTATCTATCATATTCGATGATGCTTATTTGTTAAATCGTAAAATCTACACAATTATCGCGAGTTATATTTCTTATCACAATGAATGTGTTAATTATTCAAATGTAATATCATTTTACGTTTTAAGACATCCACCGAGTCAGAAAAATTGATCAAGTTCAAGTTGCCATTGAAATCACTACACATACATGGAAATGTCTGGCTCCGCTCCTGGGGATGTTGAAGTTTAATGAAAAAAGGAGGTATTGTAAGTCTATATCACCACTGAGTAATTTGTATAAAAAGGAGACATTGAGCATAATTCTTCTGCTTCTTAAGGAAGGCAGGGAAATAATTTTGAGGCGTGTTTCATAAGGGGTAAGAATCATATTAGGGTTCCAACGATAATGTAAAGCAAAAATTAAGAATTCTTTTTGAACCGATTCTAATGCATCGATGTGGACATTGTATTGAGGGTTCCATATTACCAGGGCCGGATTTCTGTAAAATGCCGCCCTGGGCACTGTAGAAAATGCCGCCTTTATTATTGATTTAAAAATATAAGAAATGTCAGTGAAATCGTTAACTATATAATAAACAAATGAAATGAATTGAAACGTTTGGTTTGAATTCATTTATTGTTTCATGGTAAGAGAATAATCACATAAGGCTTTTTTATAAGAAAATATAACTTGAAGTTGACACACAATATAATTATGAATGTTCATCATCGCTTTCGTTGAATTCACAGGAGTGCACTCTATTATTTAATTGTTACAGAAGTGTGTATAATTTTAATTCCTTGTTTTACATAATAAGCTTGAATTGTTAATTGGACGGTTCGAGTATGGCAAAGTGTGGTAATTCTTTTTGCATTATCTAATCTTCGACAAAATTCGCTATCCAAAGAGAAATAAAATTATCTGACAACCAAAATTATAAATTGTATGAACAAATTACAATGGACTTGATGGATTTCTGATACACTTTTCAAATGCAAACACGCCCGACTTTCTTTACCGCAAACTGATTAATTAATTCTTCACAATTCAAACGTTCAAGCAAATCCGACTCGATGCACAGAACCGCTAGACTATTTAGCCGACTGCCCGTCATAGTTGAACGAAAATAGTTTTTGACTCCTTTCAAACATGAAAATGAACGCTTTGCGCTGCAATTCATCACCGCTAATGTTATAAATATACGATATGCTATCTCTGCGTTTGGGAACTCAGTATATAAGCCGTTCGTTTCCAAGAGTTTCAAAAGCTTGGATGGTGAATCACGTTCTAATTTTTCCTCAGAGCAATACGCGTGGAAGTGCACCAATTCGTCATCCAATGATGGTTCGAGGTCCGAGGTATAAATTGTCCTTAGATGTTCCGACTTTTTACGAATTTCGCAGGAATTCAAATTGCCAAATTAAGTGATAACTGAAAACGTGAATTTCTTCATATTCTTGGTATCTTCTTTGCAGTTCAGAATCGAGATTGTCAAGAATGACGTTGAAAGTGTTGACTCGAAAATTATCCCTTCCTGACAATTGAGCATCTCCGTCTCGTGATTCATCGGCCTGCAACTTTCTCCTTCTTAGTCTAGAAACAGTTGTCTGGTACTCTTGACTTTCTGAGATTTCTAACGCTTTATTTTTATAAACTTCAAATTCCATTCGTGCATCAGCTACTACTTTGATCACTACACGATACTCATCAATCACATCAGCTATGCTGATATCAACCTTTTGCAATCTTTGGCTGACACCATCGAATCTCGAAAGTTTGTTTGTAAGAGTTGTTGTTCTTCAGGCGATTTGTAAGTTAGAAAAAGTTTCACGTCATCGGCGTACATTAAGACGTTACAGTGTTTTATTACAGAAGGAAGGTCATTTATAAACAGTAAAAATAATAAGTAAAAATTAATTAACAAATAATTCTTGGACTACGAGCTGCCAGGTTATGTTCTCGCAACCGTCTGCGGACTGTTTCGATGCTAGCCTCTACATTGGGTTCATTTTTTATTTTAGTAGCAGCTGCAAATGGGTGCTTCTTCGAATATTTCACTACTCGCTCAATTAATTTCGATTTCTTGCAGGACGCCGTCCACGATTTTCTGCTTGTGGTTGATATTTTAAGGTAGGGGTGGGCACAATTCTTGCACGTGCTGCGACTGTGTGTAAGCAGCGGGCAAGCAGCGTGCTAAATCAATTGCAGGATGAATTTGGGGGTGAATCGGATTGCGGAATGGAAAATCCTCTCTGCAGGGTTCGGACTTGAAAATTAGTAAATCGCAGTAAATTAAAGAAAAGAACGCAGTAAAACGAATTTGTTCGCAGTAGTTTTATTTATTAACAACCATGTACGTAAATTTTATACTAATAAAAAAATACCTAAATACAAATATATACATAACTATATACTATATATTTGCATGTTGCAGAAACATATTTTTTTACGGATTCAATATTAATATGACTATTAATTTAACACTTATGCTGCCATCTTTCTAGTTTTTTTATGGAATGGTATTAAAGGTTTAGTTATACTTGACGTAATGCAACGTTACATAAGAAATTGCCTGTTCTTCCTGTCGTTTGTAAGATAAATACAAAAATAACCCTACAAATGTTTGTTGAGAAAAAATCGCAGTAGATTCGAAAAAACCGCAGTGACGCAGTAAAATATTCAATTTTGTTAAAAAGCGCAGTAGATCAATTGCAGTAAAGTCCGAACACTGCCTCTCTGTAATCCTCTCACAATATGCAATCACAGGAGCGCCCTTGAGATTGCGTTAGTGCAGAAAAATATGTATTTATCTCATGAACCAACAAGAGAAGATCAAGCAACCAGCAGTGCGAGAAAAAAGTATTTTTTATTTTTTTCGTGCTACGTCATCGGTCACAAAACAAGCTATACTGCATACGTTTTTCATGCAGAACATGTGAAAACTTAGATAAAAGTGGAAAATTATAAAATTAACAAGTTTAATTCGCGAAAAAAGTGTTTGAATACTTTGTTTGTTTATATTTTCATGCATAACGAAATTTGAAGTAATTTTTTTTTGCTGTTCCAATTATTGCACGTCGCTACAGCACACTTCATTTTTATAAAAAACACAAATTACTGAATTATAAGCACTAATAATTATTTAAAACTTCAAGAAATAATTTTTCACATCCAATCGCTACACGTAAACAAAATAATTTGTGACCGATGACGTCAGACTTATCAGCTTTGCTTTGTTTACAATATGGCGGCTCTTTTGTTTGCATGATCTTTATTTCTTGGTTCATGCATTCATCTCACGTACAGAACGATCAAAGCTTCAGTGTTCAAGCCATGGTATAATAATACAAGGTAGCATTGACAGTTGCTTGGGAAAACATCTCCTGTCAAAATATATACTCAAAAAGAGAGCGCTCAGAATCGGCTATTGAAGATACAAACAATGCTGAAAACGTTGAAGTGAAAAAAACAACAACCTCAGCTGCTGCAGACGCATTTTCACAAACAGCGGTTTTTGACAGGAGATAAAAAAAAAAAAAAAAATAAATAACTGGCCATTTCAGCCCTTGAAAGGACTTTGACCTAGCTTCTTAGGATCAATTGTGTTGTGCGTGTATTAAGTTTGTACACAATTGACCGAGAAATGGACCTACAGGCTTAACGCCGACTCCGAACGGCGATGAACGAAATGTTCTTATTCTCAAGAAGCTTTACATGGCATTTTGATTACTCTCTGAGGTTTGCCATTGTCTGCAGAGAGGTGGTGGCCGTACAGAAAAATTATTTTAATTCAAATAATTTTCTGTCGATCCTGGGGTTCGAACCTGGGTCTCCAGGTTCGTTGACATAGCGGCCACGCACTTTAACCAACTACACCACGGACGCCACAACAGGAGCTGCCGAAGAGAAAATAAGCAGTTGTCAATGCTACCTTGTATTATTATACAGGGTGTTTTTTTTAGAGGTATAGAACTTCGAATTGAAATAAAACACAAGAAAATCGTTTTAATGTCCATCAATTTGGCTTTATTGGAAGGATAATTTTATGCCATATATGTTTAAGTATGATTTCGGGCATGTAGCCGCCGCGGCTGGCTCGAATAAAGCCAATTCTACAGGTCCAATTTTCAACCACTTTTTCGAGCATATGGGGCCGTATGTCGGCAATAACGCCACGAATGTTGGCCTCCAAGTCCCCTAACGTTTTTGGTTTGTTGGCGTAGACGAGCGACTTCACATATCCCCAAAGAAAATAATCCAATGGTGTCAAATCACACGATCTTGGTGGCCAATTGACAGGTCCATTCCGCGAAATTATGCGCTCATCGAATGTTTCCTTCAATAAATCGATTGTGACGTGCGCTGTATCGTGCGCAGACTGTATCTGCAGCATAACAGTGATAAAAGTCGAAAGTTGGATGTTTTTAAACAAGAAGCTGTTACAAATGTAATCGTTTTGTGGCAATGCGCCAGCATACCAATTATAACCCTAGCGGCGGTTCGGAAACGTGTTGATGTACTTGTGAATAACTATTATACAATTTCTAAAAATCGATTGAGATATAACGTGAATGCTTGAAATAAATTGTTAAAAATTTCACGTTGTAAGTGTGGCATTGAAAGCAACAATCCGTGTAGTTGCAACACCTCAAATAAAATTCCACACGCAGCAAAAATTTTCTTTATCGATCAGTGCGGTCCAAGATCAATGGCATTAGATGATGTCTATGAAACAGTGTCGATGAGAACTGCCACTGAAGAAGCAAGGTCAGTTGCTGCAACATCGAATGCGGTGTACTCTGCCAGCCTTGGGTACGAGCCAGATAGCGAGGACGAAGAGGAATTTGAGCAAAACGTAAGCGAATCACAGACGATACAAAAAAATTTTGCAGTGGCGAACATATCACTGCGAAATTATAGTTCTGCTTTGAATCGCAGCGACACATCAGATCGCTTTGGTGCACTGCATGCGGCCATGTTAATAAAAGATTTACAATTTTCGATTGCTGCAAAAGCTGAAGAGGACTTATCTTCCTAAACAGCAGAAAAAATAACTCAATTCATGGATGGGCTTATTACAAAAAATAAAGTATTCAGAGTCAAATTTCGAAAAGAGGCTTTAGCAGCAGCTAAGTGTGATGATTTGCTTACGTGTATTTCGTTTGATGGGAAAAAAGAGCCAACTTAAAAAAGTCACGGAGGCAAATGTGACGCGTAACGTTGTTGTGAATGAAGAACATATCACCATTGTGAAGAGCCAAATTCAAAATTCATCGGCTATGCTACGCCCGCTGACAGCACTGCAGGAGGTGTCCAGGGGAGCATCGTAGAATATTTTAATAAAGAAACTTATAGCATGCAAGGGCGTCCACAGGGGGGTGCAGGGGGGCACTTGCCCTTAACTGCCCCTCAAGTGAAAAATTTTATGTATTTTTATTTCCTATGTGTATATGTTACATTTTTGTTTATATGTTACAAAGTCTTAAACTCTAAGTTCTGATTTCTTATACTATGTTTACATTACCTCGAAACTACACAGTTAACTTTGAAACTGGATACTTAACTGCATAGTTTCCCATACAAAATCTTAACTATCTCGCAAAGCAGTTAAGTTGAAACTGCGACCTAAACCATCTCATTTTGCTATGCAACACTGTGTCAAGGTTAACTACGCTACTGGCAGTGTAAACACCAGAAACAGTTACCAAACTATTATAGCCAAACTGCATAGTTAAATGTGTAATGTAAACATGGTATCAGGTGGTACGAAACTTAGTTTTATCTGAGTTTTGACACTTTTTGTTAAGATTTCATAAACTACTTACGTATGTGCATTGTTCATATAGCAAATTTGAGTAGCGCTACGACACGCTCCTTTACGTTTGCATAACTAGCCCTGAGTAACGATCAACAACCGATTTTGTTCTCTAATTATCGTCTGCTGTACAACTATTGCTTTTTTTAATTGTGTTGTATATGTGGAGTCTAAATATTATTCGAGAAATCAACACGAAGTTCTTTGATGTGTGAATGGCAAAGTGTATCAACACTTTGTTCCTACCAAAAGTTGCGAGGCGGCCCGCAACCTTTGTTAAAAACAATAATGATAATTTTAAACAAAGTGTCAACGCACTTTGCCAAAGGGAGCTAGAGACGTGTCGGTTTCAAAAAAGCCACTAAGTCCTGTCTGAGTCCGTTGTCTAGTCGTCTGAGTCTAACGATGTCTGAGTCCTTATCTAACTACACTCAAAGTGAGAGCAAAAATAACTTACTCTCACCGAGTATTAGTTTACTTTAAATGAGAATTAAATCATTCTCATCCCAAGTCTAAATACTGTCAATTATTTTTACTAATCAAAATCTAATCTGTTCTTATATATAATTGTAAAAAAATATATAATAAAAAAATATATATATATAATAAAATAAAAAATATATAATAAAATAAAAAATACCAAAAAAAAAAAACATAAGTAATACACAAAATAATTTTTAATAAATAACTATGATAAAAAATAAGTAGCGATTAAAAATAAATAAAGAAGAAACTTACGAGAAATAATAAATAATATACTATAAATAGTAAACAATGCATAATAAATAATAATAATGAATAAAAATAAAAATTAAACAGATAATTTACTATCTGAAATAAAAATTGTTTGAATTAATATACATAAATTAATAACACTCTTTGTTATTTTAATATATTTATTTTTATTTAAAAGAATCCACTATGAGGAAGCTGTCTTACCACTAGGAACAAAGATTACGAGCTGACTTAAAACTAACTTCAATATAATTAATCTGCTTATAATTCTAAAAGGAATTGCATTTGCTTGTTGTTGTAGTTTTTACAGTTGCTGCTATTGCAATTCTTGTTGCTGGTGCTATTGTTGTTGTTGCCGTTGTCGAATCATGGGCGTCTTATTACTATTGAAAGAACAGATCGTTGCTGCTGTTGTCAAATTGTAATTTTGATATTGTCAAGTACGTTTTGCTAAACTGATCGTCAGCGTGGGAACGGACCAATCGTTAGCATTTTATAAAGGCGGCTGCACGTGTTAGATGTGTTAACTTATATTTTGATGCATGAAGTGCACACGGGTTGATTGTCTTCAGTAAAGCAATCACTGTGTGATATACGACATTTTTCGTTTTGTTATCAGGTGCAAGAACAAATAAAGCGGATGGTTTGCCGACACGTGACCATGCCACGTACAATTGACCATGAGAAAAACATGCATTTTCTAAATTCAGACAACAAACACTAAGGGATTGTTAATCGTCATGGCGAATGCAAGACGAATCGGGAGTTGAATTCGTTTAAACTCAAAGGGCATGATCCCAACTGAATCATCGAAATCCTCGGAATGATGACTTCCTTACCTTTGAATTTTCCTTTGAGTATTATCGCGTGAATGACATTAATCATCAGTTTTAGTCATCCGAAGTTTATGTCATCCACATCTTTGTTCTTAGCCGCCCAAAACTGCTCGCTCACTCAACCATACTTTATTTTTGTGGTTAACAATGATGTTCGGGAATACTTTGTTGCTGAGATCATCTTTCAAGGAGACAAAATTGCAAAAATTCTGAGAAAACGAAATCAACCCGCTCGATTCGTCGACAGGAACACGGCCATTACCGATAGTCAGCAATTGCTTGGAGAAATCTTCAGCTGATGGATCGTTCAGATCAGCAACTCTCATGTTTGATGTCAGCTGAAGTTTTTTCACATAGCGCCACAGATTTGATGATTTGAGGCAAGCGTTTATTTCATCGGCAGCAGTCGGTCTTGGAATGACCGGTAGTGTTTGGCGGAAACCACCAGACAATAAAATCATTGCGCCTCCAAAACATCTCGAGCTATTGCGCAGATCTTGCAATGTTCGGTCAAGTGCTTCCAATGCGCGTTTGTGCGCCATTGTGCATTCGTTCCAGATGATAATTTTAGATGCTACTAACTATGGCCATTGCAGAGTGTTTCGAAATGTTACATGTTGGTTGTTCAGTTGCTTTAAGGTTTAAGGGCAATTTTAACGCTGAATGAGGCGTACGGCATCCTTCTAACAATGTGGCAGCTATTCCAGAAGAAGCAACAGCTACTGCAATGTCGGATCTCGTACGAACCAATATCAATGACATGAGGAATGTCTTCCTAGTTCCACCGGGGGCATCTAGGAAAAATAAGCCACCATTTCCATCATCAATTGCCTTTATTAATGTATCATACACTTCCTTTTGTTGGGGGCTTAGCAGGGGTACATTTGTTCGAACTGATTGGTCTAATTTATGTCGATCATAATCACATTCACGTTCCAATTCTCGATTAAATGCGTCATTCATTCCACGATCTGGCGCTGGCATTCCTAACCTGACTAACAAACTGCCGCCATGAGGTAGTGGGATCGATTCCCACAATGAGCGGAACAAATAATTTTTTAAAATTTTTGTTTTTTATTTTTAATTTTGTTTTTTTTTTTTGGGAAAATGCAATAAAACCAATCTTACCAAAAAGCCACGAAGAAAAAAATCTCTTTCAGTTGCAAAAGTTACGGTTTTAAAATTAAAAATTAAGAAATTTTTATTCGTTCAGAAGATTTGGTTTTGATTATTAAATGCCAGAAAAAAGTTAGTTTTTGCAGTAAAGTATATTGAATTGAATTTAGCTTGTGTGGGTGGACCAATAAGTAACTCCATACTGAATTTCATTGTTATATGTATTTATTTCCAAAGCTATTCGATATCAAAAATTTGGCTTGTATGTATGTTTAATGACCATCTCAGTTTTTAGTAGAAGGATATCACCCAATAGTAATTCCATACTGAATTTCGTTGTTATACGACATTTAGTTCCAAAGCTATCTGATATCAAAAATTTAATATGGGCGGAGCCACACCCCCTTTTCCAAAGCCCATCCCAGTTTTCCAGTAGAAGGATAGCACCAAGTGGCTATTCCATACTGAATTTAGTTCCAAAGCTATTCGATATCATAAATTTGAATTGTATGGGCGGTGCCACAGCCCCTTGGCCTATACTTGCTCAATTTGCCAGTCGAAAGACACGACTAAATAGAACGTTCTAACCGAGTTTGATTAATGTGTGCTTATAGCTTGAAATTTATACTGAAAATTTGGTCTGCTGAAAAAGTGACACGCCCTACGTCCAACGCCCATAAAATTTTACCTGTAGAACGGCAAGTGAAAATTATGGTCTAATACCGAATTCCGTTCCTGTGCGACCTATAATTCCAAAGCTATGCGTTTTAGACGTTTTTATTTGTATAGGAAGTGCCACGCCCCCAGAGTTTTCCCGATATTTTTATAGTTATTCTGCTATTCGGGATGAACACAAATCCAATAGATAAAAGATCATTAAAATCGGTCCAGCCGTTCTTGAATTATAAATGGTGTAACAAACCCGACTTTGTTTTATATATATAGATACACTCTGAGTATAAAAGTCAACCAAATCGGATGAAAACCACGCCTACCTCCCATACAAAGTGACTTTATCAAAACGGTAAAATCTCTTTAAATCCCACAAAAAATAATGTATGGACTTGAAATTTTGCATATGAACTTTGATATATAACATGTACTCTGTGTATGAAATTCAACCAAATCGAGTGAAAACCACACCCACCTCCCATACATAGTGATATGTCGAAAAACAAAAGCGAATATTTTCTGTTAAAAATATGACGAAAATGTTTTTACAAATAAAAATTTTATTGACTGCTTAAGACTTTGAATATACTTCGGTTCGGACGTGGGGGTATTTTAACTTCGGCCCAGTCGAAGATAATTTCTTACTAGTTTTAATATTAGAGTGGTACATTAGGATGGTAGAAACTGAGATCTGGAGGGTAAGTACTAGAATGGTACACCTGAGGTCAATGACCTCTGTAGAGGTCATATTGGTCTCCTTGAGACAATAATATTGATATACCAAACTTTAAAATCCGACTGTAAACACCAGAGATATGAAGTTATATGTCAATGCGCGACCCCTACGGTCGGGCAAAAAAAAAAAATTTGTTTTCGTAATTGTCTTGCTGTCATATAATTGTCATATTCGCTGGTACACGGCGAACTTTTTTTTTTAGGCACGGTCTACTGTACAGTGCTTACCTCGTCCCATTGCTGAACAAAATAAAAGTACATTTTATGAAAGACTTAAAGGGGGTTATATACCCAGAACTTTTTTGCATTAAAAAATAACAAAGTTATAGCCTAGTCAGTGAACCGCCTTCCAGAGTGAGCAGTGCTGGTCCTTATTTTCGACCGCGTTTTTCTCAAAACCATGTTTTCAAAGTCGGTGACCAAGATTTCTCGAAACTTAGTGAACCGATCGTTTTGATTTTTTTGCAGGCTTATTTATTCATAATAATCTCTTACTTGTCATAGGATGTTTTTTTTTCATAGCTTCGTTCATGAGTAATAGGCAAAATAATGAAGAATTTTTATCGTTAATGTAAATTAACGTAATTAAATGAATCGTTAATTTTCGTTCGGAATTCCGCCATTTTGTGAAAATCAATATTTTCAAAATCGGCTATGACAAGTACGAGTTTTAAGCATCTAGTTTAATAATATTTTTCATTTTTTTGTTTCAGATGAATTTAGGAGGAGCAATCTTGGTCACCGCATTTCACCTTTTTTTCACAGCGCTCTACAAAAAAGGCTGTATCTACCTTAATATTAAATTTTTTTTAATAAAAAAAACTAAACATACTCTTGAATGTGTGTATTTTAAGGTATGAAAACCCTCATTTAAAAATATCCCTTAGGTTTTTCACGTGATCTCAGCAACCTCTTCTATTTTTTTAACCGACTTAATAATGAATACATTTGAAAAATGTTAAATTATGTCTCATATGAACATAACGGAACCAATTTGCACATGCTGTCTCTATGTAATGGGATCTAACATAGAAGACATAAAAAATAAATCAAATAAACAAAATACGACGGTTAATACTCATTGAAAAATATCACCACTATTTTTTTGATTTTGTGAACATATTTTCCCACCCCTTTTTCATAATATTGGTCAAGTAGTTATGAATTTAAGACAGTGTAATTAAATTTTGTGAACACGTTAATTCAACTTTTTTATAATATTCATAGTTTTTTCATAATTGCTTACGAAGTTCGGGCATTCAAAAAGTTAATCATAACTAAATTAACTAAATTATATTATTATTATATTAACTAAAATTTACTATTATTGTTTGAAATTTATTTTAGTATTTGGGATCCACTATAGTAAAGGACTTATGTGGCACTGAATCAGCACGGAAGTCAATACAAAAGTTAAAACGTGATGATATACCACCAACGAAAACAATGTCTGCATCAACTGTAGACAAAATGCAATTCGTAAATAAAATTAACAAACTTCTACAACTACAGCCAGCAAAATCGCTGCCAAAGTTAAATAACAACAACAATCAGTTAACATCATCAACAGGGTCCATTCTAACAGAAAATTTACAAGAATTACCTTTTAAGGTTTGTGTAGCCATTTCTCAACGTGGTGTGGAATTCATCGATATAGCGAGCAAGGTACATATCAAGTTGTTATAACAATTACTATATTTGATTATGTTGAATGAAATCATAGTTATTATTATAACAGTAAATATAAGTGTGCTGCCAGATCTTAAAATATAATTCAACGAAATATACACACCCAACGCAAAAAAAAAACCGCACGAACATAGTACTAGAAATTCAAAGTTAACGTTGTTGGGATTTCTGGTTTTTTTTTTTAGAATTTGTGTGCTTTGAATAGAGTTTTTATTGAAGTTTGGAAAGTGCTACACTTACCATCACTGTTAGAAGAGCACATTTGTCACAAATTCAGAAGGGCAATAATATTGGTCTAGCTTAAAATTAAAAAATCAAAAAATTAAAATTAAAATCAAAATAAAAAATATTGATCGCTTAAAAAATGCAGGTGGGTGCTAGAGGGTGCAGCGAATGCCAAAAAATACGAAGAAATAATTTTCAACGGGCTTGTCCCAAGCTTAGAGTTGATAATAGAAATGGAGGCAATTCCCATTTTTCAAGACGATTCTGCTCCTTACTATAGAGCTCACTCGGTAAGTAAAAACTTAAATTCCTAATATCCTCACCACGTTTTTGAGTTAATTGGTTCTTTTTAATGAGTCAGATTGTAAAATTTGAGGATGGTCTGGGCATTATTTTATTGGACTGGCCAGGACACATCCAAGATCTCAATCCAATTGAAAATGTTGGGGTCTAAAGGGAGCCAAAATTAACAAATCGACTCCCAAAACCATGGTAGAGCTAAAGAAAAGAATTGAAAAAAGTTTGGTGCGGAGATAATACGGCAGAATATTTGCGAGTATTATTTGATTCTATGCCCAACAGTATGAATAGTGTCATTAAGGCGAAAAAGAATTAAAAATTATTAAAAAGTAAATCTTGTTGTTTATTAACAAAAATTAAGAATTTATAAATAAATTAGTGAAAAAAAATTTTCTTTGTTCACAAAAATTATGTTTTCATATTTTTAAAAATATTCATTTACGATTGGTCTAATAGTGATAAAATAGCAGAAACTGGAGGAAGTTTGGTTAAAAATTTATTTTGAAATTGTAATGGTATATTTTTTTATATTTAGCTTTTATAATTCTACTGAGAGTAAGTCCACACATAAAAAAAGGTAAATTTTAATGATTTGGATCAATATATAAAACGTCTGAAGGACTAAACTGTGCGGCTTTTTTCTTGCGGGTGTATCTATATCTATGAGTCAATCCAAATCAAGTGGTCCAAAAAAACGAAAGCTGGTTGCTCGACCATTTTTAAAACGTTTATATTTTTATTGAAATTTGTTCAATATATTGGGATATCAGAACCGCATTAAAAATAATGGTATTCAACTGTACTTTCAAAATGGCGGCCATATTTACCTTGCTACCTGTAGAGTTTTATGCGTTTGTAAGCGTCTGCGGTTACTTTAATTTCTTAGCTCCTGTTAAACATAGAGTGATGAATTAAAAACCATGAGATTAAGCACACTTTAAACTTTAATCTCACATTAAAAAAGTGATAATTAAATAATTTATTCATATTAAAAAAAATGGTGAAACTTTTTTGTTACAATCCTTATATTTTGCAACTTTAAGGATTTTTTTTTTATAGAAAGCAATTACTTGTCGACTTATTTTTTCTTTTTTAAAGTACATCTTAGCAAGTAGTTTAAATATAATTTTTTTTTAACTTTCTGACTTACCAAGTTTTTTTTAACAGCCTCTTAAAAATGGAAATTTTGAGAATTTAACTAATTTTGGGGTCAAATATCTCTGGTTGGCATAAGTTTAAAAATTTCAAATTAATTCACAATGAAGTACATAATAATATCTTACTTCAGTTAAAACTCTGAGTTTGGTATTCGCTTCGTTTGGAAGATACAGCCCTTCAAACTTAATGTTATTTCACCTTGTATAATATGTGTTTTTTAAGATATTCTTGAGATTTTTTTTTAATACAAGCTTTAATCTTTCGTTTGGAATGTAACTAAACATAAATATTGAAACATTGAATATAATTTCGTGAATATAAGCTCAAATAACTAACCATTTTCGTACTTTACACTCTTTCGTTTATAATGATGAGCACAAGCTTTATGACTTTGTAGATTTATTGTTTAATTTTTTATTTTCTCATATCTATCTATACTATTATATAAAAGAAAACTCACGTATTTTCGGCTGCGAAAAGCTTGAGAATGGCAGGCGCTATTTCAAAAATTCTTTTTCTCTAGGATAGCTATGGTGCCCAGTTGGGACATGGGATGTATAAATTTAATAACAATTGTTTATATAATTAATTAAAATTCAAAGAGAATAACCATACAATTTCTTTATTCTTATTCTCAGAGAGAAAAAATTTTCTCATTAAAGCTCTGTGCATCTCAAAAAAAGGTTGTGCCCAAAGCTAATAAGGTAGAACATATGTATATCGACTCATAACCGCCAAAATATCTTAAGCGCCAAAAAGAAAATTTTACAGGAGACGGTTTTTTTTTTAATTATCTTTGCTATTAATTTTATCTTTTATCTCTTATCTCTTTGCTATTAATTTTATTTTAATAATTTTATCTCTTATATTGATTAATTTCTTTTAGAGAATTTCATCTTAAGCGACACTTTGCTGTCATGAAAAATGTAAACAAACATGTAGTGTGTACTTAAGCTAAAATTGCTTTTGGTTTAAATTCATAATCTAATTTCGTACACCTATGAAATTTTGACAGACGATGTAAACCATCGCAAATTATCGATTTTCATCAAAAAACATAAATCGGATATTATGTCGCTTAAGATATTTTGGCGGTTATGAGTCGATATGTAAGGGCGATGTTATGTAGACGGTCACGGGCACGAATTGTTGTTGTTTCAATGTAAAAGGGAAATTTGAGAGAGTGAGCGAGGGAATAAATTTTGCCCACCGCGGTCACCAAATGATTCGGCTGTCGATACCAAATCACCATGGTATAATAATACAAGGTAGTATTGACAGTTGCTTGGGAAACGACCATCTGTCAAAAAAAATGTCGAGAAAGAGAGTGTTCAATTATTGTTGATGTTTTACGCCATTGTTTGCGTTAACCAAACATTTGTTTGTAAAATGTTTTCTATTCTACTTAATAATAAATAGTGATCATTGTAATAATAGTGATATATTATTACTGTAACGAAAATAATTTGTGATTTAGTGCAAACATAAAAAAAAATGTGGAAAACATTCAAATGCAGCAACCTCAGCAGCTGCATATGCATATGGACGATATGCAGACGAAATGAAATAAGTTTTCAATTAAAATTGTGCATAATTAAATAAAATTTAACGCTTCCGACTGGAAAACGTTTAGCACAAATCACACATAGTTTTTTCAAAACTTTCATTATTTTATATTAAACGCACAAATTTTGTTTAGGTTATGTTTTTCACTTTCGTTTCACATTATTCCACGAACAACTGTTTTTGACAGATGGTCGTTTCCTCGTTGCTGAGAAAATCAATACTTGTCAATGCTACCTGTATAATTGTATCATGCCAAATCACTAGATCAAAACAGTGTTGCGTTGTGGAAACATTCACAATATTTGTATTTTTGCATGCAAATAGTACACTTTTAGTACGAAATCTATCAAAGCAGTAATGAAACCTGCATAATAGCAACACTCACCATACTAATACTCGTCATACTTTTTTGCATAAAGTATTAAAAGAAGCAAAAAGTGTGCAAGTGATCATAGATCAAATGACCGCTAGCATAACATACTTTGGGCACGACATTCATCAAACGGAAAAAGAGAGTAAAAACTCGTTTATTTTGAAATTTAATTTCCTCTATATCTTTTCTCGCTCATATAACAATATATCAGCACTCTAATGTTGACGAATATATGAGATAGAACAATATGTCCACAAAGAAATAAAATATAAGGAAATGGTGTTGACCACACACATAGTGTACGTGAACTGTGGTATGCTTTCTAAATTGAGCGAGCGAGATAGAGAGTGTTTTTTAACATTTCTGAGATCACTTAAAATAATTGAAAGTTTGTGCAGTGAAATAATTAAATTAAAAGCGTTTTTCACTGCTGAAAACTATGTAATTTTAAATAAAAATATGACCAAAAATAATTATAACATGCGTTGTATGGTTAGAAATTGCTAAAAATGCAAATTAGAGCCAGTTGATTTCGCACCAATTTGCACTCACAATGGTGCACCCACATCTGTCAAAATGCTTCAGGGGCGCATTAGTTTTTCACAGCTGAATACATTTTTAGGGCGCTTCTGTGTTCAGCATAGTTAATCAGATGTAATACATTTTGTTCATTTCTTTTCAGATTTCCGCATATTCGGGAACTTAAACTGACTATTTGTCAAAAATTTTATAAAACTATACATATCAAAATGTGTAAACAAAATTTTTCATTTATTTTTTCATGTGTTTTATACGAATATTAGTATAAAATCCCGTCCTACGACAGGTTGTACCCATGTAGAGTAATAAATATATAAATCGGTAACGCACCAAATTGTATACCTCAAAGGTGGTGTGGAAATACAATACAATTTTCTTTTAATATATTAGTGGCAGTATTCATGAAATATTTTAAACCTCTTATAAAGCCTTCATAAGAAATAAATCGGAAAAAAATTAAAAACATTATTCATAAACGTTACTGAAAGAAAAATCACTATATTTTTATGAATTCGGTCTATGAGTAAGAATTATCATAAATAAGATATTGTTATGAATACGCTGTAGGTCTTTAATTTTTTAGTTTTACGTTGTACAATAGGTTTTATATGTAATTCTAACAAACACACTTTGAGCCTTCTTTTTCGACGTAACCGAATACGGCCCTTTGAGAATGTTTATGTATTTGTGTCAACCAACACGAATAAGAAAAATACCACACTTTTTTGCAATAACATCACTTCCTTATATCTTAGTTCTTTGGAAGCAAAGAAATAAAATATAAGGAAATGGTGTTAGCCACACACACAGTGTACATGAACTGTGGTATGATTTCTGAATTGAGCGAGCTAGATAGAGAGTGTTTTTTGACATTTCTGAGTTCACTTGAATATAATTGAAAGTTTGTGCAGTGAAATAATTAAATTAAAAGCGTTTTTCACTGCTGAAAACTATGTCATTTTAAAGAAAAATATGACCAAAAATAATTATAACATGCGTTGTGTGGTTAGAATTTGCTACAATGCACATTAGAGCCAGTTGATTTCGCACCAATTTGCACTCACAATGGTGCACCCACATCTGTCAAAATGCTTCAGGGGCGCATCAGTTTTTCACAGCTGAATACATTTTTGGGGCGCTTCTGTGTTCAGCATAGTTAATCAGATGTAATACATTTTATTGATTTCTTTTCAGATTTCCGCATATTCGGGACCTTAAACTGACTATTCGTCAAAAACTGTATAAAACTATACATTTCAAAATGTGTAAAAACAAAATTTTTCATTTATTTTTTCATGCGTTTTATATGAATATTAGTAAAAATCCCATCCTACGACAGGTTGTACCCAAAAATAATAAATACAAGATTATGCCATGCGCATGTCTGCCTACGTCATGATCGACACATTGTCAAAATCAGCTGTTTTGAAAAATAAATCGCAGAGAACAGAAAATCAGTGAGAAGAACAGAGAAAGAATTAAAAACATTATTCATAAACGTTATTAAACGAAAAATCACTATATTTTTATGAATACGGTCTATGAGTAAGAATTTTTATGAATAAGATATTGTTATGAATACGGCTGTAGGTCAAACTTTTACTAATAACGTATTACTCTAAACACCGGTTTTATATGTAATTCTAACAAGCACACTTTGAGCCTTTTTTTTTCGACGTAACTGAATACGGCCCTTTGTGAATGTTTATGTATTTGTGTCAACCAACACGAATAAGAAAAATACCACACTTTTGTGCAATAACATCACTTCCTTATATCTAAGTTCTTTGTATGTCCATGATACAATTATACAGGTAGCATTGACAAGTATAGATTTTCTCAGCAACAAGGCAACGACCATTTGTCAAAAACAGTTGTTCGTGCAACAAGAATTAAACGAATGTAAAAATAAATAAATTCCGCAAAATATATGCGTTAAATACACAATTATAATAATGAAAGTTGTGAAAAAATTATGTGTGATATGTGTTTAACGTTTTCCAGCCGTGGTGTTTTAATAATAATTGGAAACTTCTTTAATTTCGTCCATATGCATCTGCAGCTGCTGAGGTTGCTACATTTGAACGTTTTCAACATTTTTTCTTATGTTTGCACTTAATAACACAAAGTTCACAAGTTATCTTCGTTGTAGTAATAATAATTCACTATTGATTAAATAAAATGGGCAATATTTTGTAAGAAAATGTTTGGTTATTTGCAAGCGCTGAAACATAAACAATGGCGAAAACATAAGAAATAATTGAACGCTCTCTTTCTAGACATTTTTTTTTGACAGATGGTCGATGCCCAAGCAACTGTCAATACTACCTTATATTATTATACCATGAATATGTCAAAACCGCTGTGAGACAAAAGCTCTATTTTCAAACTCTTTTTGAGCATCATATATAAAAGTCAACAACCCAGCGGGAAAATGAGAATTGATTAAAAAAAAAAATAAATCGCAAATGGAATAGATTCTTTTGCTTACATTTTAGAACGTATTCCAAAGAATATATAAATTAAAGCAAAACATATGAATTGGAATATATCAATCAAAAGTTTATATCAACCAATATATCAACGAATATATCAACCAAACAAATTTTGGCATAAGTGAGAAAGGCAACAGTCTGTTTTGTTTTGTTTTCTCATTTACGAAAATGAATACTTTTAATTTAAAAGAATGCATTTAAAAAGTGAATAAAAGAATTGATTTCTGTAGCTATTCATATGGAAGCGAGAAAAGAATGTACTACTATTTGTAGGACGTCAGCGTCCCACCGGCAAAATGAAAATGGATTCTAGAAACAAAAATCGTAAATAGAATGAATTCTATTACTAACATTTTAGAATGTATTCCAAAGAATATATACATTTATAGCAAAACCTATGAATTGGAATCTATCAAGCAAAAGTTTACTGATTCGTTTTTATTCCAGCCATAATCGATTAACACCCATATAATTATTTCTAATAAATAAAATGTTTTTAGATTCCTTGCTTGCTTTTTTGATAAGTGAAAAACGAACTGATTCTAAAACAAATTCTGGTATAAGTGAGAAAAGCATCAGTCTGTTTTGATTCGTTTTCTTATTTCCGAAAATGAATACTTTTTATTTAAAATAATCATATATGTAATACTTCTATATTGGCAGTACACTGTACTGTGAATGTACCCGAAATTGTGGCGTCCGTGGCGTAGTTGGTTAAAAGTCCGTGGCCTCTATATCAACGAACCTGGACACCCGGGTTCGAATCCCAGCAGCGACAAAAAATTATTTGAATTAAAATTATTTTTCTGTACGGCCGCCACCTCTCTGCAGACAATGGCAAACCTCAGAGAGTAATCAAAATGCCATGTAAAGCTAATTGAGAATAAGAACATTCCGTTCATCGCCGTTCGGAGTCGGCGTTAAACCTGTAGGTCCGGTACTCGGTCAATTGTGTACAAACTTAATAACTCGCACAACACAATTGATCATAAGAAGCTAGGTAAAAGTCCTTTCAATGGCTAAAATGACCAGTTATTTATTTATTTTCGGTTTTTTTTTATGTACTCGAAATTTAATTTTATAACAAAAAAACTCAAGAGCGGTGCTTTCATTGTCAAAAATTTCATTAATTTCATTTATATCATTTATATACAATTTTACCGAAATTCAAACGGCTGTATTCATAAAAAATTATGAGCCTCTTACAAAGCCTTCATAAGAAAAAAATCGAAAAAAAATTTAAAAACATTTTTCATGTTGAACGTTTCAACAGCTTTCAAAGGTTCTTTTAAATGCTTGATAAATAAAAGAATTTTAAAAATAGTTGAAACCTTCAATAAACCCTCGATAAAGCATTTTAAAAATTTGTTTGTTCTCATCTAAGCACAAAAAATATTGTCAAAAATGTATCAAATTATTTCAAAATGTATCAAAAACAAACAAAATGTCAAAAAGTGTTTGAAGATGTTTGTTTATAAATTAGAGGATTTTTAAATATGGTTGACATTTAAATTTTTTTTTTTAAGGTTTATAACACACCTCTCATAAAGTAGTTTTTAAATTATTTGCTCTCATTTGAGCACAAATATTGTCAAAAATAATTAAAATTCTTCAAAATATTTCAAACATTTGGAAAATATGTCAAGAAAATTCAAAATATATAAAAAATTTCCAAAAAAAGAAAATAAAACAAGAAAATTTGTCAAAGATTTCAAAATATTTATAAAAAAAAAAAAATAATAAAATGACAATTATTTCAGTGCAGATGGCTTAGAAGAACTATTGTTTTTAAATATCAAAATCTTGACGAAATTGCGACAAATAAATAACAAGTCACTGAATTTATCTAATACACAAACCATTATTTACACTCTTCCCACTTCAATATGAATACGGCTGTTAAATTTTAAGATTTAAAGTTTTTAATGATATTTAATATTTTTATCGCCGGCGAAGCTGTGGGTATTTGCTAGTTATATATATACATATTCTAGCACTCCTTCAAAATAAAGCAATTGACTGGTTTTCCACAATTAAAGAATGAATCGGGTGAAGTAAGGAAGTCGAAATTATATTTGAAGCTCGAGCGAGCACTGGTTTTTGCAAAAATTAAAAAAAAAAACCCCTAAGTGAAGTGCCAAAATCAATCGCTGAAATATTCCACCATCTTAACAATTTGTCCATTAGAGCACCCACAATATATATGAAAAATGCGAAGGTGTTTTTTTTCGCTCCACCAGCATTTTCTAATGAGGATAAAAAATAAGATCTGCATCAAAAGACGGGTATCGTTAGTGGAACGTTAGGTACGGATTTGACTTTATTGGGGGTCACACAATTGTTGTATCCTTCTTTAGAGTTTTAGAACTTACACGTAATTTATACGAGCTGTATTATCAATTTCATTTTATTTGGTATTTTGGCAAGGAATAGGCCCAACGAACCCACCCAATTAAAATCCAAAATAAAAAAAACAAAATATTTAACTTTTTTATCAACGAGGTGTATGAGTTAAATTGAATTGAAACAAAGCTCAACGGCTCTGACAACAAATAAATGGATCATTACTTAGGTGTCAATGATTTAGGGATCAATGATTTAGGTGAGTAAAATAAGTACTTTGTTTAAATTTGAAAGATTTCCATTGAATGAAGCAAAAATAAAAATCATTTGTTTGCCTTTAAGACGTCAGTTCATGTTTGGAACGCAAAAAAATAATGAAAAGTAATAAATTTCTTAAACCTCAATAAATTCCCTTCACGATGATATAGTTCTATCAGTTCGCAGATTTTTTTATGATTTTTGGGATTTTTTTTAAGAAAAATAGAACATAAAAATTAAGAAAAAAATTTAGTTTGATCTTCAAAAACACCATTAAATATCGCACCTACATAAAAAAAGTTGCACGGACAGTCTTACCTGTTTAATTGTATGTGGAAAGAAAAAAAAAATTAAAACAGTTAACTTTTTTTAAGAAAGTTACAGAGCAAAAATTGTTTGAGTTTTTTTCAAGCAATTTAAAGCTCGTTTTTAGTGCTTTAAATGAAAACCGGCTGGCTATTTTCCACTAACGGTACCCGTCTTTTGATGCAGATCTTATTTTTTATCCTCATTCTATTAGAAAATGGTGGTGGAGCGAAAAAAAATACCTTTGCACAATGGGTGCTCTAATGTCCATCATGAAAATAACTTCGAAGAAACAATTTTTAAAGCATCAAAATAACAAAAATATCTACGAGCAATTTCAAAACAAATGTAATGAACTTTTTTTAGTTGTATTTTGATTACTTTTCATATTTTGATTTTTGTTTTGAAAATGAAATTGAATTTTGTTTTTTTTTTTTCATATTTATGTATTGACTCGACACACTTGTACCCATGTGTTCTTACTGTACCCAGCTTCTCAATTATCTTGTTGTATTGCAGAGTTCAATTTGCGAGCACCATATTCAGAATATTAATTGCGCCTGTCAGGATGCCATCGATCTCAGCTATTTTGCATATATCACCAAAGAGCAAGACATTCACTACTGTCATGTATTTCATGTCGACAAAATGGTAAGTTTGCATGGTTATGCATACTCACAGCGAAACGTTTTCTTTCTGCAACGAAATGATGAAACAGTAACTGCTGAATTAATTTAATTAAACTAAATTATTTTATTTACTTACAGGATTTGGCTACCGAAATCATTTTGACCCTAGGCCAGGCATTCGAAGTGGCCTACCAGCTTACGCTACGAAATAATAGTGCGACTGAAAAGCCTCCGGATTGGATGCAACCAATTATGCCGCAATAAACTTCTTTCATAAATCAACATATTAGCCAATTTCTTGCATTTCTCTCAATGTAGTATTTATTATCATTGGTCCAAAATATGAGTTCATTACCTCGATGTGACTTTTTTCTCGATGTATCTTTATAAAATACGTTAATTAGTTTATAAATTTTTCGAAACAATAAAATATCTTTTGATTGAGATCTTGGCGAACATTGGGTCTCATTGCGGTGAAAGATTCAGCCTAAGCGTCCAAATTAAGATATTCCATGATAAAAGTATTTATAACATTCTGCATATAAGTATACAAATATCTACGTAAGTTAAAATAGTGGTATTCAATGAACGCCGTATTAGTGATTTAAATGGAGTATGTGTCGTATGTTTACAGGAGCGTATTTTGAAACAACAAAATTGTATGGGAGTAAAAATACGGAGCTTACGACACAAAATCGTGGTGTATACAGTACGTATAATTCGTGGATGCAACTGTGGGCTTATACTTTATTATTAACTTACTTATTATATACTTTATTACTATAAGCGCATTTTTAAATTTTTTCCAATACATTTTTTTCAAATTCTTTCATTAGTTTAATTTTTTCGCTAAATTTTGGCATTTATTATTATTTGGCGCTCACGAAAAAATTAAAAAAATTGGTACAGTATTGCCATATGTCAGAAATGCCAATATGGATTTCAAAAAAGTTTGTGGTGGCAACTTATTTTCTATACAATTGCACAGTTTAATTCGTTTTTGTTCAGGTGGGTTCGTGGATACGGTCGGAGTAAACTTATAGTTTTACGCTTCCGTGTATATACGGCGTTCATTGAATACCACTAATATGTATTTACATACGATACTGATAATAGCTGCTTTTTCAGACCGTGATCAGATTAGAATCTAATCATAAGATCATTGATGCTCAAACGCGCACAAATGTGCAGATAAGCTTTTGTGCTTTCACACGTATACAAAAAATAACCCCAGTTCGCTCTGGCATTTCAAGCGGTGATTGTCGCGTCGCTTTAGGTGCATTCGCTGATCACTTTCATGGTATAATAATACATGGTAGCATTGACAACTGCTTATTTTCTCTTCAACAGGAAAACATAAACTGTCAAAAACAGCTTTTTGTGTATATGCATCTGCAGCTGCTGTGGTTGTTGTTTTTTTTCACTTCAACGTTTTCAACATTGTTTGTGTTTTCATTTATTAACAATGGCCGACCAGCGAACGCTATCTTTTTGAGTATATTTTTTGACAGAATATGTTTTCCCAAGCAACTGTCAATGCTACCTTGTATTATTATACCATGATCACTTTCAGCATGTTTTTTGCGAAAGCTCTATTGCTCTCAAAAAGAGAATGTGGATCATGATACAACTACAAGGTAAGATCATTTTAAGATGGCTGCTCAAATGAGAAATTTTGCAACAACAAAGCTGTAGGAGCTACAAACGTCAAACGACAAAAGCAACAACAACAATTAGAAAAACTAAAAATTACCAGCTGATTTTAACAACTAGCACACTCTGCTCTCCAATATGAGCCTACCATGTATTCAAGGTATATTTAACAAGGTAGTTTCGTGTCGGAGAGGCGGGTACAGCAGCTTTCAAGCACAAGAAGAATATAAAAAAAAAAGCGAATAGAAAACTGTTTGCTTTTATTAGCAAACAGCCGATTTTGACAGGTGCTGTACCCACCACAAGAGAGAATTTCAACAACTTACACTACCTGTTGAATATACCTTGCTTGCATGGTATAATAATACAAGATAGCATTGACACCTGCTTATTTTCTCTTCTACAAGAAAACATCTCCTGTCAAAAACAACTGTTTGTGCAAATGCATCTGCAGCTGCTGAAGTTGTTGTTTTTTTCACTTCTAAGTTTTCGCTCTCTTTTTGAGTATATTTTTTGACAGGAGATGGATTCCCAAGCAACTGTCAATGCTACCTTGTATCACTGATGTTAACGGCACAGTAATTACTGTTTTCTACGAAATAAGTATCAAGTAATTTCAATGGCCGCACAAAAATATAAAGTTTTTTAGAAAAAATTTGTTAAAATCACATATGTAACATATCTGTTCTTCTCATAATTTTATCATCCCTGGAATTTAGTGCAAAATGAAACGATGCGTTTCTAACTTTGCAAATTATATTGTACACATGGCTAGTACTAACAATCGTACAATTCCAAAGAAACCATTTTGCGCTTTTAGGAAGATTTATGCACGATCATTTAGATGAATATTATCTAAAATTTTTAGTGTTCTTAAATGTATTTAGTATCCAAACATATTTGTAACGGTTGTGTATTATATTTATAAAAACTGAAGACAGAAATACATTTCAATAATATTAAGGTGCTTCATGTCACTTCGTAAGTGCTTTGTAAGCTCGTATTTCGCAAAAACTTACGAAACGTCAAAAGTATTTCATATGAAATTTGAGTTATGAATATTTTTCAAATCTACGCAACATATTCGATGCTTATGTCGTAAGTCAGCTTGTTTAAGCTTATTTTATTTGTCAGAATAAAAAAAAAATAAAATAAATTTGATCGGAAAATGTTTTTTATTCGCATTTTCTTGATGATTCAATTTTCAAAAAATCATGCTCTCGGAATTCGGGTCCTCTTTCTGATTGTCTTCCAGAAGAAGCTGTCGACTGCTAGTGTACTTCCTCCTTCCGGATAAACAGAACCGATGACCAAGTCGTTTTTAAAATTGAAGTCAGACAAGAAACACATTTTTGCACTGGTGGTAACCACGTGCACCAAGTCTGATTTGTTATCATTATAAAGTTTGTTTTTTAATGATAGGTAATTTTTCTGGTTTGGGCTTGAGCTTTTACCCTATGGCTAACCATGAAAGAGATTTGTGGTTATGGAAGGTTAATATTTAAAATCGGGAATTGAAGTGAATATTACTTCATATTCATATTCTAAATATAATGACAAAATTGAACATCGTGTGGTTTTAGTTTCTTTAGAACTTCAACCGTTTTATTTGAGTAAAAAAAAAATAAAAAATAAATAACTGGCCATTTCAGCCCTTGAAAGGACTTTGACCTAGCTTCTTATGATCAATTGTGTTGTGCGTGTTATTAAGTTTGTACACAATTGAGCGAGAAATGGACCTACAGGCTTAACGCCGACTCCGAACGGCGATGAACGGAATGTTCATATTCTCAAGAAGCTTTACATGGCATTTTGATTACTCTCTGAGGTTTGCCATTGTCTGCAGAGGGGTGGCGGCCGTACAGAAAAATTATTTTAATTCAAATAATTTTCTGTCGCTGCTGGGGTTCGAACCTGGGTCTACAAGTTCTTTGACACAGCGTCCACGCACTTTAACCAACTACGCCACGTTTTATTTGAGTAAAAATTTATATGAATGAAAAAAAAAATAATTAATTTTTTAACAAAGTCAAGATCATCAATTGACGATTTGTTTTTTTTTTTGTGATTTTGCTGTTGGAAAGTAACCTTCCTGAAATTAGAGCTTCTTCATCGCTACCTTAGCGCTCAACAATATAGAATAAATTGACATTGACAATTTACAAGAAAGTACGAAAGTTTCTAAAAGTGCGTTCATGTAAATTTCATATACGAAGAATACGATTTACGATATACGCATACAAACGAAGTGACATAAATCACATTACTATTTTTGTTATATTTACGTTAGAACTAAGAACTAATAAGTGGTCAAAATTATAAAGTTAAGTTAAATTTTCACTAGGTGCAATTCATGAAATTGAAAACTGCTATTGGACTTTCGTCATGTTGACATTTATTTACTAAAAAACTGTTCCTAAACTCAGTTATATACGAATAATTATATGTGACCCGGTCTATGAAAAGGTGCCTTATGACTCAAAAACAAAATTTCGAGAAATCAGCTATTAAAAAATAAAAAATTCAATAAAATTCAGTTTTTCTTTCATTTGTGCTCTTCTTTCTCTACATTTTTAGTACACTTCTAAGCAAGTTAGGACTTTCTGCTTTTCACCATGTGAAAGAGCGTCTCAAACTTTATCCGAACCGAACAAAAAAAGAAAAATAATTTTTTGAGTCATAAGGCACCTTTTCATAGACCGGGTCACATATAGAGATTTGCATTTTAATTGATTTTTTTCGTTTTAGTTATACAGTAATTCACTGTAATTTTCGTTCCAATTCACAGTAATTTTGCATTAAAATCAGTAATTTTTCGTGTCTAACACAGTAATTTCAACAAATTATGTTAACATCACTGCCTTGTATTATTATACCATGCCTTGCTTGTAATTGTATCATGGTGGTGATTTTGATTCACTGAGGCTGTGTACTATTCGGAAACTTTTCACTCGTGGTAGGAGAGAATTTACTGAGTTGAATACAATTTCTGTCTGTTGAAATAAAATTGTAATTTTTGCTGTGCCAAAAGGACGATGAAATTTTGACGGCTAGAAATTTTGACGTTTTAGATTTTGGTAGTGCATTAGCACAAGAATTTAATTTAATTTGCGAAATTGTTAATATATATTGAAAATTAGCAATTCTGGTTGCTATGCTGTCGGAAACACAAAATTTTGAACTTCTTTACGACTCACAAACTCGCATGTGTTTTTTTTCTATTTTTGCTTGTGTCAAAAATTCTCTTTCCGCTACATGAATTTTTGACAATCATATTCATCTCACAAGTGCCAAATATTCTCTTTCAGACTGTCAAAATTCCATCATCCGAAAAGTTTGACTTTTTGAAGCCATTTGACTTGGCTTCTACAGCTTTGTTGTTGCAAAATTTCACAATTGAGCAGCCATTTTAAAATGAGCCTACCTTGCAATTGTATCATGGAGCGCATAAGCTTCATATAAAAAACTTGCAAAACATGCTGAAGGTGATCAACAGTGTTGCCAGAAAATGTTTGAGGGTGTAGCTAAAAGTGCTATAAAAGTAGCTAGAAAAAGCTAAACAATTTTTTTGTAGCTAAAAAAAGAAGCTAGTTTTTAAAAACAACTTAGTTACTATATTTTATTCATTCAGTTAAAATTTTTTTTTTATATTTGTGTACATAAATAAAAACAACAAAAGGAATATATTTTCATATGCTAAGGTACATTTTGATCAGTAAAATACACTTTCAATTTATTAATAATTTTTTTAAAACGGTTATGTGTTAATTAAAACAAAAATTAATTATAAGAAAAAGGCCAAAAAGTCTAGTTTTAAATAAATACATATATGAATGTATTAATATTTATATGCGGGCACAGTTTTCTAGGTGTATACCATCAGTTCAGATCTCAAATTCCATACTATCATTACTATAATTATCTGAACTATCAGAATCTTCATCTTTGTAAATATCTTCCCGTTTCATAAATTTTACGAGATCGTCATTTATAATGTAATCGTGGCAACATTTGTTTATTTTTTAAGATAGATCTCACCCCTTCATTGTGTATCATGAAATAGGCTTGCTAACGATAAGCAAAACACGATAAGCAATATGTATGGAGGTATATACACTAAGGGAAATAACGCATATTAGTATTATCCACGCCTGAGTATACATTTTATTTAAATATTTACGTGGATAAATCAAATGTTTTCCTTACAACTCGTTTTTTTCCCGTATTTGAATTTTATTTATACCACACACGTACACACATATTCCATACAAGCAAGCAGCAACAGCATCGCACACGTACACACATATTCCGACTAGCAGGAACAGCATCACACTCTGTTCCTGCATTTTATTTCTTGCAGTTGCAACCTTAGTTCTTATAGTTATCATTTAGTTATTGTTGCAAGGCTAATATAGCCTGCATGTTTTTTTGTGAGTACGATTGATGATTGCAACATTAAATTGTGTAAGGTTAGAGTGACAACCAGACATTTTCTCACGAATGTCTTGCACCGGTTGTCATTTGCCTGCATATTTTTATGTTGATTTTATTTTTAACTAGCCTTTTCCTGGCGCGCGTTGCTGCACCCTGCTACTATATGGGAACATAATAGGTGTATTCAAAACTTTTAGTTAAGTCTAATAGGCAGTGTTGCCAGAAAATGTTTGAGGGTGTAGCTAAAAATGCTACAAAAAGTAGCTAAAAGGAATTTTTTTTGTGGCTAAAAAAAGAAGCAAGTTTAAAAACAACTTAAGGCGGATTCACTGATCACCTTCAGCATGTTTTGCAATTTTTTTTATATGAAGTTTTTGCTCTCTACCGCTCTCCACACTCAATGAGAGAGTAACAGAAACTTGCTGCACGCTCTTGACTTGATTAACTTTATTTTAACTTTCTTGCTGAATGTTTTTGAGCGGAATTGCCAGAATGGAGTTTCTTGAGTTGAAATTGGCATATATTATTTTTTGAAGCTTCAAAATAAAAAAGCATTGTGTCTGGCACAGTGTTGCCAGATGCCTCTCACCATTTACCCCTAGATTGGATTTCAAATCCCCCTAAAATTCCCCTAAAATTTTTTTTCGAAAAACATACAAATATACAATTGTAAATAACTTAAAATTTATTGAGTTAAATCTTCAGCTTCAAGGGGCAGCTGAAGAGTAGCGCAAAGGCAATGCAAATTGCTAATGTGTTCCTATGTATTTAAGGGGCTGAGCTGTTGGACGACTTCAACAAGCTTAGGAAATTGCTTTGTAGCTTTCAATTGTCCAAGCTGAAATTGGCCTTAAAATTTAGTTTTACCTTTGAGAGCAGGCTCCGTCTCCCATTTGTTTGTATATTTTTGGGCATACCTTTTCTTTTCGTCAGTTTTCCCCATACTTGCATTGTTTTTAATCATGGTATAATAATACAAGGTAGTATTGACAGTTGCTTGGGAAACCAGCATCTGTCAAAAAAAAAGTCGAGAAAGAGAGCGTTCAATTATTGCTTATGTTTTCGCCATTGTTTATGTTTCAGCGCTTGCAAATAACCAAAAATTTGCTTCCAAAATATTGCCTATTTTATTTAATCAATAGTGAATTATTATTACTACAACGAAGATAACTTGTGAACTTTGTGTTATTAAGTGCAAACATAAAAAAATGTTGAGAACGTTCAAATGCAGCAACCTCAGCAGCTGCAGATGCATATGGACGAAATTAAAGAAGTTTTCAATTAAAATTAAAACACCACCGCTAGAAAACGTTAAAGACATATAACACATAATTTATTTTACAACTTTCATTATTATAATTGTTTATTTAACCCTTTCGACCCCAACGTCGCCTGAAAGCAATTTCACATGTTTGTCGTCTTATAGTTAAAGCTACGAAAAATATTTTTTTCTTAAATTATATATTGTTGATGGGTTAGTGTTTTGAGAATCATAAGCAAAGCAAATGATGCAAAATTAACTGTTACTTTTCCTTCTATCTTTGGAAGAGTGAAGTGGAATTGTAGCTAATCAGCTTATTGTAAACTGGAGTTATCTGATATAAGTGCACTATTTTCGATAATAATTAAATAATATTCTTTTGTAACATAAATACTGTATTCTACACACATCACATAATATTAATTGGGAAGAAAGTTTGAGTTGTGCGCTTCATACATAAAGTAATGATTTTATGAAACTCACAAGTTGCCTGTGGGCAACTTTGGGCTATA
Organism: Pherbina coryleti; assembly: GCA_943735915.1. Classification (NCBI taxonomy): domain Eukaryota; kingdom Metazoa; phylum Arthropoda; class Insecta; order Diptera; family Sciomyzidae; genus Pherbina; species Pherbina coryleti. Next base: position 2,296,539 of record OX030953.1, on the reverse strand, counting down.
GTGGATATAAAATATTTTGTTTTGGTTCTGAAGCCGCATATGAGAAGTTTGTATAATGAAGAGATTAACAAGATGTAGGAGTTCGATTGGGGTCAATCTGAAGATGAGGAAAGTGAAGAAGATGTCTCGACTATGTTGACTAATTTAGAAGGTATTGCAGATTCTGTAAGTAGATTAGTAAGTAGATTAGATTGGGCACCCCTGTAGACTTTAAAACAGGGGTGCCCAAAACTTTCTTATGGAAGTGCAAACACTAATACATATAAAATCCTACAAACTTTCGTAAACGAAAACATACTACGTTAGACAACAACAAAATCTACGTAGAAGATCACTGTCACCAAAATGTACCAACAAAGCATACGAAAGTGTTGTTGCTTGCACTTCGGTATAAACGACGAAAAAAGATCAAAAACAAAAAAGACAAATTTGTTTGTGTATTTTGTATTGCTTAGTGCGGAGTGCTGTGTTTGTATATTAGAATACACAGCCTATGCCTAAGTGCTTTTACAAAAACAAATGTGCACCAAGTGCATAGTGCTTGGGCACCTCTGCTTTAAAATATAAGAATTCCTGCCTTGGATTTTTCTGTTAAGCTCATTTAAATGAGCGAATATGTCCGCCAGAAATGCAAGTTTTACTACCCATATCTGGCCTATTCTTCTTTTTTAAACACAGAAGCAAAATCTGAACCGTGGGCCTCCAAAAACTTCTGAGTGTTATTTTTTAGCTCATAAATCAGAGATAACACTTTTCCGCGAGAAAGCTATCGAACTTCGGTATGAAACTGAAGTGACTGATGATCTGTTCTTATTTCCTGACACACTACATTAAACAGATGAGAGTTCAGCGGTCGCTACTTGATGTAATTGACAATTTCAACAACTTTTTGTAGGACCGACTCAGGCAGAGACTTCGTCATCAGTGCTTCCATGTGTAAAAAGCAATGTACATTTTTAATATTAGGATGTTTTTCAGAAGCCCTGGTTACAAATCCCCTAATTTTTAGGTGTATTATCTTCATAAAGCCTTGATTTTTTTTCCACGGCACACCAACTGATGACTGCGGCACTTTGCGGAACAATGTTGAAGAAAGAGGAGAAAACATTGAAGTTGGACTCTTGGAGTATTTTGTTGGACAAGTAGCTGAACAAATGACTGAAGAAGTGGAAATTGACAGTAATATCGAAAAAAATCGACGGAAAGGTTCTAAGATGGAAATGTAAACCATTTCAACTTTCAAAAAGTGTTTGGAAAATAAGTTTCCTGTGTTCGTTCCTTGTTCGATACTGAGGTTATTGATAGAAAGGATCAAACAAATTTATATCGTCATAGAAAAACGGTATTCAAGTAAAATGTACTGGAGAGGAAATATAAGTGGTACATTCGAGTTTTTTACATCAGTTACAAATGCTTGACTTCTTTACAATAAGCATTATAATTTACTTAAGTTTAAGGAAAAACATTGATTAAATTCTAGCTAACGTTGCAAATAAACTGTTACAGACCACTTTTACCTTCTCCACCACAAAAATTGTTTTTTGTGATTCTAAACTTAGCAGTACTTAGTAATAAACTCAAATAAAAACATAAATTCTTCATATAAAAAATCCTATCTTTGAATTTACTTATGCCACTATGGCCCAAGGTTGCTTACAAGCAACTCTCTCTACGACCCAAACGGAGGGGCGTGAAGACACACAATTTTGCACAAACACTCCTTGAGTAAGTAAATCATGATTCAAATACCAAAATAATTTCTTGAACAACAGGAAAAAATTTGGGGTCGAAGGGGTTAACATGGAATTTATTTATTTTTACATTCGTTTAATTTTTGTTGCACGAACAACTGTTTTTGACAGACGCTGGTTTCCGTGTTGCTGAGAAAATCAATACTTGTCAATGCTACCTGTATAATTGTATCATGGTTTTTAATATTCACCCAGAGTTGCAAGTTAAGCGCGAAGTGAGTTTGAAGTGAAGTGGGAAATGATTGGTAATTTATTTGAAGTGTTGCCAATTTGAGCTGTTTTTTATAAAGTGTTGCTGATTTCGATTTTTACACAATATGGAGGAAAAAGTATTTTCCTAAATTTTTGCATAGTTTTAAGGAAAAGTAATAAATCTTTATTTCCAAAGGTAAATTTTCCAAATACCCCTAAAAAACCCCTAGAAAATTTGAAGTCACCCTAAAAAAACCCCTAAAGATTTATTACCCCTAAAATTCCTCAAACCAGTTAAAGAACCCCTAAATCTAGGGGGAATTCACCTAATCTGGCAACACTGGTCTGGCAATATTAAATTATTTGAGTTTTAAAATTGTGGCATTTTTTAATAAGTTTGTTTCTTTTATAATTCTTAAAAAACATATTTTTTAAGAATTATATTGTGAGCTTAACGCCAAAAACGTCATGAAGCAACAGGTTGCTACAACAACAAAGTTCTTTGCAGAACTAAACCAAGCTGACTAGACCATGGTTTCGTCGGACGCTACTCCGACTCATCAGTAGTCTCAGTGGTTCTAGCAGTCCACTAACTTTGACAAGCTAATAGGCGCAAGAGCAATAAAACCAAAGCGGAATTATAGAAGCGCTATACTTTATCAAAGCAATGTTTTTCTACTCTTTTGCTAGTCGCAAAATTTCAAAAAGTTGACTGCATTGATTCTGCAAAGATTTTGTTGTTGCGCTTTTTTGTTTACTTCTTTATCACGTATCAATCTAGGTTCCAACATTTTGTTGGTATTAAACCATAGAAGGCGTGAAGAAGGTTTTTTTGAAAACAGATGTTTATTATATGCGCAGACATATAATATTACATCATGTTTTCGTAGGTCGTGCTCGCACCAGTTTACATGAGTTTTAAAATTGTGGCATTTTTTTGCGACTAGCAAAAGAGTAGAAAAAGAAAGAAAAATTATTTAGTGTACATAAATAAAAACAACAAAAGGAATATATTTTCATATGCTAAGGTACATTTTGATAAGTAAAATACACTTTCAATATACTAATAATTTTTTTAAAACGGTTATGTTTTAATTAAAATAAAAATTAATTACAAGAAAAAGGCCAAAAAGTCTAATTTTAACCCTGCAGTAGTCGCGTACCTAAATGAGACGAGAGTGGTCGCGCGGATTACATATGTAATCCGTTTTTTAAAGTTTAAAATAAGAGATGGCAATTTGAAAATGCTTAGTTATTTGTTTTAATTTTTATTATTACTTTATTTTATATTATATATATTTAAAAAAACAACATAAACATAATTCTTATAGTACGTAAAATCAATGAATATAGATTGCAGACAATTGTGAAATTCATAATTTTGCATGACTGGATTACATATGTAATCCGCGCGACTACTGCAGGGTTAAATAAATACATATATGTATGTATCAATCTTTATATTCAGGCACAGTTTTGTAGGTGTATACCAGAGAACTGCAACGGGTGATTGATAAATGCTCACACATATTTTAATTTTAATTGAAAACTTCTTCAATTTCGTCCACATGCATCTGCAGCTGCTGAGGTTGCTGCACTTAAACGTTTTCAACCTTTTTTTTTATGTTTGCACTTAATAACATTAAGTTTACAAATTATTTTCGTTCTAGTAATAATAACTCACTATTGATTAAATAAAATAGGCAATATTTTGTAAGAAAATGTTTGGTTATTTGCAAGCGCTGAAACATAAACAATGGCGAAAACATAAGAAATAATTGAACGCTCTCTTTCTAGACATTTTTTTTGACAGGTGGTCGTTGCCCAAGCAACTGTCAATACTACCTTATATTATTATACCATGGGCATAAGCCAATCGAACAAACACATTTGCATCACACAAGCATTGAGCATGTTTGTTTTTGCAGAATGAATTGATCGAACATAGAAAACGAAGCGATTGCAATCAAAGCATATAAAAATGAAAAAGAATAAAATCAACGAGTGTACCTGATTTCATATTCTGCAAAAGAGAGTTCAAGTTATATTTTTTTTTATATTAACTTAGAGGCAATTAACCCTGCAGTAGTCGTGTACCTAAATGTGACGGGAGTCGTCGCGCGGATTACATATGTAATCCGTTTTTTAAAGTTTAAAATAAGAGATGGCAATTTGAAAATGCTTAGTTATTTGTTTTAATTTTTATTATTACTTTATTTTATATTATATTTATTTAAAAAAACAACATAAACATAATTCTTATAGTACGTAAAATCAATGAATATCGATTGCAGACAATTGTGAAATTCATAATTTTGCATGACTGGATTACATATGTAATCCGCGCGACTACTGCAGGGTTAAACAAAAGTAAATTCAGCTCTTTAAAAGTAACAAATTAAAGCAAATTAAATCCTTAAAACTTTAAATAAACTAATAAAGCAAAATAAAATTAATTTTCAAAATTTTTACAACATGAGTGTACAAAATCTTATACATAGCTTGGCTAATTGACATTTTAATTAATCTGAACACATGCACTACATACATACGTACATACATATAACTGGCTTCACGCAAGCAAACATTTTTACCATGTGATTCATATTCACATCCATTTGATTGTTGCTTTGTTATGGTTCTATTCATGCAATTTGTGGGTGCTTTCATTGCAATCATTTGTTTTGACGTAGAATACGTCATTCTCGGAGGTAAGTAGGGTGGTTGATAGTGATTAGGTGTCGGTATTTATATAACTTTTTGATCCTTTAGTGGGCCTAAAGTACTGCTCGTACAATGTTGATGTTAGCACTTGTAGGTCTGCTTGATCCTCAATGCGACAAAAATTCATGTTAGAAATCTCTAACTTATATAAATTTTACACAATTACATAAAATATAAAGCCAACATTTGATGTTTTTGGTTGCTTAAACTTGCTACCTATTTATCGACAGTTTCCGGTTTTATCGACAAAACCATAAAATTTGTATGGGAGCCCCCCTAAGGAGTGGTCGGAGAGAATAGAAGTCAAAGGCGAAAATGTTGCTTTTAGAAAAGCAATGGGTGTCGGTCATATATATTAACCCTCTCCGGCACTCTCTTGAAGGTCATATGCTCAGATGTATGGAATAAATATACAAAAACCATAAAATTTGTATGGGAGCCCCTCTAAGGAGTGGTCGGATGGATAAGGTGTCAATGGCAAAAATGTTCCTTTTGTAAAAGTAATGGGGGTCGGTCATACGCATTAACCCTTTCCGGCACTCTTTTAAAGGTCATATGCTCAGGTGTATGGAATAAATAAACAAAAACCATAAAATTTGTATGGGAGCCCCCCTAAGGAGTGGTCGGAGGGAATAGGTGTCAAAGGCAAAACTGTTCCTTTTGCAAAAATAATGGGGGTCAGTCGTACCTATGAACCCTTCCCGGCACTCTCTTAAAGGTCATATGCTCAGGTGTATGGAATAAATACACAAAAACCATAATTAAGGAGTGGTCGGAGGGAATAGGTGTCAAAGGCAAAAATGTTCCTTTTGAAAAAGTAATGGGGGTCGGTCATACATATTAACCCTCTCCGGCACTCTTTTAAAGGTCATATGCTCAGGTGTATGGAATAAATATTTTGCTAAATAGTTTTTAAAAAAGATGTCATCAAAAGCGAATTGACTAATTCTATGTCTTGTGTTACGACATAGTCGAAACTACTGTATCTTTTTTTTCTTTACCGATCAAATCAGTTGGCACGAAACAAGCATGAAATCAAGAAAGTAGATTGAACTTGTTCGATCAGCCGACTGAAGCACAGTTAGAATGAGCGCTTTCTTGTATGATGCTGATTATATTCAACGCTTGGGTTAGGTTGCCGTGATCGATTGTGATCTGAAACTTTTGCATATGATTAAATCAGCAAAAATGTGATTTGTGCAGTTCTCTGGTGTATACCATCACTTCAGATCTCAAATTCCATACTATCATTACTATTATTATCTGAACTATCAGAATCTTAATTTTTCTAAATATCTTCCCGTTTCATAAATTTGACGAGATCAAATCATCGTCATTTATAATGTAGTCCTGGCAACATTTGTTTATTTTTTAAGATATGTCTTACCCCTTCATCCTATATAACGAAATAGGCTTACTAACGATAAGCAAAACACGATAAGCAATATGTAGGTTTATATAGAAGAAAGTAGTGCTGATCTTTTCTCTTTTGTCGTTTATGTCTTGTTTCGTAATACGAATGATGGGCTAAACATACTGTGGAATTTGACATTAACAATTTAATTGAATTTCTTTGTTTTGTTTTTATAAGACTCATTATTGAAAACGTTCTTTTTCAGCGTTGCTTAATAGTAAAAGTAAAAAATAAAAAACAAATTTAGTAAGATCAGAGAAAGGGTTTTCGTTTAAAGCACCCTTCCATTCTCTTACTTCTATCCAAAAATCAATAGAAGACGATACTTTAGTCCATGGATAAGTTTGAAGTTTTCTACATTGGATTTCATCGTATGTATAAGTTAGAGATGTCACAAAATGACGAAAATATTGCATTTTTTAGCTAGCTAAAAATATATTAGCTAAACTCGAAAAATAAGAAGCTAAATGAATTTTTTTATTGAAATAATTTCGAGCAATCACGATTCCATCCGAAATTATTTTTTTATCGAACGTTCGCGATCGATAACAAATGGTGCCAATCGCATTTCAATTATTGATTGAATGAAACACTCTAATCTTATCTTATATATATTACGCAAACCCAAATTTTGTCCGGCGTAAGGCTTTTTAAGTACCAGTCCAATTTTAATAAATTTAGTATGGTTTGAAAGGTTTAGACCTGTAGATGTGCAAACTGGACTTTTTAGTTCTTAAAAATTTATATTTTTTAAGTTATAGCTTATTAAAGTTTGCATATAATTGCATATAATTGTTGTTGTTATGTTGGTTTTCTTTTATTAACAGAGCAGCTGAGAACAACGTTATCAAACTCAGAGCAAAGCTATTCGCTGCTCACATTTTGCTCTCTTCTGTCTCTTTTTAATAGAGCGTCTGTTAACAAAAAAATGAAAGTCAGAAAAATTTAAGGCTTTTGCAAGCCGCTCGCGCTGAACGCTCGCAACCAAGTTACATAGAAGTTTTTTTATTGCAATTTTCTGCTCACATTTCACTTAATTCTGTCTCTTCTTTATAGAGGTTATGTTATTATAGTTGCTGGGGGCAGCAACGCGCACCGGTGGTCGCTAGTATACATATATTACGCAAGCTCAAATTTTGTCCGGCGTAAGGCTTTTTAAGTACAAGTCCAATCTTAATAAATTTAGTATTTCTTGGTAGGTTTAGACCTGTAGATGTGCAAACTGGACTTTTTATTTCTTAAAAATTTATGTTTTTTAAGTTATAGCTTATTAAAGTTTGCATATAATTGTTGTTGTTATGTTGCTTTTTCTTTTCTTAACAGTAGCTGAGAACAATGTTATCAAACTCAGAGCAAAACTATTCGCTTCTCACATTTCGCTCTCTTCTGTCTCTTCTTAATAGAGCGTCTGTTAACAACAAAATGAAAGTCAGAAAAATTATTATTATTTTTATAGTTGATGGGTGCAGCAAAGCGCACCAGTGGTCGCTAGTATCCCTTATTACCCGGAATGTAAGGAGGTTGAAGGAATCACTTCAATTCAATGCTTTTTGATAGACAACGTGTTCAAGAGTAAACAAAGATGAAGGCTTTCTGTTGAGAATATGATAATTTTGTAACATTAACTTAACTTGTTTACTGGGTTGTTTTTGTTCTTTTGTTCACTGGGTTTCATTTTGACATATTTTTCTATTCTGTCTCCCATTTTATTCTTTACTTATCTTTGCTTTTTTTCTTTCCTTCTTCTGTAAGAACTTCTAAAACACGCTTCACGTGTATCTCTAATATATAAAATTCTTCTGTCACGGGGTGCGTGATCGAACTCCTCCGAAACGGCTCGACCGATTTTCGTGATCCTTAGCGAGGATATTAGTCAGGGGTGAGAATCGAACAAAATCTATTTTTCATCCCCCTAAAATAAGGGGGCGTGGCACCTCCCATACAACCCAAATCTACGGTAGCGAATAGCTCTGAAGTTATAGGTCGCATAGTATCGGAATTCGGTGTTCTATCTCAATTTACAAGAGCCGTTCCACACGTAAAATTTTATGGGCGTTGAATGTGGGGCGTGGCAATTTTTCAGCCAAATTTTCAGTATAACTTTCAAGCTATAAGTCACACATTAATGAAACTCGGTTAGAACGTTCTATTTAGTCGTGTCTTTCGACTTGCAAAATTGAGCCAGTATAGGCCAAAGGGGTGTGGCACCGCCCATACAATTAAAATTTATGATATCGAATAGCTTTGGAACTAAATGCCGTATAATAATGAAATTCAGTATGAAGTTGCCACTTGGTGATATATCTACTATAAAACTGGGATGGGTTTTGAAAAAAGGGGTGTGGCTCCGCCCATACACTTTAAATTTTTGATATCAGATAGCTTTGGAACTAAATGTCGTTTAACAACGAAATTCAGTATGGAATTAATATTGGGTGATATTCTTCTACTAGAAAACTGAGACGTCATTGAACAAGGAGGTGTGGCTCCGCCCATACAAGCCAAACTTGCGATATCGAATAACTTTGGAATTGTAAGTAGCACAGCCTCGAAATTTGGTTATCAATTTCCACGAGTCTTTCCAGTTAGAGATAGAGATAGAGATAGAGATAGAGATGGAGATAGAGATAGAGATAGAGATAGAGATAGAGATAGAAATAGAGATAGAGATAGAGATAGAGATAGAGATAGAGATAGAGATAGAGATAGAGATAGAGATAGAGATAGAGATAGAGATAGAGATAGAGATAGAGATAGAGATAGAGATAGAGATAGAGATAGAGATAGAGATAGAGATAGAGATAGAGATAGAGATAGAGATAGAGATAGAGATAGAGATAGAGATAGAGATAGAGATAGAGATAGAGATAGAGATAGAGATAGAGATAGAGATAGAGATAGAGATAGAGATAGAGATAGAGATAGAGATAGAAATAGAGATAGAGATTGAAATTGAGGTTGAGGTTGAGATTGAGATTGAGATTGAGATTGAAATTGAGATTGAGATTGAGACTGAGTTTGAGATTCAGATAGAGATAGAAATTATTTCCGCTACGACAGCAACGCGTCGGGTACCAGCTAGTTCTTTTATATAAAATTAATATTGTATTAAATAATTAAAATATACAATCTGGAGTTTTTATTTCAATAGGTTATGGACCCAGTCACGCTAAGAATATGGAAAAAGATCAGCCGATTATTGAGAAATTTACGGATGCATCACAGTGGCCAATGTGGAGGTTCCAGGTGCGCGTCAACTTGGTGGCAGCAGATTTGTATGGTTACGTTGAGGGCTCCATAGTTAAAACTGACAAAACCACAGATTGGGTCAAGAATGACGCAAAGGCGCAGAGGATCATTGTAAATTCTTGTGGATCAAAGGTGTTATTTCATCTGTGCAACTGCTCCACATCAAAGGAAATGTGGAATAAGCTACATTCAGTATATGAAAGAACTCATATTGCAGCTAAGCATTTGTTAATGGAGCAGTTTTATGCTTACAAGAAGGATCCGGCACAATATATTGCGACTCATATTTCGATACTTGAAGGTTTAGCAAATAAATTAAAAACTGCGGGTGCTTTAATAGACGAAAGCATGTTAATAACAAAAATACTGATGACGCTACCTGTAGAATTTCAATATTTAGCTATGAATTGAGCACCCTTGAGGACCCTTGAGAATTTGACAAACAGGCTCATGATTGAAGAATCTAGACTTGGCGTTGAAAATATCAACCTGAATGAGGTCGGAACCAGTGAGGCATTTATGGCAAAGCATAATAATGAAGTATCTAAAAAGCTGAAAAATAAGCGTTATACCAAATGTTTTAAGTGCGGTTTAACTGGTCATTGGAAACGCGACTGTAAGATAAAATCAACAACGAGATATATTGAACAACAATCTGCTCAAGATGGTGACGATAAAGCTTTTTTTACTAAAATTACACTGCCAATCGATAAAACTGATGCTTGGTACGTTGATTCAGGAGCGACAAGTCACATGTGTAAGCGGCGTGAGTGGTTTTTAACATTTTCGGAATTGGAAAGACCAGTTGAAGTTGTTCTTGGTGATGACAAGGTGATGTCTGCAGTTGGTCGTGGTGATTTGATGGTTTTGTGTTATACTGGAAAAAACTGGATCGAGAAAACTTTAAAGAATGTTTTATATTCACCCCAACTTTATGCAAATTTATTTTCGTCGACAAAAGCTTTACAAAGCAAAGAAGTAGTTGCAGTGGGAGCAAGGCAAGGTGGTATGTTCCAAATGCTTTTTAAAATAATCGAGCCTATGTCTGGCTGCACAAGGGCTAACATTGCAATCAAGCATGACTCGCTGAGGGTCTGGCATGAGCGACTTTGTCATCAAAATCTCAATCATGTAAGAAATTTTTTGAAGCGAAATGAAATCGAGTTTTTGGATACAAATTTTAATTGCGATGGCTGTGCGTTTGGAAAACAGCATCGGCTAAGTTTCAGTTCACGGTCCGAAAAATCAAAAATGTGTGGCGAGATTTTGCATGCTGATGTATGTGGCCCAATAGAAATGGTATCTTTTGGGGGGTCCAGATATTTTTTGCTTGTCAAAGATGAGTTTTCACGTTTTCGATTCGTATATTTTTTGAAAGAAAAATCAGAAGTTATAGATAAAATCAAAGTTGTGGTTAAAATTTCTGAAAAGCATTTTGGTCATCGTGTAAAATTTTTACAAACAGATAATGGCAGAGAGTTTGTTAATTAACACATGAAAGAGTTGTTAGAAGAAAACGGAATCCAGCATAGACGCTCAGTTCCATATACTCCTGAGCAAAATGGGTGCATCGAACGAGAAAACAGAACAATTATGGAGTCAGCGCGGTCGATGATACATGCAAAGCAGTTGGCTTTTAAATTGTGGGCAGAGGCGGTAAAGACTGCAGTTTTTATTTGGAATCGAACTGGAACAAGTTCACAAAAAGACAAAACACCTTATGAGCTATGGTATGGTAAGCCAGCACAGTTTGATCATTTTCGAATATTTGGTTCAGAGGTTTACGTTCATATACCGAAACAAAAGCGTCAGAAGCTCGATGCAAAGGCAAAAAAATGTATTTTTGTTGGTTATGAAGACAGCCAAGGTTTTCGAGTGATGGATGAAAAAGGCTGTATCACAATAGCACGAGATGTAAAATTTTTAACTGAGGAGCCAGCTGTAGCTACAGTCATTGAAGATGAAGAAGAAGTTGCTGGTGAACAAATTTGTGAAGATCATGACAATATTCAAAAGGTTGAATCACAGAATCAAATAAGAAAACCACGAGAACGTTTTTTTACAAGATATTCGTGAAAATAATATATTAAATTCGAGACTTCGAAATCGTGAAAACTCATTGATGGCAATGGCCTTTTTTATGAACGCTGAAGAGCCGAAAACGTATAAAGAAGCAATTGAATCTCAAGATAAAGAAAAATGGCAAGAAGCTATGCAATATGAATTTGATTCACTGCTAAAAAATAAGACTTGGTTTTTAGTGGATGAACCAAAAGACCAGAAAGTAATCGACAACAAGTGAGTTTATAAAAAAAAGAAAAATTCAGACAATTCAGTTGAGCGTTATAAAGCGCGGCTTGTGGTTCGAGGATTTGCACAGGAATATGGCGTCGACTTTTGGGAAACTTTTAGTCCAGTGGTGAAGTTCACTTCTTTGCGAGCAATTTTATCTATTGCAGCTGCTCAGAAAATGCAAATTACACAGTTCGATGTTAAAACAGCATTTCTGAACGGTGATCTGGAGGAGAGTGTTTATATGAAACAGCCAATTGGTTTCAACGATGACAGTGGTCGCGTTTGCAAATTGCAAAAAAGTCTGTATGGCTTGAAACAGGCTTCTCGATGTTGGAATAACAAATTTAAGTCCTTTTTTGAAACGTTCGGATTTAAGGTTAGTGACTCGGATCCATGTGTATTTGTATGTCATGAACAACGAGGTACAACTATTCTTGCAATATACGTAGACGATGGTATAATCGTTGGAAACGATAATTCGCGTATCAAGATGGTTGTTAAGCATCTTCAAGAACAAATTGAAATAAAAGTAATGAAACTTTGATACTTTTTAGGTTTTCAAATTCAACAAAATTGTAACGGCTCCATCTTCATTCATCAAGCTGCCTATGCACAAAGTATATTAAAGAAATATCAAGCGGAAGATTGTAGACAGGTTACTGTTCCTAGTGATCCAAATCAGGTACTGAATAATTTTGACGGGTCGCAAGAAAGTCAATTTCCATATAGACACTTGGCTGGAAGCCTAATGTACTTGGCTATTGCTACAAGATCAGATATATCCTACTCTATTGGCAATGTATGTCGCTACTTGGAAAACCCAAAATTAGCTCACGAAAATGCAATTAAACGTATTTTAAAGTATGTTAAAGGTACAATTAATTTTGTAATCCTATACAATACTGGCGGGAGCAATCAATTATGTGGATATAGCGATGCAGACTATGCTGGTGACATTATTACAAGAAAATCAACGTCAGGGTATGCTTTTCTTTTAAATGATGGCATAATCAGTTGGTGCAGCAGTCGGCAGAAGTGCATTTCTCTCTCAACTACTGAATCGAAGTACGTAGCAGCTTCAGAAGCAGTGAAAGAGTTGATTTTGTTGCAACGATTATTAGGAGAATTGATTCCGCTGAAAAGGAGTGAGAAAGCTATGTTTTTTATGGATACTCAAAGTGCCATCAGACTTATAAAAAATCCCGAGTTTCATAAGCGCACGAAACACATCGATGTACGATATCATTTCGTTCGTGAAAAGTTCCAGACGGGCCATATGGATTTACAGTATGTGCCAACGAATGAGATGATTGCAGATATTTTCACAAAGGCACTACCGAGTGAACGTTTTCAATTTCTTCGCTTATTAATGGGAGTTAAGCTTATTTAAATTTGTAATGTAACAAAAAGTGGGAGTGTTGAGAATATGATAATTTTGTAACATTAACTTAACTTGTTTACTGGGTTGTTTTTGTTCTTTTGTTCACTGGGTTTTACTGCGTTAGGTCGGTCGGCCTTTGACAGCTCGACTAGAAACAATGGGTTCTTATGAAGCAACACAAAATATGACCTCATGCATTGCGTCGACCTCATCCCGTAAATATGAATTTGAGGGGGTGACGTACGATCAACGCTATGAGTAGCGACATGCTCAAGCTAGGTCGTGCTTTTGACATTCCATATTAACGCTGGGTTGCATTTTCGTTGAGCAATGCTAAAATGTGGGTATTCTTGGATTCCGATGGAAAACTCAGATTTTCATAGGATTATCGTGGGAATTTATATTTTGATGCGAGTTTTTTTTAAATTGATCAAATTTTTTAAATTAACATGCTGCTTAAGTAGTATAAAAATGATTTTGATGAATTAAGCATGATATAAATATTATTCAATTGTATTTCATATTAAAATGTATGCATTTTTTAGTATATTATAAATAATATTATAAGGGTATTCATGCAAAATGGCAAACTTATATATTGGTCAATTAGATATTTTAATGAGGTTGGTTGAGGACGAATACCCTTAATATCATTGTTTGAATAATATAACACACAAAGGAACGTTGTGGTAAGGTAGATTGGCAAATGCCGTTCACTTTGTTTTTGTAAAGTTGTACCCAAGTACTCACTAATTACAAGTGATTCAGCTAGCATTGTACAAGGGGGCGTGGCAGCTCGAATCCGCAATATCGAATAACTTTGGAATTATAGGTCGCACAACATTGGAATTAGGTGTTCGGCCTCGATTTATATGTTCCGTTCCACTGGTAAAATTTTATGGGCGTTGGGAAAAGGGTGTGGCACTTTTTCGGCTTACCAAATTGTGGGTATAACTTTCGAACTATTAGTCACACATCAATGAAACTCGGTAAGAATTTACTATTTAGTCTTGTTCTTTGACTGGAAAAATTGAGTGAGCATTGGACAAGGGGGCATGGCACCGCCCATATAAGTCAAACTTATGGTATCAAATAGCTTTGGAGTTAAATGCCGCATAATAATGAAACTCGGTATGGAGTTGCCACTTGGTAATACCCATCTACTAGAAAACCGAGACGGGCATTGTACAAGGGGGTGTGGCTCCGCCCATACAATTACAATCTTTGATATCGAATATGCTATGAAAGTAAGTCACAAAACGTTGAATTTTAGAATAGAATTACTATTTGGTGATGCATTTCTACTAAAAAATTTGGACAGGCATTGGTCAAGGGGGTATGGCTCCGCCCATACATGGAAATTAAAGTCGCATGACATTGAAACTCACAATGGAGTACCACTTGGTGATATCCTTCTACGCCTATGGTAGGCATATTGTAGTTTTAGGCGATTTTGTAAAAAGTTTGTACTGCAGCACCAACTGGTGTCCAAGTTGGATCAAAGAAGATAGCGCCAAAATACTCACCGTACCTCAAAACCACAATATACCAATTTTCATTCTAATCGCATAAAGCATTGTACTACAGCGCCCTCTGGTGTTCAATATGGTTCAAAAAAGATAGCAGCAAAACACTCAGCGTACATGAAAACCACTATATACCGATTTTCTTAAAATTTGTACTTAAGCGTCCTCTGGTGTTCAAGGTGGATAAAAATTGATTGAAATTGCCCAAAAACACGCACCGTACCAAAAAACTTCCATACACAAATTTACATGAATATTTCCATACGTATTTCCAACTTGCTTTCGTTGACGAAATTTCCTACATTTTGCTCTCAAAATTTGCAAAAATCTCGGCAAAAATTAACAGTAATAATTATAATAAATATCAGAAATTTTGACAAAAACAAGAAAAATAATGACATCAAGTAATCACATTTAATAAAAAAAAAAACAATATACATATATATATATATATATATATATATAAATATCAATCAATCAAAGAAAAATTTTTGGCCATAAAAACTGAAATGTGTTTCCAGAAATTCCATTTTAAATCTTAATTTAATTTCACATTTTATCATTAAATTGGAAAGTGTTCATTTATTTTGAAGCTTCTAGTCCGAATTTTCACGCTAAAATGTGACATTTTTCATTATTTCGCAGATTATATTACACTTAATAAAAAGATCTTAGCTTTCTAAAGTAGGTTTTATGGTTTTTAATGATTTTATGACAATATCTTTTAATTTTTTATTGATTAAAATTATAATTGCATGATTTCGGAAAAAGGGACGTTTTGTGGGATTTTTAGTATAGCTGCTTTTATTGGCATCACCAAAATGATAGACGCACGATCTGTCAACGCAACATTTAGTTTTGCAAAGTTTCAGGTCGTCCGTTTTGACAACTTATATCGTAAAGTTTTTACAACGGAGACCAAAGTACGGTCAAAGGCCGACCGACCTAACGCAGTATTGTAATTCAGCTATAAAACACGCTTCACGCGTATTCTTTTATATAAAAATAATATTGTATTAAATAATTAAAATATACAATCAGGAGTTTTTATTTCAATACTTTCCAACACGCTAACATGTCATATACTGTTAGCCATGGAAGAAGCTTGGGAATTCAAGATTAATAGTTAAAGACATATAGTTACACATACATTTTTTACAAATGATTTAATACATACATTATTTTGCACTAAAATTTATCTGCGCAACATTTATATTATTTCCACATAATTTTGTGAGCGGAACTTCCGTCCGCATATCTATATCTAAAAAACTGAATGCACCTTCATGCTACAGGTGTAAAATGTATACGCTGCATTTGCATATTCTACTTGCTCTCTCTCTTTATATGATCGCACTGCTTTGCTCTCTATTATCTTTATATACATTATATATTATGTTATTACTCGTAAGTTCTCTTTATTCTTAACCCATCAATGACAACGTATGATATATCATACGCGATGAAATTTTTTTACGCATTTATCGAAAATTCCTCAAAAATCCACCGACAATGTAAAACTATTGATTTCGACAGTGTGAGAAAAAAGCATTTTCAAAAAAGCACTGAAGTTGACGCCAAAAGGTTTTTGTTTACATTTTCGAACCAGTTTTGTTTAAAATTATGAGCCTTTCGAGTTCTGGTGGTGAGCATTAATGGGTTAAGGTAGAAAATAAGTTTAGATTTGATTTAATCCAGCACACAGTCCCAAAATTAATTACAAAGATTGTCCTTGTGATTCATTGATTGTCATGGCGATGTAAGTCGAAATGAATTTGAATTGAAGGTTTTTGAACTCGAAAGGTAAATCGGTTAGAATCAATGGAATTCTTGGAATGAGCACTTCGCCCTTGAATTTGCCTACTCAAAAGCGTTCATCGTTGCTTGAATGACATTATTCTTGAGTGTCTTCACGGTTGATTGAGGCTCCGAACCATGATGATAACAGATCCAACAACCTTCAGTGGTAAATTATGTGGTGGTAATCCTTGCAAATCAATGAATTCAGGCGCACTATTCGATAATTGGTTGCTTCGTCTGGACACAATCAACTGATTTGAACGAATGTAATTGTCCAGAAATTGCATTTTAAATGATGAAATTCAAATCGATTTTTTTTTATTTTTTATTTTTCCATACATCGATTTTTCCGAGAAAACTCAAACTTTTATGCTGTTAAAAGCTACCTTGTGCGGAGACGAACACACAAAAAAATAAAAGACAGTTCGAATAGGACGATCCGTTCTCGAGTTATGAGCGTTCTTATGTATTCCACTCTGTTTTGTTTATAAATAGTGAATAAGTGTTATATTACACCAATTCAGACATGACAATCTGACTGTTTTCATTATCCGTCGCTCACTGGTCAGTGTAAATAACACGTGTATTAGCTCGCCGCGCATTTGGCTTCATAGACCAATGTCAGGCTCGTCCTCTCCTTGGAGTTGTAATGAAAACGACACAAAAAATTACCAATTTCAATTCTTTCGATATTTTCGCTTCGGGTTCTTCCTTATTTTCTTTTTTCCTAAACGACATCAGTATTGAGGCGAAAAAAAAAATTATTAAAATCGGCCGAGCCATTTCCGAGTTTTAGCAAGACTAACGCGCGGCGTTATTTATATATTGATATTTATATATTCAGAAGATTGAAGATAAGAATAAGATGAAAAACACGATCGGTTTTTGTCTGAGAAAAATAGAATAGGCTGCTATAATTCGAATTCAGAAGATTTTGCTGCCATATCATTTTATTGCAAATTCTATTAGGATATTTTTATAGTACATTTCAATTTAAATCAAAATAGTCAGCTCAACCGTCAGTTTTGAAGCCATGTGGTCTCAGTGGTCTAAGAGTCAATCCTCACAGTGGGCAAACAATAAAAATTTTTTTAAATTTTTTTTTTATATATTGAAATGACAGCTTTTGTGTCCTTTTTGGAGTAAAAAGTGAATATGTTGGAGCTTTTTTCAAATAGGGTTTATTAAGAGCTTAAATTGAATTTATCAACGAAAAGAAATTGAATGATAGTTTTTTGTTATTATAAGGAAACGATGTTATTAGAAAAAGACTCTGTACTAAAATTTTGTGCAGTTTTGAAGATATGCGAATGTTTTTGGTGTTAAAATAGCATAATTTTCTTTTAATTAATTAGACGAACAGTTTCGCTAGTAAAAGTACGCTAGTAGTATCATTTGCGTTTCTTGTAAAGGGGCGGAAAAGATGTGGTCAAAAATAAGTATGCCATAACCTAATCTAGCCTTCAAGTAATGTGTGTGCCGAATTTGGGTTAAATCCGTCCAGCCGTTAAGTTTTGTTGCCTATTTAAAGTAGTCTGATGTAGAAATTCCCATACAAAATTACCCATTTCGATTTTTTCGATTTTTCCGCTGTTCCTTCGAGTTTTTTGTAATCTGTATTAAGGCAAACAATACAAAAAAAAAAATATTAAAATCGGCCGAGCCGTTTCTGAGCCTTAGCAAGACTAACGCACACGCATTTGATTTTTATATATAAGAAAGAAGACTAGAGGACCCGGCAAACTTCGTCCCGCCCTGAATTAATTTTTTTATTGAAATAATTCCGAGCAATCACGATCCCACCCGAAATTAATTTTGTATCGAACATTCACGATCGATAACAAATGGTGCCAATCGTATTTCAATTATTGATTGAATGAATCACTCTAATATCCCTTATTTACACGGAATGTAAGGAGGTTGAGGGAATCACATGTCAGATCAATGCAATGCTTTTTAATAGACAACATTAGCAAAAGTAAACAAAGATGGAGGCTTTCCAACACGCGAACATGTCATATATTGTAAGCCATGCAAGAAGCAAGAAGAAAAAGACATACATTTTTTACAAATAATTTAAGACATACATACATACATTGTTTTGCACTAACATTTATTTGAGGAACATTTATATTGTTTCCATATAATTTTGTGAGTGGAACTTCCGTCCGCTTATTTATATCTAAAAAACTGAATGCACCTCAATGCTACAGGTGTAAAATAAGCTGCATTTGCATAGTCTACTTGCTCTCTCTCTTTATATGATCGTACTGCTTTGCGCTCCATTATCTTGATATACATTAGGTCTGTTCCCGTACTCTAAAGTTTTAGTGACTAAAGTGACTTAGTCCAATTTACCATTTTTACAGGTTTTAGTCCGAAAAGCGTTCCCGTACTCGAAAAAATGGTAAAAGAGAGTGCAATCGAGAGAGTAAAAAATTTCCCCTCCCTGGCAAAAGCTGCAAGTTTTAGTCCGAGAAATTTCTTCTGGCAAAAATGGTAAAAGTGTCAAACTGCTTTAAATCATATGTTTACGTGTTAGCAAAGAAATTGCAAAACAATAAAAGTTCTTTGAAATAAATAAAAAACTGTTGGAATGGAAACCAAAAACATGGTAAATTGTGTAAAAACTAAATATAAATGTTTATTTGAGAATTAATTTTTATATATTTCAAAATCTTTAGTATGTCGTCTGCACTGCCGATGCTACACACCAAACAAACGATTTAATTTGACAGTTTACACAATTTTAGTCCAAAAAGCGTTCCCGTACTTTTTTGTGTTTTTCAATATTTTTGAGAGATTTTTCCTTACTCTCACGTTTTTGACAGTTTTACTATTTTTAGCCCAAAAAGTACGGGAACAGACCTATTATATACAGCCAGCGTAAAAAAAAAGTGTACAGCAAATTGTTCAATATTTACGAACTAATAATTCTAAAAGTAAAGATGGAATAATAAAAACGCTTTCGTTTTTTTAAAGTGTTTTTAATATTAGTTTATTTAAGCAAAAATAAAAATTCGTTAAATTTTTCTTAACCTTGAAAATGTTTTAAAATCGCAAAACTGCCTGATTTTACGCATCAAAAATAAGTGTACACCAGCGCAGGGCGCTCCATAGCTCCTATGTCGCTTTGCGCTGCATATTTAATGTACACTCTTAAAAAAACCAAACTCTTGATTTGTAGATTTATAATATTTATGCATATATTTCTTTATTTTAAATAATTTTATATTATTCAAATATATTAAGGTTTAATATAATTCATGCATACATATTACCTTTTATTATTCTTTTTATTTTTCATTCTTTTATTAATTTTTTAATAATTAATTTCTTTATTACTTGCTTACTTACTTATTTCATTCACTTACTTATTATTAACTTATTTTTTATTCTTAATTTAAATTATTAGTTCATATTTAGATTTTATAATATTAAAATAATTATTCGCATATATTAAGGCTTCCTATAGTTCATTCATATTACCTATTAAGATTCTTTGCATTATACATTCATAGTAATTGTATTAAATAATTTCATATCAGAAATAATGAACAATACCGATGACTAAAAATAAAAACTTACAAATCTAGATAATTGTGACAACTATTTCGCTCAGTGTGCGCTATTCGAGAGTACACTAATACTAACAAGACAAAATAAAATGTGACTGTGTTAGAATGCCCAGCCCTGGTGTACACACTCTTATTGTTTTTAATGCTCTCTTGTTATAACGGTTATTTTACAACTAATTTTGTTTTGTTTTGTTGCATTTGCATTGCAGTTGTGTTTATGCAAGTGATCGGTGAGGTTATTGTTCTTTGATTAGTAATAATTAAATAAATATTCACCATGGGCAAACAAACTTCAATAGAAACACGCAATTTAGTTGTAAAGTTATCAGGTGAAGGCAAATCTTTAAGAGAAATTGCTGGTATTATTGACAGAGGTCATAATACTGTCAAAAAAATTCTAGACAAAATCAAAAATTCGAGAAGTGTGGAAGATCTTCCGCTTTCCGGAAGGCCGAAAATTTTGTCAGGCGTGGACAAAAGAGCGATAGCACGAAGGGTTAGGGCTAATCCCTTTGAAAGTGCAGTAAAAATAGCGCAGGAATTTACAACAACAATGGGAGCAGGAATTAGTGCCAGTACCGTTCGCCGCGCACTGCATGAAAATGGTTTACATTAGGCTTGTGCTAAACAGTTCCGGGACCGGAACGAACATGGAACGATTCTTTTGAGCAGCGGAACTAGTTCCCGGAAACATGTTCGCGGAACTATGTAGTTCCTTTGAGCTGTAGCAGAGAAAATATGTTTGAGTACTAAATTTACTAGTTAGCCTGCTAGGATATGAAAAAAATATTATAAAAGCAGCTCTTCCAAGTTGAGATTATTCTGTATTCTTTATATAGCATTTCATTCTACATACTTTAATTATGTAAACATTTTCATATGGAGTAGTTGTCTCGAAAAGCAAAACATGTCCCGGAACTATCAGTTCCGCCCGTTAGAATGTTCAACCAAATGAATAAAACAATTCGCATAACAAGAACGAATATATAACTTACAATACTTTCATTTATCATTTCTTTCAATTTATAGTAATTCTATAGTAATTCTTCTATATACAGACAACTCATCTAAGCAGTAATAGAAAATAAAAAAATTTGTTTAACCCTCTACTGCATAACAATGCCTTTAAGCACACTTATGTTTGTATTCAAATCTAGAACTGAAAACCTTTTTCCAAATTCAGAAGTCAAATCATAGATTATAAATCGGTTCATTGCACTTAGTGTAACATTTTTTGTAACGGAAATTTTTCTAGTTTAGCGCATTTTGTAATTATTGTCACTTGTAATTGTAAAAGTGAGCGTTTCGCACGCAAAAATCATGCATTAGAAGGCTAAGTCGATACAGCGTTTCATTTTAGAGCACTGTGTTTTTATACACAAACATTTCTGGCTTTTGTATTGGTTTTATTTACAAATAAACAAATAAAGAGATATATTTCTATTTTATTAGGTACGAAATTCATTGTCTCAACAAAAAACAAAAATTAATTTTAACATGTAAATAAATACTTTAACTTCACTTCGATCAAAGAAGATATAGAAACTAAAATTAAAATATATAGAAATATTTACAAAAAAAAAGGTTTTCATTCAATGATAAGGAAGTTTAAAAGAAAAATATAAAAGTTTGTCACAAACAAATAAACAAACTTGTGTCATAAATAAAAATAAAATAAAAATAAAATACAAAATAAATAAAAATTAATATTAGCAGGAAAATAAATAGTTAAATTTCATTTAGATTAATATATTTATGTAATTATATATAAAATTGCATATTATACATGTATATATATATATATATATGTATATATAAAATTGCATATTATATAGAATATATAGAAATATTAAAAAAAAAATATTTTCATTTAATGAAAAGGAACTTTAAAGTTAAAATTAGAAAAGTTTGTTACAAATAAATAAAAAATGACTGCAGTTCAACATAATACAAAAATTAAAAAAGTTTGAGTGATTTACACAAAACAAAAAATCTTAGGAAAAATATAAGTACAAAATTTCGAAAGATTTAAAAAAAAGCATAAAGTTCAAGTTACTTAAAAATTGATTCAGCTTTTTTCGAAATTGCTGTTAATAAAAATTAGTTGCGATACTTTTTTCGCAGAGAGCCTGGAACGGTTATCTGTTAGAGTTAAGCCCGATTTTGAGAAAATGCGTTCGCACGGAACTGATGTCGCTACTAAGTTTAACCTCTTCAGGACATGCTGGTACAAAATAGGATAAACCCTCTTCCTTGCGTTCCACCAGAGAAGGGGATCTTCAGACCTACTTATAATTGGCTCGTGAATATACTTCTCCAACTCAACTATGCCAGCAGCTATAGAGTTATTAGGCACTAAGCTTGCTATTTCACGGTCGAAGTCATCCCAAATAGATGCACTCCTGCTGGTTTATGGCTGATGTTCGGGTTGTGCGATGGCAGATGAATTCGCATCTGCAGATGGTGGTGGACGACTTACGCTTCCAACTTTCAATTTGAAAGCATCGAAAATTATTTTAAAATTGCCTTCATCCCGAAATCCTTTCCCTTTAAAACGTGGATCTAAAAGTGTGGCTTCTGCATACAGAGGGTTCTTTTCTAAATTATAAAATCTTGCATTTATTTGTTTTTGAAGAACATCCACAAGCTTTTTTACGTTAACTGAGCGTGTTGAGCCAAGACAAAAGCGATCGTTTATCTGACGTTTTAAAAGTCGACAGTAAACAATCACTTTTGATAAGCTAACATTCTTTTCAGCTGAAATCGGAGATATATCGGAGAAAATCTTCAAAATTGGAATTACTTCTTCAATTTCATCCCACTCTTCGGATTTTAATGCCAAATCGTCTTTGATGAGTGCAAGTGTAGCGACAATTGCATCCTTGATTTTAAAAACTCTATGCAGCATTTCAAATGTAGAATTCCACCTTGTAGGAACATCTTGCTTTAATTTAAGTGGAGCTATATTCATTTGAGCTTGTACCTCGTGCAACTTATACAGTCCTTGAGAACTTCTTTTAAAAAACTCAACGATATTTTTTACTTTTTGCACATTTCCAGAAATTTGTTCAATGCCAGCTTGCACTATCAAATTCAAAAGATGTGCGAAACATCCTATATGTCGCCACCTACCTAGCTGTATTGCCAAACGAATATTAGCGGCATTATCACTTACAATAGCTGAAACTTTATTTTGTAAGTTCCATTTGCACAATTCTTCCTTTAAAAACGAACATAAATTAATGCCCGTGTGCCTCTCTCCATATTCAATGCATCCAAGTAAATTTGATCGCATTTCTGCATCAATAAAATGTGCTGTTAAGGCAATGAAGCTTTCATTATTTTTTTATGTCCAGCCATCTGTAGTTAGGCACACGGCATGTGCATTTGCTATTTTGTTTTGAGCATCGTGTTGAAGTTTTAAATGAAGTTGTGGCAAAAGTACTTCGGAAAGTGTCTTTCGGGTTGGCAAGCAGTAGGACGGACATAATAAAGAAACAAACCTCTTGAACTCTGGTTCTTCTACCAAGCAAAAAGCATGATATTCCTTGGCTACCATAACCATAAGCTGCTGGTCTATTTTGTTTTTTTCTTTTGCAGAATGGGTTTAGTGCTCTCAGCAAACGAATATATCTTCGGCTGTGTATAAGCTCCCGACTTGGAAGTAGATGCTATTTGCACAATTTCGACATCATCCGTTGCGATATTTGAAGCTGTAGACGGACGTTCTGTAGGAATTGTCGAAGCAGGTGGCTGCATTTCTATAGGACTAATTGAAACAGGTCGCTGACGTTCTACAGGACTTGTTGATATAGTAGGATGTCTCCTTTGAATATGCCTACCCAAATTACCTAAACTGCCTGATGTAAATGAAATAATTTGAGAGCAATATTTACATTTTGCTTTATTTTTCTCGCTTTCTCTGAAGTGGTCCCACAAAATGCTAGTCTTCCTCCGCATTGCCATATTTGAATCTACTTTATTAAATAATACACATATAAATCACTGCAATTGTCACAAAATTGTTTATACAATACCTATAAGATAATTTGAACAAAACAAAATTAAAATGTACAAATAAAGTTTCAAAAATTAAACCACAACTGCAGCAAATACAATTATAAATCCGCGCTTTTCAAAATAAACGTTTGCAAATAATTATAGTAATCAAGCAGTTCCTCAGAAACGTAACGAAATATGAAAGCCATGCATCTCATATATAGCAGATTGTAACATGTTCGCGGAACTATCTAGTTCCGCAGTTCCATTCATTTGAATTTGTAACATGTCCGCGGAACTATCTAAAGAGTGATTTTTTAAGTGCCTGATAACTTTTTTTTTAAAAAAAACGCATAAAATTTGCAAAATCTCATCGGTTCTTTATTTGAAACGTTAGATTGGTCCATGACATTTACTTTTTGAAGATAATTTCATTTAAATGTTGACCGCGGCTGCGTCTTAGGTGGTCCATTCGGAAAGTCCAATTTTGGGCAACTTTTTCGAGCATTTCGGCCGGAATAGCCCGAATTTCTTCGGAAATGTTGTCTTCCAAAGCTGGAATAGTTGCTGGCTTATTTCTGTAGACTTTAGACTTGACGTAGCCCCACAAAAAATAGTCTAAAGGCGTCAAATCGCATGATCTTGGTGGCCAACTAACCGGTCCATTTCTTGAGATTAATTGTTCTCCGAAGTTTTCCCTCAAAATGGCCATAGAATCGCGAGATGTGTGGCATGTAGCGCCATCTTGTTGAAACCACATGTCAACCAAGTTCAGTTCTTCCATTTTTGGCAACAAAAAGTTTGTTAGCATCGAACGATAGCGATCACCATTCACCGTAACGTTGCGTCCAACAGCATCTTTGAAAAAATACGGTCCAATGATTCCACCAGCGTACAAACCACACCAAACAGCGCATTTTTCGGGATGCATGGCCAGTTCTTGAACGGCTTCTGGTTGCTCTTCACTCCAAATGCGGCAATTTTGCTTATTTACGTAGCCATTCAACCAGAAATGAGCCTCATCGCTGAACAAAATTTGTCGATAAAAAAGCGGATTTTCTGCCAACTTTTCTAGGGCCCATTCACTGAAAATTCGACGTTGTGGCAGATCGTTCGGCTTCAGTTCTTGCACGAGCTGTATTTTATACGGTTTTACACCAAGATCTTTGCGTAAAACCTTCCATGTGGTCGAATAACACAAACCCAATTGCTGCGAACGGCGACGAATCGACATTTCACGGTCTTCAGCAACACTCTCAGAAACAGACGCAATATTCTCTTCTGTACGCACTGTACGCATTCGTGTGGTTGGTTTAATGTCCAATAAAGTAAACTGAGTGCGAAACTTGGTCACAATCGCATTAATTGTTTGCTCACTTGGTCGATTATGTAGACCATAAATCGGACGTAAAGCGCGAAACACATTTCGAACCGAACACTGATTTTGGTAATAAAATTCAATGATTTGCAAGCGTTGCTCGTTAGTAAGTCTATTCATGATGAAATGTCAAAGCATACTGAGCATCTTTCTCTTTGACACCATGTCTGAAATCCCACGTGATCTGTCAAATACTAATGCATGAAAATCATAACCTCAAAAAAATCACCCTTTAGTTCCGCAGTTCCATTTGATTGAATGAAACTCTTGCATCTGACATGTAGTAGATTGTAGCATGTCCGCGGATCTATCTAGTTCCACAGTTCCATTTGATTGAATGAAACTCATGCAACTCATATGCAGCAGATTGTAACATGTTCGCGGAACTATTTAGTTCCGCAGTTCCATTCGATTGAAAGCATGTTCAAAGCGAAATAAACAGAGCATTGTGCGCAACAAGAACGACGAAATGTCTTCTTACTATTTCACACAGCAGTTGTTTCGTTCGTTCGCAAACATATCTTTGCACTTATAGTCGATCACAAATTCGTGTAAACCATAATATGTGTGAAAGAGAAGTCGGTTCATATTGCTTTATTGAAAAAAATTCATTGCAACCAGAACTGTTTGAACATGCTAAAAATAAATGGAAGGAACGATTGGAACTATGTCCGACTGTGAATATAGTTCCAGGAACTATACAGGTTCGGAACGACCCATCTCTAGTTTACATGGTAGAGTTCCGAGAAGAAAGCCACTTATTTCTAAGAAGAACCAAAAAAAGCGTCTGGAATATGCAAAAATGCATATAAATAAGGACATAACTTTTTGGAATAACTGCTTATTCACCGATGAGTCCAAAATAGAAATTTTTGGAAGGAAAACTGTGTCAAAAATATGGAGAGAAAAAAATAAAGCGTTTGAAGAACATAATTGTGCTAAGACCGTAAAGCACGGTGGTGGATCAGTCATGGTGTGGGGGTGTATGGCAGCAAGTGGTGTTGGAAATCTTGTTTTCATAGAAAGTACTATGAACAGCACAGATTATCTCAATATTTTAAGAGAAAATTTGCAGCCAAGTGTCGACAAATTATGCTTAGGATCGAATTGGGTCTTTCAGCAAGACAACGATCCTAAGCATACCGCTTGGATTATAAAGGAATGGCTGCTGTATAGAACACCAAAACAATTAAATCACCCCGCTCAATCACCCGACTTGAATCCGATTGAGCATTTATGGGAACATCTCAAAAGGCAGATCCGCAAACACACAATATCTAACAAAGAGTCATTAAAACGCGCAATAACCGAGGAATGGAATAATATTCCGTCAGAAGTTACCAAAAAGCTAACTGAATCCATACCCCGACGACTTGCTGCAGTTATTAAAGCCAAAGGAAGGCAAACAAAGTATTAAATTTTAAAAATTTTATATTATTTTCAATACTTTTTCAAAATGTACACTTTTTTTTGATGCGAAATATAAAGCATTTTTTCAATTAATTAATAATTATAAGTCGAAGAAGAATTAAATGAATTTTTGTTTTTGCTTAAATAAACTAATATTAAATACACTTAAAAAAAACGAAAGCGTTCTTATTGTTCCATCTTTATTTTAAGAATTATTAGTACATAAACATTGAACTATTTGCTGTACACTTTTTTTTGACGCTGACTGTATTATGTTATTACTCGTATGTTCTTTTTATTCTTAAGGTATAAAATAAGTTTAGATTTGATTTAATCCAGCACACAGTGCCATAGTTAATTCCAAAGATTGGCCTTGTGATTCATTGATTGAATTCTTGGAATGTGCACTTCCTCACCTTTGAATTGGCCTACTCGAATGCGTTCATCTTTGCTTGAAAAACATTATTCTTGAGTTGCTTCACGACCAATTTTGTTCCCTTGCAGAATTTGGATTGATTGAGGCTCCGAAGCATGATAATGGGCCCAATCACGATCGCCGACGGGAGCCCGTCGAGAGACATTTTTCTGAATCTCACTAAAAATACAATCGAAGTTTCCGTCGGAAATTCGAAATTTTCCGTCGAAAAAAATACAATCACTTTTTACGACGGAAAAGATTTTTCTGTCAAATTCACTCACTTAAATTTTGAATGTGAGATTGTAAAAAAATAAAAAATGAAAATTTTTGAACAAAACAACAAAAACAATAAGCATATAAGAGCAGCACGGAAATAAATTTATTTATTTTGTTTGATTTGGGCGTGTTGTGCTTCAATTAATTCTTTTTCCAGTGCAAACTTCTTCAAAATAAGTTTTTCCATAAAAACTTTTTTTGCAAGTTTTCCTCTAGTGCTTCGGCTATACGTCGCGTATAAGATTCAATGCAATTCAATTGGTCTTCAAGCAATTCATTCGTGGACATCCTCTTTCGTTTCCTAGCAAGAGGCTCACTTGGAGCAACTGTATTTTCGTCTTTAAAAATTAGGAATCTTGATACAAAATCTTACAATGCTTTGAAACATCTTACCATCACTTTCAGCATTCTCCTCGTTTGAAACAGCGTGGTGCGCAGATGTTGAAGGTGTTGTGGAGCCACTTCCTCCATTTTCAAAACTTCTTCCCCTCTTTTTTTAATCCCTTTCCTAGTTTGGAAAGGTGTGTTTTATGTGTGTCTTAATTTTTGTACTAATCCATATCCTCATTCATGTCATAGTTCTTTTCTGGTGGTGTTGGTGTTGTTGTTGTTGTTGTTGTTGTTGTTGCTTTTTTTTATTTGTTCTGACAATCAGCTGTGTTTTGTTTTGAAAAATAAACTACCACGGGTGTTTTTTATTTTCATGGGATTCTGATATCATCACAAAAATAAATAAGTTTTCTTCGATTATTGCAAATATAATCTGATAGTTTTACCACAAATATGTTTTTTTTAATGTAACACAGCTAATTTGCGTTTCAATATTCACTTATGAAAGCATTACTTATACATTTATTTCTTCAAAAAGTCCCATATGTCCTATTTCTTAGAACACTTCATTGTGAATACTTTTCACTTCGAAAATATGACAACGAACATCGAAATTGAGAGGAACAATGTTGTCATGTTATTCTACTTTATCCCTTCCCGACGGAAATCTCGATTGAAATTTTTATCACGTCGGGCGGAAAATCTGACAGTATCGCGATTGGGCCCAATAACATATCCAACCTTCAGTGGTACATTATATGGTGGGATTCCTTGCAAACCAATGAATTCAGGAACGCTATTCGATAATTGGTTGCTTCGTCTGGACACAAACAACTGATTTGAACGAATGTAATTGTGCAGAAATTGCATTTTGAATTATGAAATTAAAATCGAGTTTTTTTTTATTTTTTATTTTTCCATACAAAATGTATGGAACATCGATTTTTTCCGAGAAAATTCAAATTTTTTTGCTGTTAAAAGCTACCTTATGCGGAAACGAACACAAAAAAAAAACAAAAAAAAAAGGGTTCTTATGTATGCCACTCTGTTTTGTTTATATATGACACTTATTCGGACATGACAATCTAATTGTTTTCATTATCCGTCACTCGCTGCTGTGTGGCTTACACGTGTATTAGCTCGCCGAGCATTTGACTGATTTCGTAGACCTATGTCAGGCTCGTCCCCTCCTTGGAGTTGAAATGAACACTGTACGACACGAAAAATTACCAATTTCAATTCTTTCGATTCTTTTCCTTCCTAATTTTCTTTTTTCCTACACCACGTGTGCCTCTCTCCATATTCAATGCATCCAAGTAAATTTGATCGCATTTCTGCACTTTCTGCATCAATAAAATGTGCTGTTAAGGCAATGAAGCTTTCATTATTTTTTTATGTCCAGCCATCTGTAGTTAGGCACACGGCATGTGCATTTGCTATTTTGTTTTGAGCATCGTGTTGAAGTTTTAAATGAAGTTGTGGCAAAAGTACTTCGGAAAGTGTCTTTCGGGTTGGCAAGCAGTAGGACGGACATAATAAAGAAACAAACCTCTTGAACTCTGGTTCTTCTACCAAGCAAAAAGCATGATATTCCTTGGCTACCATAACCATAAGCTGCTGGTCTATTTGTGTTTTTTTCTTTTGCAGAATGGGTTTAGTGCTCTCAGCAAACGAATATATCTTCGGCTGTGTATAAGCTCCCGACTTGGAAGTAGATGCTATTTGCACAATTTCGACATCATCCGTTGCGATATTTGAAGCTGTAGACGGACGTTCTGTAGGAATTGTCGAAGCAGGTGGCTGCATTTCTATAGGACTAATTGAAACAGGTCGCTGACGTTCTACAGGACTTGTTGATATAGTAGGATGTCTCCTTTGAATATGCCTACCCAAATTACCTAAACTGCCTGATGTAAATGAAATAATTTGAGAGCAATATTTACATTTTGCTTTATTTTTCTCGCTTTCTCTGAAGTGGTCCCACAAAATGCTAGTCTTCCTCCGCATTGCCATATTTGAATCTACTTTATTAAATAATACACATATAAATCACTGCAATTGTCACAAAATTGTTTATACAATACCTATAAGATAATTTGAACAAAACAAAATTAAAATGTACAAATAAAGTTTCAAAAATTAAACCACAACTGCAGCAAATACAATTATAAATCCGCGCTTTTCAAAATAAACGTTTGCAAATAATTATAGTAATCAAGCAGTTCCTCAGAAACGTAACGAAATATGAAAGCCATGCATCTCATATATAGCAGATTGTAACATGTTCGCGGAACTATCTAGTTCCGCAGTTCCATTCATTTGAATTTGTAACATGTCCGCGGAACTATCTAGTTCCGCAGTTCCATTTGATTGAATGAAACTCTTGCATCTGACATGTAGTAGATTGTAGCATGTCCGCGGATCTATCTAGTTCCACAGTTCCATTTGATTGAATGAAACTCATGCAACTCATATGCAGCAGATTGTAACATGTTCGCGGAACTATTTAGTTCCGCAGTTCCATTCGATTGAAAGCATGTTCAAAGCGAAATAAACAGAGCATTGTGCGCAACAAGAACGACGAAATGTCTTCTTACTATTTCACACAGCAGTTGTTTCGTTCGTTCGCAAACATATCTTTGCACTTATAGTCGATCACAAATTCGTGTAAACCATAATATGTGTGAAAGAGAAGTCGGTTCATATTGCTTTATTGAAAAAAATTCATTGCAACCAGAACTGTTTGAACATGCTAAAAATAAATGGAAGGAACGATTGGAACTATGTCCGACTGTGAACATAGTTCCAGGAACTATACAGGTTCGGAACGACCCATCTCTAGTTTACATGGTAGAGTTCCGAGAAGAAAGCCACTTATTTCTAAGAAGAACCAAAAAAAGCGTCTGGAATATGCAAAAATGCATATAAATAAGGACATAACTTTTTGGAATAACTGCTTATTCACCGATGAGTCCAAAATAGAAATTTTTGGAAGGAAAACTGTGTCAAAAATATGGAGAGAAAAAAATAAAGCGTTTGAAGAACATAATTGTGCTAAGACCGTAAAGCACGGTGGTGGATCAGTCATGGTGTGGGGGTGTATGGCAGCAAGTGGTGTTGGAAATCTTGTTTTCATAGAAAGTACTATGAACAGCACAGATTATCTCAATATTTTAAGAGAAAATTTGCAGCCAAGTGTCGACAAATTATGCTTAGGATCGAATTGGGTCTTTCAGCAAGACAACGATCCTAAGCATACCGCTTGGATTATAAAGGAATGGCTGCTGTATAGAACACCAAAACAATTAAATCACCCCGCTCAATCACCCGACTTGAATCCGATTGAGCATTTATGGGAACATCTCAAAAGGCAGATCCGCAAACGCACAATATCTAACAAAGAGTCATTAAAACGCGCAATAACCGAGGAATGGAATAATATTCCGTCAGAAGTTACCAAAAAGCTAACTGAATCCATACCCCGACGACTTGCTGCAGTTATTAAAGCCAAAGGAAGGCAAACAAAGTATTAAATTTTAAAAATTTTATATTATTTTCAATACTTTTTCAAAATGTACACTTTTTTTTGATGCGAAATATAAAGCATTTTTTCAATTAATTAATAATTATAAGTCGAAGAAGAATTAAATGAATTTTTGTTTTTGCTTAAATAAACTAATATTAAATACACTTAAAAAAAACGAAAGCGTTCTTATTGTTCCATCTTTATTTTAAGAATTATTAGTACATAAACATTGAACTATTTGCTGTACACTTTTTTTTGACGCTGACTGTATTATGTTATTACTCGTATGTTCTTTTTATTCTTAAGGTATAAAATAAGTTTAGATTTGATTTAATCCAGCACACAGTGCCATAGTTAATTCCAAAGATTGGCCTTGTGATTCATTGATTGAATTCTTGGAATGTGCACTTCCTCACCTTTGAATTGGCCTACTCGAATGCGTTCATCTTTGCTTGAAAAACATTATTCTTGAGTTGCTTCACGACCAATTTTGTTCCCTTGCAGAATTTGGATTGATTGAGGCTCCGAAGCATGATAATGGGCCCAATCACGATCGCCGACGGGAGCCCGTCGAGAGACATTTTTCTGAATCTCACTAAAAATACAATCGAAGTTTCCGTCGGAAATTCGAAATTTTCCGTCGAAAAAAATACAATCACTTTTTACGACGGAAAAGATTTTTCTGTCAAATTCACTCACTTAAATTTTGAATGTGAGATTGTAAAAAAATAAAAAATGAAAATTTTTGAACAAAACAACAAAAACAATAAGCATATAAGAGCAGCACGGAAATAAATTTATTTATTTTGTTTGATTTGGGCGTGTTGTGCTTCAATTAATTCTTTTTCCAGTGCAAACTTCTTCAAAATAAGTTTTTCCATAAAACTATTGTGCATTTTTTTCTTGCAAGTTTTCCTCTAGTGCTTCGGCTATACGTCGCGTATAAGATTCAATGCAATTCAATTGGTCTTCAAGCAATTCATTCGTGGACATCCTCTTTCGTTTCCTAGCAAGAGGCTCACTTGGAGCAACTGTATTTTCGTCTTTAAAAATTAGGAATCTTGATACAAAATCTTACAATGCTTTGAAACATCTTACCATCACTTTCAGCATTCTCCTCGTTTGAAACAGCGTGGTGCGCAGATGTTGAAGGTGTTGTGGAGCCACTTCCTCCATTTTCAAAACTTCTTCCCCTCTTTTTTTAATCCCTTTCCTAGTTTGGAAAGGTGTGTTTTATGTGTGTCTTAATTTTTGTACTAATCCATATCCTCATTCATGTCATAGTTCTTTTCTGGTGGTGTTGGTGTTGTTGTTGTTGTTGTTGTTGTTGTTGCTTTTTTTTATTTGTTCTGACAATCAGCTGTGTTTTGTTTTGAAAAATAAACTACCACGGGTGTTTTTTATTTTCATGGGATTCTGATATCATCACAAAAATAAATAAGTTTTCTTCGATTATTGCAAATATAATCTGATAGTTTTACCACAAATATGTTTTTTTTAATGTAACACAGCTAATTTGCGTTTCAATATTCACTTATGAAAGCATTACTTATACATTTATTTCTTCAAAAAGTCCCATATGTCCTATTTCTTAGAACACTTCATTGTGAATACTTTTCACTCACTTCGAAAATATGACAACGAACATCGAAATTGAGAGGAACAATGTTGTCATGTTATTCTACTTTATCCCTTCCCGACGGAAATCTCGATTGAAATTTTTATCACGTCGGGCGGAAAATCTGACAGTATCGCGATTGGGCCCAATAACATATCCAACCTTCAGTGGTACATTATATGGTGGGATTCCTTGCAAACCAATGAATTCAGGAACGCTATTCGATAATTGGTTGCTTCGTCTGGACACAAACAACTGATTTGAACGAATGTAATTGTGCAGAAATTGCATTTTGAATTATGAAATTAAAATCGAGTTTTTTTTTATTTTTTATTTTTCCATACAAAATGTATGGAACATCGATTTTTTCCGAGAAAATTCAAATTTTTTTGCTGTTAAAAGCTACCTTATGCGGAAACGAACACAAAAAAAAAAACAAAAAAAAAAGGGTTCTTATGTATGCCACTCTGTTTTGTTTATATATGACACTTATTCGGACATGACAATCTAATTGTTTTCATTATCCATCACTCGCTGCTGTGTGGCTTACACGTGTATTAGCTCGCCGAGCATTTGACTGATTTCGTAGACCTATGTCAGGCTCGTCCCCTCCTTGGAGTTGAAATGAACACTGTACGACACGAAAAATTACCAATTTCAATTCTTTCGATTCTTTTCCTTCCTAATTTTCTTTTTTCCTACACCACATCAGTACTGTGGCGAACAAAAAAAAATTATTAAAATCGGCCGAGCCATTTCCGAGTTTTAGCAAGGCCAACGCACGGCAATTGATAATTAAATATTCAGAAAATAGATGATAAAAACACGATTGGTTTTTGTCTAAGAAAAATATAATAGGCTGCTATAATTCGATTTCAGAAGATTGTGCTGTCATATCATTAATAATAATATAATATATTATTATAAATATTTAAAATTTTTTAAATTATTTTTATTTATTGAAATCACAGCTTTTGTGTTCTTTTTGGAGTAAAAAGTGAATATGCTGGAGCTTTCTTCATATAGGGGTTTATTAAGTGCTAAAATAAATTTATCAACGAAAAGAAATTGAATGAAATATATTCAAAAGCAACGGAGTTATTTTCATCGATAGTAGGAAATATGAATTTCTGATAGTTTTTTGTTATTCTAAGGAAATGATGTTATTAGAAAAAGACGCTGTACTAAAATGTTGTGCAATTTTGAAGATAGGTGAATGCTTTTGGTGTTACAATAAGAGAATTTTCTTTTGATTATTTAGACGAACAGTTTCGCTAATAAAAGTACGCTAGAAAGATAATTTGCGATTCTTGTAAAGGAAGAAGGGGCGTGGTCTAAGTATGGTCAAAACTAAGTATGCTGTAACTAATCTGGGATTCAAGTAATGTGTGTGCAAAATTTGAGTTAAATCCGTTCAGTCGTTCAGATTTGTTGGCTATTTAAAGTAGTCTGATGTGGCAATTCCCATACAAAATTACCAATTTCGATTTTTCCGCTGTTCCTTCGAGTTTTTTGTAATTTTTTTTTTCTAAACCACATCTGTATTAAGGCAAACAATACAACAAAAGAATTATTAAAATCGGCCAAGCCGTATCTGAGCCTTAGCAAGACTAACGCACACGTATTTCATTTTTATATATAAGAAGAAGAAGATAAGAATATTTAGAGAACTTTAGATATTTTTGTTTTCGTTATAAAGCCAATCAATAAAAAAACGTGTTGGAAGGGTTAAGGAACATAACCCGAAACTGATATATTCACCTCACTATTTGTGGTGAAATTGGGTCTCTCGTCCCAGCTAGACACCTAACTGTTAGATATGCCATATATAATGCTTAAGGCCCAAACATAATAGGCTCGAGCTGGCTGCAGCTAATGTCCAAAATAAACGAAAAGCTAGCTCAAGTTCTGTCAAATGCTTACCCTGCAAACACACTCCGAGTTAATTAACTAGTTTCCTAACGGGTTGAGTCTCAGTTAGTTTTCTAGTCAGAAAGGATAGGCTGTCGGGAAAAAGCTTACCTATTTACTTCCTATCTGTGTGTCAGATACAGATGGCTGACTCTTTCTAACGCATGTACGCAGACATCGCTCTTTTCATTTTAAAGTGGTTAACAACCACGTATTTATAGGGTTTTATACCTAGTATACTAACCGTTTCCTAAGCAACATTCTAACCGCTTTTAAAACTACTATTCTTACCGTTTTATAACCATTTTCCTAACTAGTTTTTTTATTCATATCCTAACCACGTTCTAACCAATATTCTAACCGCTTTTTTAACTTGCATGCTAACAGTTTCTAACTAATATTCTAACCGCTTTTTTAACTAGTATTCTAACCATTTTCTAATAACATTCTAACCAGCATGCTGAATATTTTTGAAACTTATTTCCTTATTAGATTAAAGTTTTAAACAGTAAATAAATACACAAATTGGTATTTTTTTAATTTTTTTGTTGTTTTTAACTATTATTTGTTTATAATAATATATGTACATTTGATAATAATATATCTACATATTATGAAATAGTTCAATGTTTGAAATTGATGTTTGAAATTAAATTGAATTGAATTTTTTGTTGTTTTTATAACTATTATTTGTTTATAATAATATATGTGTGGCAATATGACAGAGTAGCTTAAGTCGACATAAGCGAAAAACTGAAATTCTACATATTATTATTAACCATTTCAAGGTGCACAATTGTGTCCTACCCTTGTTTAAATCCGACTCTTAAAAAGAAAGTTATGCCGATTTTTCTAATGACCATACACAAATTTTACATATAAAAATGAGAAAAAAGATTTTAAAAATGTAAACAACTCACAACTATATTTTTGGACTTAAGCTACTCTGTCTTATTGCCACAGATATGTACATTTGATAATAATATATCTACATATTATGAAATAATTCAATGTTTGAAATTATATACAGAAATGTTCAAAATGGAAATTTATAATAATATATGTACATTTGATAATAATATATCTACATATGAAATAATTCAATTTTTGAAATTACATACAGAAATGTTAAAAATGGAAATAAAAATTGAATTGGAAATTTTCGTCGACGCTCTGCAGCTCCTTCATTAAGAATCTATAAAAAAAGGAAGAGTTAGAAAAATTTTTATTTTTGTTTAATTTTCTTAATGTTAAAAATATTTTAAATTTGAATATATAATAAAGAATTTATAGTTTATACCCAAGCATTGTTTTACCTAAGACTTGAAAAATTTCTACCGCATTTACTGTGGTATGGGATTGGGATTTAGTATTTGAATACTTTTTTTGTTTGAATCTGTTATGCGATAAATCAATCGCCTTTCGCATTTCTTTTTCAAACTCCTTGCGACACATTCTTGAAATTCCTAATATTACAAATTTAAATAATTAAATGAAAAATAAATAGATCAGGTAAATGTTATTAGATTACAGTAGACTCTCACAAATTAGAACCACATTGTTCCAAGGGTGGTTTTAATTTCTCAAATGTTCTAATTTCTGGACTTTTTTTCACAGAAATTTAAAAGAAAAGAATGAAACTGGTTAAAAAAAATGTATGTTAACGTAAAAGAATTTTTATTTATTAATATTTAATGTTTTTTTAAACATAAAACTCATATAATTCCCCTATTTATATTTATATCAATGAGCAAAGATCACTTATGAATTTGATAAATAAAGAAACGTCCAGAAATTAGAACCAGGTTCTAATTTCAGAGCGTTCAATATTGAAATGACAGGTTCTAATTTCTGGACAGTTCGAATTTGTGAAAGTTATAATTTGTGAGAGTTATAATTTGTGAGAGTTATAATTTGTGAGAGTGTACTGTTAAATAATTAAAAGAAAATTAAATAAGCAGTGAAATATATTACTAAATAAAATGTTGTCGAAAATAATCAATTTGACTAAAGCTCTTTTGCCGCATCGACCATCCCAATTGAATTCAGCTACGCATGTGTCAGAAATAATGCATCTGAACAGGTCGTCCAAGGAAAGATATGAAAGTTTTAGCTTAATCATATACGAGTTCTATGAAGAACAATAAAATTATAATGCATTATAAATTTAACTAAAATGCAACCATTGAATTTAAAAATTCTGCATCGAGTAAGCGTTCGTTGAGAGCCATAATCTCTACAACACTTGCAAGGGGAAACATCGAAGCGATTTCAATTTCAATCGCACCCAAATCTTCACCAAGTAAACTTTTGCTGGCTTTTAGAGCTTGTTTTGCAATAACCAAACTTTCACGAATTAGTTTGTTTTGAGCAAACAATTCATTTTTCGTTATTCCCTATAAATATATCTTTTAATCGTTTAAAGAAATTTTAGCATAATCATTTACTGTTTGCTCTAAATTAGCCAATCTTTTTTCAATATTGTCCTGTTCTTCAATGACAACTCGTAATAAATTACGAAGCTCCGCATGATTTGTGCTCTGTGCATCTGTAACAAACTTCTATTAATCTTCTATTATTTATTTAATCTAATCTAATTAAAGTTCTGTTAATTTGGAAAATGTGTATTTGGAGCTTAAAAAGCTAATGGTGCAAAAATTTCTCGCCGCTCTCAAGTGCAAAAGTTATAGGTCTCTCCAAAAAGAGAAAATGAGAAAAATGGACCTGAAAACTTGTGATTTTTTTTAATTTTCCTACAAAACCTAGCATTATAGATATCAAAAGAAAGCTATACTGTTACCTATTCAACGAGATATCAATCATTAAAATCCACGGATTACTTTTGAAGATATAGCTTTTTACATATTATTCACACTTGACGGTTCACACTATACCCAAAACGTAAGTATAAAGATCAAATTGGAAAATTAAAATTAGCGAAATACGAATATAAAAGACAATTTAAGAATTCAAATCGTAGCTGTTGATGTTGATCTTAAGAGATTTAAGAGAAATTTTTCTTATGTTGTAAACAGGGACCGCAGCTGTTATGACTTTTTTCAAAAAAGTCAATTAATAATAGTTATTTTTTGACCGATTCTTTTTTGGTCAAAAATAAAAGTTAAAGTTTGACTTTTATAAAAATAAAATAAAAGTTAAAGTTTGACGTTTATTTTTTGGTCAAAAATAACAGTTAAAATTTGCCTTTTATTTTTTCGGTTTATTTTCAAAAAAGTCAATTAATAATAGTTATTCTTTGACCGATTTTTTTTTCCAGTCAAAAATATAAGTTTAAATTTGACCATGATACAATTATAAGGTAGGCCCAGCAAAAACACGCTCTCTATCATGGTATAATTATACAAGGTAGGAGTGACAACTTGCTTTTTTCTCACCAGTACCTTGCAGCGACTGTCATTTGCCTGTATATTTTGTTTTCTATTTTCTTTTCTTCTTTTTTCGTTCTCCAATTTATACTATTTTTGACAGTTAGCGCAAGGCAAGAAAACTGTCACTCCTACCTTGTATAATTGTATCATGCTCTCTATGACCTCAAATCAACAACAAAACAATAACAAAGGCGTAGGTATAATGTCAAAATACAATACAAAGCG
Source organism: Pherbina coryleti (assembly GCA_943735915.1). NCBI lineage: Eukaryota > Metazoa > Arthropoda > Insecta > Diptera > Sciomyzidae > Pherbina > Pherbina coryleti. The sequence goes on along the minus strand of OX030953.1, from coordinate 2,258,149 downwards.
ATACAAATAAATTGGTTACTGAACTATCGAACTAAGTAGTCGAATGCAAATTATATAAAATATTAACTTTTATTTGCTTCGCTGAAAGCCAACATACAATTTATTCTGTATTATATTTTGAAAAATGGCTCATATTGTTTAATTTTTTGGGTTTTTGCTTACTTTTCTTGCATTATTTCACATAAAATCTGGGTACTCAATACCCAATAACCAGATTTATACTATTTAAAGTAAATTATACATCCTTATGGCTGAACGAATAAACTTCAATTTTCAAAAGTGACATTATACCTACGCAATTGTTTTGATTTACTTTGCTTTGCTTTGCTTTTTCGTTTTTTTTATCTCCGAATTGGGCCTACCTTATAATTGTATCATGAATTTGACTTTTATTTTTGAGTCAAATTCTCTGATGTGTAGTGATTCGACAAACAACAGTGACAGGGAACGCAGTGTGTCGCAAAAATAAGTCAAATTTTTAACGATGTTTCAAATTTTTTATAAACAGACTTTCGAGCCCTATAACTTCTGCACCACCTGAGAGCGGCGAGAAATTTTTCCGGATTTGAGATTATAAAGTCTTAATGCATATATTCCACAAAAAATTTATAAATTTAGAATTTTCATTCATCTTCAATTATGCCAAAATAAATTCAACAAATAATTCGAAGTTATAACGATATTTTAAAAATAAATGCAGTCATAGCATAACTACATACCATGCACAGGCTCCGTATATGTGAAATATTGATCGTTTGATGTGTCAAGTCTTCTTTTTTTGAATACTGGTGAAGGATCCAAATTAATATTTCCTGAAATCAGTATAAAATAATTTGAAATTAATTTGAAAAGTTTCGGAAAATATCCCATTTTCTAACCATTTTGTTCATTTTCCAGTATTCCTTCATTGGACGTCATCATTTTTATTTGAATGGTAAATTAAAAACTGAAACAAGATAAAGATAAACAAAGGTTAATAAATTCTTTAAAATGCTGGCGAAAATTCTATGAAACAATTGTGCAGAATTTGTATAAAAATAAATTTATTATTATATGGAATACACATCAATTTGTATTCTATTTCGTCCATATAAAAAGTGCTTATTTCACTATTAATTTCGCTACACAAAAAAATACCAAGAGCTCGAGATAACACTGGTTCTTCAAAAAAATCTTCAATTTTTTTGAACGAATACCCTAAGAGCGCCTCTCTGCCTGATTCATTACCTACAGCTATGACTTTAATAGGTCCTTTATGCCTTATAAAACAAAAGCAATCCTTCTCATTGTTGTAGTTCAGTTTAAAGAAGCCAAATTTTTTAACATTTTCTTTGTTTACTGTTACATTTTTTCTCTCATCAATTCTTAGTTGCAATTGTTGTAAAATATTGTTTGGCTTTTTTATTAATTTTTTTAGGGACTGCATGTAATTTTCAAACTTATAGGTCGAAAAACTGTCTAATGGAGCAAATTCTTTTGCGCAGGCAGATATATGCAGTAATCCATGTATGTTAAAACTTACAAAATGTTCACCAAAAAAACGAGGAAATAGCCCGACAAATTCTTCTAAAATTTTTTGAGCAACATCAGACTGTGCTTGGTAGGATTTCTCAGAAGAAAGTAAACGAATGCCGGCATGTAATAACAAAAAAAGATAATAAAGATCATCATGAACTGAATTTTTTAAAATGAAAAAACCTGTATAAAGAAGAAATTGCCTATATTCTGTAGCTTTCCAGTTTTGAACCTCATCAAAAGTTCTGGGCAGTCTACCGAATTCAGATGGAATATGTTTTACTAATGAATTCAATTTGGTATTCATTCCAGAAATATTATTTTTATTTATTATAAGATTTAGAAGTTTTTTTACAACTCCTAAATCTACAAGGTGCATAGGGTCCAATGGGAACTGAGTCACCATGTCAATATTTAAACTTTCTAAAAGTAGTGGTTGGCATTTAAAAGCTAAGGCGTGGTGTGACTGATCAGCTCGTATTCTAAAGGATTCATTTGTTCGTAAGTCTTCCATGTTTTGAGAAAAACAAACTCTTCTCTCTAAATATCTTCCTTGCTGCATGCATTTTGGGCAACTGTTTTTTCCATTATGGGATTGAACTCCAGTCATAAATGCACGGGCTGGTGAATCACACGAAAAAACACGGATATTAAAAGATTTTAAAATTTCGGAAGAACCCACTTTAATGCCATTATTTTGTAATGTATGGACTTCTGTACAAAACTCTTTTAAGAACTCGTCGATGTTCTTTGGCTTTTCTTTACCTAAATACGCAGCTATAAGAAAAGGACTCTCATTAGGAAAACCTACAACAGCACCTAATATTGGCCAAAGCACTTTTTTTGAGCTTTTAAAAAGCTTTAAACCATCCACACCAATATCTAATAAGACATTACTTTAATTTAATAAAAAATCGAAGTTTTTTGAGGAGAAGTGGTTTTGAATACCATAGTAATAAAATTCCCCAGGGAGCATTGACGTAACAACAATTTTTTGCTTTTTAGTTTGCAAAAGAGTGCGTGCTGTAACAGGAAGATCACGAACACCAACTTTTCGTAAAGTGTGCAACAAATCAGTTAACTGATTTTGGGTGATGTTGTTGCGAATTGCCCACAGTCGAATTTCGTCAGCTTTTTCGTTCGCGGCAGCATCTCGTGTAAATGAATCATCGACAAAATCTTCGAACGAATTTTCAAATTCATCTTCATTCAAATCTTCAACTTCATTATTTACATCATCAATTTCATTTATATCTTCATGAAGGCTGCCCTGCTCCAACTCACTAATTCGTCTTCTTTTTGCAAAAGAATCAATAAAAGAAAAATATGCAACGTTCTTTACATATTTTTTTTTTCTTCACTTAATAAATTACTTAAAGTTTTTTATTCATAATTTTACTTATCTTGAGCTGGCGAAACAAAAGAAAACGGCCTCTTCTATCGATCTGACAAATTCCCCCACCGTCCAGGTCTTACTTGATGTTCTTCGTTAGTAGCTTATGACTTACCGCTGGGCTTGTTGTTGTTGTTGATCTTTTCAGAGCAGAATGTTTGGTCTTGAATTTATCTAAAAATAGCAAAAATTTACTTTTTGTTGTTTTAATTACTTAATAAAAGAATAAAATTATTAATATTATAATAAGAAGTCAATAGTTTAATTACTTCAATAAATTCAGCATTTACAATTTGTAATTTTATAAATTGCCTTTAACCAAGTAATGATTCCTCATATCGCACACCCTCTTCAGAAGTGAACAACTCAAAATTTTGCAATTTTCAGGAGTCAAATAATTATTTCCTTTTCAAGCAACTTCATACAAAAGAAGGATACAAAATGATTTTTTTAAATTAACGAGCAATAAGATTAAAACAAAATTTTGACAGTCGATGGATATGAGCATTACGAATTGATTTACAAAACTCGGTGAAATGGTTAGAAAAATAAAGCAATACATGTGTTCTAGAAATGGTTGGAATCGGTGGGTTCCTAGGGGTACCTCCCTTGGCCCTATATTCATTTTTTACATGATTTTGTATGGGAGGTACATCTGTTACTCAAAAATATTCCCATTTGTATTAATTAAAAAAATCATTTCTTAGGCAAATTTTATTTTATTTACAATACAAAAATAAAATTGGTAACTTATTTTTATGGCTGGTTTTGGCTTAGTCGCTTAAGGTGCGTGGCCTCTATATCAAAGAACCTCGGAGCACCGGGTTCGAAATCCACCAAACAAAAACTTTTTCAATTAAAGTAATGTTGCTGATTTACCGCCTCATCCCTGTAGACAAAATAACAAAAAAGTTTCGCTAAAATCAAAGAATCCTTTTTTTGCAATTCTCTCTTGAATTTTGTTCAATTTTGAGTAATTTTCCATACAAAATTGAGCATTTTTCGCAAAAAGTCACTTTTTAAAATCTACATAACTTTCTTGTTTATGAAAAGGGGCAGATACTATTTTGGAAATCAAAAGTATATACTTAAAATAAACTTACAAAAAAGTTTTGCTAAGATCAAAGAATCCTTTTTTTTTGTTATAGCTTATCAAAACTCGCAAATTTTTGAGTTTTAAGGTGTTTCTTTGTTAAGGTAAAGAACATTTTTTTTTACAAAAAATATATGCTAAACAAAATTATATTTAGAACTAAGATGCATTTTAAAATATTTCTCTTTAGTGCTTTTTTGAAAAAACATGCTGTATTTTTTTGAAAATTAACTCAATTTTAAATTTATTGATTTTCTTAAAATAACAGGGTGTTGTATAAAGTAATCGCATTTGTTTATTATTAAAGATATCTTAAAAAATCTTTAAAATTTTATAGAACCAAATAATAAGATATAAGTTGCATACTTTTTTTTTAAAAAAAACAACAATTTTTTTTCTTATTTTCGTACCATTTCGATGCAGTGTGCGCACCGGTTAATTCTTTAGAACCAGAGAAGTTCAGGTTTTTGGTCACATGATAAAAATAAAACAATTTTAATGGTTTTTGGTTGGCAATTAATGCCTCTCAGGGAATCCCTTAAATGGAATAGCAAAAGCAAAAATAAAGGAATAATAAAATAATTAAAATAAGAACATGTATTGTGACAAGGTTTTAGTCAAGTATTATGGGAATTGTTTGACAAGGGATGAGAGCAAGGATTTCGACAAAGATTAGGAGATAAGATGAGTAAGACAAAAATTTTAACACAGATTAAAGTACTGAGTTAGACAAGCATTAGGACAAGTATTAGGAATACGACTTTACAACGACAGACACAACGGTAAGGACAAAGATTGAGACATACCTTAAACAATATTTGGTACAAGATTGGGATAAGTAAATAAAAAAATAAATTGGAAAATCCTCTGTCGATGAAGAACTACCCGCTCCGGTAGAGTAGAGGGTGGAAGCGGCGCAGCGCCATCAACTCATCGTACGGTTTATCGTGTAGCAAACAGAGCACAACATCATATTATGGCCATCTAGTCCACCCATCTAACAATCAAGCGCAAGGCAATGATTCATTGACTCTTCCCAGATCTCTACCGGAAACGTTCCCATGCCGATGCGCTTTTGGCAGAAGTCGATGGTTCTTTGTTACTTATAACATCCCATATTCATATTCAGCCTGTTTGAATATGAAATTCTGCAAGTGCTTACCGGCATACTGAGCTACTGTAGTGCCAACATTGGCTGTGGAGCACCACTAGGTTGCAATGGCCAGCGGAGTCCCTATGCTGATGCTTGGCTGCCTTCCACACTAGATTTTTTGCACTTTTATACATTAGCTGTTTTTCTTACCTTAAGAATTCTTTTTTTATGTGTTTTATTCACTTGTTTTGATTTTTTATTCACTTGTTTTGCTCAATTTTTTATTAATTCACTTATTTAAGTTAACTTTTATAATTATTTAATTTCAGCTAAGTTCTCTGAATAATTGAGATGACAAATTTTGGCGCATCAACATTTTTTGGCGCTTTTCACATTCGTCTTCATCTATACCTTGTTCTGTCTTTCACACGCAATGGTTGTAGCAGACATATTTCTTTCACTGTTTCACCAAATCTTTGCTAAAGTAAATAGAAAGTGTCGTTTCAATGTGTAAGTAAATCTGCAAATTTGTTTTGAATGTATGTGTACTTTCGGTAGCCGATGTTTGCAGGGTACTTTGACCCATGGTGTAATTAACAAGGTGGTAGTGATTTTTTCACCACACACTCAATTTTGCTGAATCTGCCAAAAAAATGCGACATAAAGAGAGGACCTGTTGGTAAGTCTCAAATCATTATTGTTGTTGTGGGCTGTTGCCTTCTTTGTTCTTCATGTTGTCTTGTTGTCAACATGCTTGGCCTAGATCTCGAAAAATTTGTTTTCATTATTTGTTTTGTTTGCTTGCTTGTGGTAGTTCTAGCTAATAACTAATAAATTGCAACTATAAGTAGTTTCGTCGGATTTTCATCAAAATAATTGAAAAAACAGTGAAATACTAGAGCCAAAACCAATATCACAAGCTTTGTTTTGCTATGGTTTTGCTTGAAATATGCAATCAGCTGTTTTTGACAGATCGAGAGTTCATTTTTGTGAGTGAGGTTCAAAATTCACTACCACCTTGTTAATTGCACCAGCTTTGACCAAAATGACTTGAGCAGCGCTCGCCTTTATGTCATAACTATTTTCACATTTGCTTTGAAAAATTCAACAATTTCTACATCAATTCGTTTTGTTCTTTTGAATTTATAATTATTAAAATGGATTGCGGAAATAAATTTATAAATAAATGAAAACAAACGATTCCTTACGGAGCATTCGATTTGAATCGCTCTGGCTGCAGCTAGATCAAGTTAACGAAACTTGACGAAAAAGCTGGCTCGAGCTATTATGGTTTGTACGCATCATTTCTATGCAGTCGTATAAAATTTGACATTAGCTGCAGCCAGCTCGAGCCATAGAAATAAAATATAAGGAAGTGGTGTTCTACTCACACATACTATGCGTGTGTTGAAGAATTTTTCAAGCGAGATAGAGCATGATTTTTTGACATAAGCTCTTGCACATCAAAACAAAGAAAATGAGTGGCGAAAAAACATTAAAATATTTAATAATTAGCGATTGTCATCGCTATAAATTGTATTAAAACGAACATAAATAAAATAAATAATTAAATAAGCATGCGTTGTGCCGTGAAAAGTTGTGAAAGTTCACAAAAAACACATAATAAGTAGGTTTCATTTCACAGGTAATCTTGCTTTATAGTTTGTTGGTTTCCCGCCATTTGTGTGAATGAGTCATGTGCAAGAGCTTCTGTCAAAACACAGTTCAGCTTCATGAGCGCATTCATTCGTTAGGGTGGCAAGCGATAGGGCCCTTATTTTTTTCGATTGAAGATAAGTTTTAATCAGGGACCGTAACTGTTATAAATTTTTTTCAAATAAGTCGATAAATGTTAAAATATGACTTCTTTTTCCGGTCAAAAATATATATATGACAGTGATATTCTATATTCAATACTAGCTTACCCGGTACACGTTTTTTGCACCCAAAAATATGCTAATGAGCCGAATGGCTAGTCGTATTTTGCATAATTTTTTAAGTGTCCCGTATTTTTGACATTTTTGTAAAATATCTATGATTTCAAATACGCATTCACATCAACTGAGACAATAAAAAAAGGAGTGTTTCCTTTAAACCGAAAACATAAAAGTCTAATTTGAATTGTTATTTTTGAATGAAAAATATTTTATTTAATATTTTAATATTGAATACCTCATAAGTGGTGTGTAAGTACAATAAAAATTAAATATTAAAAATACGTCTGAACACCAAAATGTTTTCGCCTTTCTTTACGATATAACCTAATGCGGCCCTGTTTGAATGTTTATGTGCTTGAATTAACTTCATTGTATTTGTAAAATACTTCATTTCTGGTCAACTTCACCGCTTCCTTATCTCTTAGTTCTTTGGCTCGAGCCTATTCCCAGCTAGACAGCTCTAACGTAGTTACGCACACAAGGAAACAAAATTTGGTGTTCACTAACACACTCTTACATTTTGTTGTCATGCTAAACAAAGAAAGTTGTATGTGTTTACATAGCTTGCTCTTTTTCGCAGCAAACAAGCTGAGGGTATGAAAAAATAGCAAACAAAAGCTTTAAGCGTGTTTTATCCTAAAATAAATAAACTTAAATATGGTGGCCGTGGCGCCGAGGGTAGAATGCGTGTCCCGTATGCCAGAAGCCACGGTTCAAATTCCGTCTGGCACTTGAGAGTCTTTCAGGTAAACTTTGTAAATAAATTAATATATATAAGTTAAAAATGGTGATGAATTAAAATAAACAAATAAAAACGATCTTCTATGTAAAGAAAAGTAAACTCTACTTGCTAATCTAAAGAAGTTATTGCAATATTTGAAATTAGTTTTTTTATTTTCTTTAAATATTTTTTTCTTTAATTTATACTTTATAAATACAAATTTTTATAATTTGCCCATAATAAAAATAGAAAAAAACAATTATAAACAAAATTATAAGAAAAACAAAATTTGGTTTTATTTGTGGAGGATATGAACCCGCGCATGTTCGCGTTAAAAGCCAGAACTCTAACCAGTACACTATAGTCGAAGAGCTCTGCGGGACGCTAACTGTGGACCATATTAAACAGCTGAATTTGTTTTTTAATTCCTTATGGAATTTATTATTAGTGTGAGCAGAACATCTATAGCTTTTTTAATAGATAAAAACATGTGTGGCAGACAGGGATGCCAGACCACACGTATAGACAAAAAGGCGTTATATTTTGCACGACGCTAGAACAAATATAACGTAATTTGTATGGAGCATTTTATATGAATACTAGCGGACCCGGCGAACTTAGTCTCGCCCCAATTGAACACCTTCAGATAAACTCCAGAATGATAACAAAATACAGATAGCTCAAATTTCAGTGTGATTTATTTAATGGAATCTAAGTCAGTAGAGAGCGTTTTGATAAACAATGTTTTTCGATTTGTTTTCCGGCGCAAAAACAAACAACGAAGACGGTTTGCCAACACGCGTACAGGCAACGTACAGCTGGCCGTGCGAAAAACAGGGAAATTCGAGATTAATCCCACAGACTTCTAACGATTGGCCTTGCGATTTATTGATTGTCATCGCAAAAGCCAATCGAATAGAGAACTGAATACGCTTGAATTGGAATGGAAGATCAGTTGGAATAATTGGAATTCTTGGGATAAGGACTTCCTCTCCTTTGAATTTGCCCTTGATAATCGTCGCTTGAATCACATTGTTCATCAGTTTCTTGACGGACAACCGCGTACCGTTGCACAATTTTGGATGATTCATATTCCGCATCATGATTATGATTTATCCCACCTTCAGCTGCGGCGGAGTTCCTGGCACATCAAGCGAGTGCTAAAATTCCGTCGGAAAGTTGGTCGCTTCATACTCGTCTGTCACGCTGTCAACGGATTTGTATGAGTGCAGTTCTCCAGAGGTTTGACTTTGAATAATGAAATTCAAGCCATCGACGTCCTTATTCTTCGCTGCTAGTATTGCCCGTTCACTAATCCAATCGAGATTTTTATAATTTTGTGCAATGCCGGGGAACACTTTGGTGATGAGTTCCTCCTTCGACGATGTGAACTCGCGAAAATTTGCCGGGAACGATATCAATCCAGTCGAAACATCAACAGGAATTTGACCATTGCCAAGCGCCAGCAGTTGTCTCGAGAATTCAGCAGCCGATGGGTCGTTCTGCAACGTGACTCTCATGTTCGTGGTCAATTGCAACTTCGTGACATACCGCCACAAAGACGACGATTTCAGGCATGCATTTGTTCATCGGCAGCAGTAGATTTCGGGATGACGGGAAGCGTTTGACGAAAATCTCCAGAGAGCAATATCAAAGCCCCACCAAATCGTCTTGAATCACCTCGCAAATCTTTCATCGTTCGGTCAACTGCCTCCAAAGCTCGCTTATGCGCCATCGTGCATTCATCCCAGATTATGATCTTGCATTCTCGCATCAATTTCGCTGTCGCCGAATTCTTGGTCATTGTGCACGTTGGCATGTCAACCGTGAGAAGATTCATCGGGAGCTTCAAGGCGGAATGTGCAGTTCGACCACCTTCCAACAATGTGGCAGCAATGCCAGAGGATGCTACAGCCACCGCAATTTGAGATTTTGAACGAATTGTTGCTAGAATCAACGAAATTACGAATGTCTTGCCTGTCCCACCCGGAGCATCGAGAAAGTAAATACCTCCTGTTCCATCGTCAGCAACCTTCATCAGCGAATCGTACACGTTCTTTTGCTCCGCATTGAAGAGCGGCACATTTGTTCGGACTCTTTCAGCCACCTCATCTCGACCGTTGCAATTCGCGATTGAATATATCGTGCATCGATCGATTTGGCGCTGGCATTCCCAATGTCGACAGCAGACTGCCGCACATGAGAACGCACGATCTTGCTCCCGTTGCAATTCGCGATTGAATGCATCGTGCATCGATCGATTTGGCGCTGGCATTCCCAATGTCGACAGCATACTGCCGCACATGAGAACGCACATGTCTTCGATCAAAATTAACGCTTCGTTGCACATCTCGTCGTTAAATTCAAGATCGAAATTTGAAGTTGTCATGCGAACTCTGTGCAAAATGTCGTCAGCCATTTCATCCTTGTATTTGTCCTACAATGCGGTCGGGTTCGACGGATGACATGTGGCTATGATGATTGCAAACAATGTACGAATTTGGTTCGCTGGTGCAGAAACAGTTGCATCGGCGAGCGTTGAGTCCCAATGTGTATCGTTTTCGAGTAAATTTAAACGTTGGAAAGCCTCCCGAAAAGTGGCACCCAGCACACCATCCACGGTACGAAGGGAATCGAAGGATGTAGGGCCTCTAATATTCACCAAAAGTAAGCGAAGATAGAAGCATTTGTCTTGGCGTGGATGAACTGTGTATATTCGTCCGAGGGCATCAGTCGAATAGACATCAGCAAAGCCAGCAACAGCATCACCTTTCTTCCGGCGTTGAAACTTCTTCGATGCTGCGTTCCATGCGTAGAAGCGTGGCATTTCCGAATAGTGTAAAGTCTTTGCGAACGGATCGCTTTCGCATGTCGAAAAGAAATTTGTTAATGTTGTCGCTGGTGGCCGTTCGCAAGTGAACTGCCAAATGTACGACAGTTGGGTCTCGTTCATGAATTGGAAATGAAAACAGCCGCCAAATTGCCTCGTTACAACTCACGTAACGTCCAAGTTGAAATTTTGTCACCTCGTCGTTTGCATTCCGATCGCCATGTCGCTCCCTTTGTTCACATACTTGCAAACGTATTTGATAGATTTGATGGAGGTGCAGTACTCAACATTGCAGTGGGTTGAGAACGTTTTCGACAAAAGCGGACAATATGGAACGATCCAGCGATTATCGACGACGACATAGTTTCCTTTCACTTTGGTCACGATTGATCTACCGTTGTCATCTGGAGAACGACGCCGATACAATGGATATCCATCGATTCCACTGATTGTGTGAGCCACCAACGGACGGGGAAAACGCTTTGTGCAATTTCCGTTTTCCATGCACGGTGAGTCTGGGTTGTGGACTCCACAAGGACCATGGATCATGTTAGTCGTCACAATGGAATGCAGCTCCAGATCTGTTTCTGAATCTGGTATTTCGTCAGAAATGATTGAATCGATATGATCTGGTCGGATCTTGTCGAACATCCAAAGTAGAATGTATGCATGTGGTAAACCACGCTTCTGCCATTCAACCGAGTACATCCAACAACGAAGTTTGCCAAAAACCGTTTGCTTAACGATGAAATCCATAAGAACTCTGATCTTTTGTTTGAATACTCGCGCGGTGATGTGATCACGATCGCTGGATGTTTGTCCTGTCAGGAACAGATTTGTAATTTCGGGCCATTTCGGATTGCAAGTGAACGTAATGAATAAATCCGGGCGTCCGTAATTCCTGACTTACGTCATCGCATCTTGAGCATACTCATGCATGTGGCGCGGGCTTCCAACATAAGTAGCTGGGAGAATGGTCAAGTAACCGATGTTGGTCGCGTCTCCTTCAGTAGCGATGGCGTCACGCAAGTGGATGTACTCGTCTGATCGTAACTTCGACTGATTGAAACGAATGAATTTGAGACGCTCCGTTTCGATCTTGACGTACATGTCCACGCAGTACTGTTGAAATAACCGGTGATATCTCAACAGATGATTGTCAACATCTTGTCGAATCATTAATCGATACGCATAAAAATTCATTGAGCTGACCTTTTTATTCGTTTCTTCTCCTGAAATATGAATTCGAACTTAGTTGTACAATGAAAAAGTGATGATTTTTAAGCAAACCTGTCGTTGGATTGACCATCTTTATATTGAAGTGATAGCCATCCTCTCCAATACAGAACATCAACGGGTATTGAAGTGCATCATATGACCGATGAGTCTCGTACACGCGCTGCAATTGTCCACTATCCCGGCGCCTGAGAACAATATCGCGTATTTCCACATTCTCGCCAACAATCACCACTGCGACTTCATTAATAGTGGGAGCATTAAATTGTCTTACATGGCTTCCAGCGGGTCTTTTGTCTGCTCTGATAATAATTTTGTGGTCGTCTGAATGCATTGTGTCCAATGCGGTTTTGAACAATCTGACCAATTCATTATGCTCATGCAGAAGATTTTGCAATTGTGCGATCATATCACGTTTAGTCGCAGTAAAAATTGCACATCGCGTATCTAGTTCAATTTCCGAATCACCAACGAAATAGATCTGAAGAAACTTATGATCTTCGTTCGGTGGTGGTAACAAAGCGCCTGCTCGATGGTGAATTTGCCCTTGAATCTGAATGTTTTGAAGCAATTTCGAAAAAAAATGAGAAGAATTGTTCATTTTGATAATAAAGAGACATTACCTTATAACTCGGATTGTAGCCGGGATGATCAACAACTTCGGCTCCAAATGACGTCATTTGAAAGCATCCAATATATTTTTGTGTATTCGCCAGGAAATGTTTTGATTGGATTGTATTTCCATAGAGAAACGAACACAATGGTTTGGGCGGATGAGTTAAAACGGGCAATTTCACCTTGCCGTTAGCGCAGCATAAGCCAGGGGTTTCCGATTGGAACTTTAATGCATTACAATGCTGGCATACGACAGACAATGAACCGATATCAACGCAGCGAAGATCTTTATAGGCAATTGCGGGATCGTATTCGAAAGCAACGCGATTCAAGTCTACATTTACGACTGGTCTTCTTCTAGCAACATTTTGTCGAATTTGAGGTGGTGATTGTGCAGTGCGAACCTGTGTAATATGGGCACGTCTCCATTCATTTTCTTCTGCACGTTCCTCTTGCGTTTGATTATCACGGACATTCTGACTAATTATTGCACGACGTGTACGTCGTCCAATGTTTGCTCGTCTAATAGGAGGCATTAGTCAAGCAAATAACTCTACCTAAAAACAACAAACTCGTTTTTGACTAATTCTATTCGAAAGAAAAACAACAAACTTAAATAAAAACAAACTTACCGAATGAATGTTTCGCAATGAAAACCCGCAATCAAATTGGATAACTTCACTTTTACACTTATTTTCTGAAAAAATTATCAAATTAATAAATAGCTATCGCATTGAATTTCAATTGATCGTAATGCTTGTACCGTTTGCGGATGTGATGCGCGATATAGGACTTTGGTTATAACGATATTTCTACTTTTTATTTAATAAATTTATTTTCTTATACACAGTATACACAGTTTGAGTATTGAAACAGTTTGAATATTTTCATTAAACTGTTTTTATAATAATGAAAATTTTTTAAGTACATTTTTTATTTTTGACAGCTGAAACTTAAAATTTAAAACTTATGAAATTGAAAATATAATATCAAGTAAATTAAATTAAAATATTATATTATTTCATATGCATATACACTGCAACGACTATCCGGAATGAGTGTAATAATACGCAAAGCTCGAATCAATTGCAGCAAGAAAAATAGCACACTTGGTCAATAGAAAATAACAATGCGAAAAGGACACCTGTCAAATTGCGCACAGCCAAAGTCATGTATAAAGCCATCTCTCGGGTTGTGGCATTGGTCGTAGCACAGCGACATCTATTATTTATCTCGTTGACTTCTCCACCCAAAATTCACGCAAAACGTCTTTTATTGCAATTCCCAATTATCCGAAATTTTTCAAGCTACACAACGAATTTTCCACCTTTTCATCGTCAAAAATCATGAAATCATGCGATAAAAAGCAAACTTTTTTGAAAAAAAAAATTTTAATTTTTTGCGTTTTACCGGAAAAACATTTTATATATTAGAAATAATTATATGGGTCGTAATCGATTATGGCTGGAATAAAAACGAATCAGTAATTTTTTGCTTGATAGATTCCAATTCATAGGTTTTGCTATAAATGTATATATTCTTTGGAATACATTCTAAAATGTTAGCAATAGAATTCATTCTATTTACGATTTTTGTTTCTAGAATCCATTTTCATTTTGCCGGTGGGACGCTGACGTCCTACAAATAGTAGTACATTCTTTTCTCGCTTCCATATGAATAGCTACAGAAATCGATTCTTTTATTCACTTTTTAAATGCATTCTTTTAAATAAAAATTATTCATTTTCGGAAATGAGAAAACAAATCAAAACAGACTGTTGCTTTTCTCACTTATGCCAAAATTTGTTTGGTTGATATATTCGTTGATATATTGGTTGATATTAGCTTTTGATTGATATATTCCAATTCATATGTTTTGCTTTAATTTATATATTCTTTGGAATACGTTCTAAAATGTAAGCAAAAGAATCTATTCCATTTACGATTTTTTTTTTTTAATCAATTCTCATTTTCCCGCTGGGTTGTTGACTTTTATTTATGATGCTCAAAAAGAGTTCGAAAATAGAGCTTTTGTCTCACAGCGATTTTGACATATTGTTCTATCTCATATATTCGTCAACCTTAGAGTGCTGATATATTGTTAAATGAGCGAGAAAATATATAGAGGAAATTAAAATTCAAAATAAAAAAACTCAGGAGCGGTGCTTCCATTGTCAATAATTTTTATTTGAAATTTTTGTTGTTTGAATTTTTTGATTAAAATTTTGTTTTTTTAAATTTAATCATATTTCAGGCGTTCTTATAATTGTTTTATAATGGTGCGTACCTGTGATTTAGGAAAAACAAATATGATTTGTTTTCTTATATGTTTGGGGCAAAGGTTTTCATAACAACCGCCAAACTGTGACGGTTTGACTTTTTAGTTTTTGTGTAGTAATTTTCATATATTCAAATATACTAACACAAACAGCAACATCTTATGTTGTTATGGCTGTCTCTCTTCGATTTCAGAGTTGGAATACAGAAGTATTACATATACATATGTTCTACCTTATTAGCTTTGGGCACAACCTTTTTTTGAGATGCACAGAGCTTTAATGGGAAAATTTTTTCTCTCTGAGAATAAGAATAAAGAAATTGTATGGTTATTCTCTTTGAATTTTAATTAATTATTTAAACAATGGTTATTAAATTTATATATCTCATGTCCCAACTGGGCACCATAGCAATCCTAGAGAAAAAGAATTTTTGAAATAGCGCCTGCCATTCTCAAGCTTTTCGCAGCCGAACATACGTGAGTCTTCTTTTATATAATAGTATAGATAACGTCAAAGGCGTTATGTGTATGCCATATATATGGCATATCTAACAGTTAGGTGTCTAGCTGGGTTATGTTTGGGCCTTTAGACAGATGGCATAAGACGTTATGTTCATATAAAATTCTCCATACAACTTACGTTATATTTGTTCTAGCGATATATGAAATATAACGCATGTTTCCTATACGTGTAACCGTGCATCCCTGTCTGCCACGCATGTTTTAACCATTGCAAAAAGCTACAGCTGCTCTGCTCACACTAACAACAAATTCCGTAAAGAATTTAGTAACAAACTCAGCTGTTTACTTAAGTACACAGTTAGCGTTCCGCAAAACCTTTCCACCATAGTGTAGTGGTTACAGCGCTGGCCTTTAACGCAAACAAACGCGAGTTCAAACCCTTCACCAAATTAAACCAATATTTTTTTTCTTATAATTTTGTTTAGAAGTCTTTTTTTTGTTATTTTTATTAATGGGTAGTATTTACAAAAGGCAAATTTAGGCAAAACATTTAAAGGAAATAAAAAAAATATCTCTCAAATATTGGCTATTATTTTTTACTCTAGCAAGGAAAACAACTTGCGTTTATTTAGAAAGGAATTTGGCCATTTTTAACAATCATATTTCTCTTTAGTGTATTTTACATTTTACGTATATATATATTTTAACTTATTAAATTAAATTCAACGAAAATATTCCTGTGTTGGACGGTATTTGAACCGCGGTCTCTGCCACATAAGCTGCGCATTCTACCCAACGAGCCACGGACATCATATTTTAAACTCATCATTTAGGATATTATTTTATTGCGTGACTTACACTTGCATCGCTTAAAGTTTTTTCGCTACTTTTTTCACATCCTCAGCTTGTTTGCTGCGTAAAGGAGCAAGCTATGTAAGCACATACAACTTTCCTTGTTTAACATGACATCAAAATTTAAGAGTGTATTAGTGAATACCAAATTTTGTTTCATTGTGTTTGCAACTACGTTAGAGCTGTCTAGCTGGAGTATGTGTCGTTGCTATTTGCAATTTCAGATTCCCCACAGAAGTTTCCCATCTTGTTATCTTTGTTACAAAGAACAACTGATGTTTGCTCTCTTTCAACAACTGATTTTTGCTTCATTTTAACTCATTTGTTAGCTAGTGAACACGTGTCTAATAGCCCATTCACACCTAAGCTAATTTGCTCATTTCGGCCAAAAACCACAAATGAGATGCGTAATGAGCTCATTTCCCATAGAAATATTCCAACTCATTACAACTCATTTCAACAAAATGAGTAGCAAATGAGATAATTTCACGTTAAACACAGCTCTGAGCATATTAAACTGCTTTGTGAACATACCTTTCAAAGCAAAATGTAAGAAAAATTTGTACACCGAAAAATTTTATCAAAACAAAATATGAAAATACAACAAAAACAACCGTCAAACAAAATGAGATTTATAAGTGTGAACACTTTTTAATGAGATATTCAAATTTGCTCATTTGGCTTAGGTGTGAACGTAGTATAAGAATTATAGCAAGTAAGTACTTTTTATTTCATGCTTTTACAGTTTCCTATTTGTTTTTTTTTTGACGTAGAATACGTCATTCTCGGAGGTAAGTAGGGTGGTTGATAGTGATCAGGTGTCGGTATTTACATTACTTTTTGAGCCTTTGGTGGGCCTAAAGTACTGATCGTACAATGTTGATGTTAGCACTTGTTGGTCTGCTTGATCCTCAATGCTACAAAAATGCATGTTAGAACTCTCTAACTTACAGCGTGGCGACGAATAACTGTTACTAAAGTTTTGTTGAAAATTAAAAAAACGGTTAGTAATATTTTGAAAAAAACAAATTATTTTTATTTCAATAAATATTTTATTTAGTTTTTAAGTATTTATTTCAAATCTTTCACCCTTATTTTTCTTTGCCAGCCGCAAACGCTTTGGGAAAGAAGCGCAGGCGGCACGCACGACTTCGTTGGGTATGTCGTTCCATATCTTCTGAAGGCGTTGCTTGAATTGTTCTATCTTCAGGTGTTTTATATTCTTCATTTTGTCCAACATAAAGCCCCATATACAGAAATCTAGTGGATTCAGATCCGGGGAAGAGGACGGCCATTCTTCCGTAGATATGAAACACGGAATTTCATTTTTACACCAGCTTTGAACAATTTTAGCCTTGTGAGCTGGAGCGGAATCTTGCTGGAAGCAAAATTTTGCATTACCAAATAGCTGCATGGCGTGTGGCAACATATGCTTTTTTAGAACCTCTTCCAAATAATAATTTGCGTTAATTTTTACGCCTTTTTCAATAAAAAGTAGCGGAAGCTTGCCTTTTTCTGAAATTGCCCCCCATACCATAACGGATGATACGTTTTGGTACCGTTCAACAGCTTTTTTGTGAGTAGGAATATCAGCCATACTTGCTGCATACACGCGATCATTTTGAGCGTTATGACTGTCTTGTAACAAAAATAATTTTTCATCTGAAAAAATTATTTCGCAGCTTGCGTGTCGTCGAAGGAGCTCAGCACTTCTTTTCATTCTCATTTCTTTTTGACGCTCTGTTAGACCATGAATTCGCTTTTTTTTAAAGCACTCAGCTTCAAATTTTTTTTAATAACGTTTTGTATAGTTTTGTGGCACACACCCATGTCTCTGGCGATCTTTCTTGCTGAAACAGCACAATTTCGACGTATTCGTTCGCGCACTTTCTTCACCATTTCTGGAGTTCTAACAGTACTTTTGCAACCGGACTTTTTCGCGATTTTAGAGCTTCCAGTTTTCTTAAAACGCGCGATAGTACGGGACACAAACATTTTGTTGACTTTAAGATTTTTTAATGATTTAACAATCTCACTAGGTTTTGCACCCTTCAAATGAAGTTTAACTACAAGTTCTCGTGTAGCGTCCATGCTTCTAAAAGTTTTCGCACTGAATGAATTCGTTTATTATCTAGTGAAATAATAACGGTATTGATACAACAAATAAAGCGAAAACAATAGCAAGTGGCTATTCTCGCTGCGATCAGTACAGCAGCGCTTTGAAAAACGGTAACAGTTATTCGTCGCCACGCTGTATATAAATTTTACACAATTACATGAAATATAAAGCCAACATTTGATGTTTTTGTTTGCTTAAACTTGCTACCTATTAATCGACAGTTTCCGGTTTTATCGACAAAACCATAAAATTTGTATGGGAGCCCCCCTAAGGAGTGGTCTGAGGGAATAGGTGTCAAACGCAAAAATGTTCCTTTTGCAAAAGTAATGGGGGTCAGTCATACATATTAACCCTCTCCGGCACTCTCTTAAAGGTCATATGCTCAGGTGTATGGAATAAATAAACAAAAACCATAAAATTTGTATGGGAGCCCCCCTCAGGAGTGGTCGGAGGAAATAGGTGTTAAAGGCAAAAATGTTCCTTTTGCAAAAGTAATGGGGGTCGGTGATACATCTTAACCCTTTCCGGCACAAACACAATAAAATTTGTATGGGAGCCCCCCTAAGGAGTGGTCGGAGGGAATAGGTGTCAAAGGCAAAAATGTTCCTTTTGGAAAAATAATGGGGGTCGGTGATACATATTAACCCTTTCCGGCACTCTTTGAAAGTTCATATGCTCAGGTGTATGGAATAAATAAACAAAACCCATAAAATTTGTATGGGGGCCCCCTAATGAGTGGTCGGAGGCAATAGGTGTCAAAGGAAAAAAGATACAGTAGTTTCGACTATGTCGTAACACAAGACGTAGAATTAGTCAATTCGCTTTTGATGACATCTTTTTTAAAAACTATTTAGCAAAATATTTATTCCATACACCTGAGCATATGACATTTAAAAGAGTGCCGGAGAGGGTTAATATGTATGACCGACCCCCATTACTTTTGAAAAAGGAACATTTTTGCGTTTGACACCTATTCCCTCCGATCACTCCTTAGGGGGGCTTCCTTACAAATATTATGGTTTTTGTATATTTATTCCATTCACCTGAGCATATGACCTTTAAGAGAGTGCCGGAGAGGGTTAATATGTATGACCGACCCCCATTACTTTTGCAAAAGGAACATTTTTGCGTTTGACACCTATTCCCTCCGACTACTCCTTAGGGGGGCTCCCATACAAATTTTATGGTTTTTGTGCCGGAAAGGGTTAATATGTATCACTGACCCCCATTTCTTTTGCAAAAGGAGCATTTTTTCCTTTGACACCTATTTCCTCCGACCACTCCTTAGGGGGCCCCCATACAAATTTTAGGGTTTTTGTTTATTTATTCCATACACCTGAGCATATGAACTTTCAAAGAGTGCCGGAAAGGGTTAATATGTATCACCGACCCCCATTATTTTTGCAAAAGGAACATTTTTGCCTTTGACACCTATTCCCTCCGACCACTCCTTAGGGGGCCCCCATACAAATTTTATGGTTTTTGTTTATTTATTCCATACACCTGAGCATATGACCTTTAAAAGAGTGCCGGAAAGGGTTAATATGTATTACCGACCCCCATTATTTTTGCAAAAGGAACATTTTTGCCTTGGACACCTATTCTCTCCGACCACTCCTTAGGGGGGCTCCCATACAAATTTTATGGTTTTTGTGCCGGAAAGGGTTAATATGTATCACTGACCCCCATTACTTTTGCAAAAGGTGCATTTTTTCCTTTTACACCTATTGCCTCCGACCACTCCTTAGGGGGCCCCCATACAAATTTTATGGTTTTTGTTTATTTATTCCATACACCTGAGCATATGACCTTTCAAAGAGTGCCGGAAAGGGTTAATATGTATCATTGACCCCCATTATTTTTGCAAAAGGAACATTTTTGCCTTTGACACCTATTCTCTCCGACCACTCCTTAGGGGGGCTCCCATACAAATTTTATTCTGTTTGTGCCGGAAAGGGTTAAGATGTATCACCGACCCCCATTACTTTTGCAAAAGGAACATTTTTGCCCTTAACACCTATTTCCTCCGACCACTCCTTAGGGGGGCTCCCATACAAATTTTATGGTTTTGTTTATTTATTCCATACACCTGAGCATATGACCTTTAAGAGAGTGCCGGAGAGGGTTAATATGTATGACTGACCCCCATTACTTTTGCAAAAGGAACATTTTTGCGTTTGACACCTATTCCCTCAGACCACTCCTTAGGGGGGCTCCCATACAAATTTTATGGTTTTGTCGATAAAACCGGAAACTGTCGATAAATATGTAGCAAGTTTAAGCAAACAAAAACATCAAATGTTGGCTTTATATTTCATGTAATTGTGTAAAATTTATATAAGTTAGAGAGTTCTAACATGAATTTTTGTCGCATTGAGGATCAAGCAGACCAACAAGTGCTAACATCAACATTGTACGATCAGTACTTTAGGCCCACCAAAGGCTCAAAAAGTAATGTAAATACCGACACCTGATCACTATCAACCACCCTACTTACCTCCGAGAATGACGTATTCTACGTCAAAATGCTCCTTTTGCAAAAGTAATGGGGGTCAGTGATACATATTAACCCTTTCCGGCACAAAAACCATAAAATTTGTATGGGAGCCCCCCTAAGGAGTGGTCGGAGAGAATAGGTGTCCAAGGCAAAACTGTTCCTTTTGCAAAAATAATGGGGGTCAGTCCTACCTATGAACCCTTTTCGGCACTCTCTTAAAGGTCATATGCTCAGGTGTATGGAATAAATATACAAAAACCATAATATTTGTAAGGAAGCCCCCCTAAGGAGTGATTGGAGGGAATAGGTGTCAAACGCAAAAATGTTCCTTTTGCAAAAGTAATGGGGGTCGGTCATACATATTAACCCTCTCCGGCACTCTTTTAAATGTCATATGCTCAGGTGTATGGAATAAATATTTTGCTAAATAGTTTTTAAAAAAGATGTCATCAAAAGCGAATTGACTAATTCTACGTCTTGTGTTACGACATAGTCGAAACTACTGTATCTTTTTAAGATGTATGTCATTCAAAATTCAAAGCTGACGACGCAGGAATAAATAAAGTGCTGCAGCAACATTTTGTCCATGCTGGTGACCGACTCAGGAAGGGTGATCGGACCAAAAAGGATGACGAAACAAATTAGGGGGATTTGGCTCCATAATTAATTTTTTATATATTATATTTTTCTATGACTGAATTTTGTTTTTTTTAATTAAAAATTGAATTAATTTTATTTTATATATACGAGTTTAAACTCATAACATATATTACAATTAAAAAATTAAAAATACGGAACAATGCTTTTTATTTTGAAGCATTTAGGGTCAATTAAAGATCGTATTGGCAATACTTTCAAGACCCTTCAGCGATTCTTTCCTGAGCGTCGTAGACGACTTAATTAGGCGATTGATTCAAAGATCGTTTGCAGTAGGAATAAAAGCGTCTTACACGATTCTTTTCTGAGCATCGTAGACGACTCAATTAGGCGATTGATTCAAGGATCGTTTGCAGTAGGCATAAAAGCGTCTTACACGATTCTTTTCTGAGCATCAAAGATGACTCGAATGGAAGAGTCGTCTACGATGCTCAAAAAAGAATCGTGTAAGATGCTTTTATTCCTTCTTCAAACGATCCTTGAATCAATCGCCTAATTGAGTCGAGTACGATGCTCAAAAAAGAATCGTGTAAGATGCTTTTATTCCTACTTCAAACGACCCTTGAATCAATCGCCTAATTGAGTCGTCTACGATGCTCAGGGAAGAATCACTGAAGAGTCTTGAAACTATTGCCAAGACGATCTTTAATTTACCCCAAATGCTTCAAAATAAAAAGCATTGTTCTGTATTGTTCATTTTTTAATTGTAATATATGTAATTAGTTTAAACTCTTACAAATAAAATAAAAATAATTCAATTATAAATAAAAAAAAAAAAAACAAAATTCAGACAGAAAAAAAAAATATATAAAAAATAAATTATAGAGCTAAATCCCCCTAATTTTCTTCGGCATCCTTCTTGGTCCGATCACCCTTCCTGAGTCGGTCACCAGCATGGACAAAATGTTGCTTTAGCGCTTTATTTATTCCTGCGTCGTCACCTTTAAATTTTGAGTGACATACATCTTAAAAAAGAAAAACAAATTAGGAAACTGTAAGAGCATGAAATAAAAAGTACTTACTTGCTATAATTCTTGGACCCGTGTTCACTAGCTAACAACTGAGTTAATAGGAAGCAAACATCAGTTGTTCTTTGTAAACTTTTCTAAACACAACGGTTAAATTCGCCAAACGATCGGGGGAATGCGTAAGCGGCGATTCCTAAACATAACGGTTAAATTCGCCAAACCATCGCGAGAATGCATAAGCGGCGATTTTAGAGTAACACAAGTACACGAATGGTCGTCAGAACGATTAAACGACGATTGTAGAGTAACAAAAAAAAAAAACACTCGTCAATCAATCATCAAAATGAGTCGCATTCTTGCTTGCACTCTTTTAATGCTCGCCAAGATGCGTGAACGACGATTCACTCGTCCAAAAATCGTCACAACGACTCGCAATAGCATCATTTGGAAGAGCAATATAAAATTCTACTTAACAATCGTCTTGACGATTAAAAAAAGAATCGCGAAATGATCGCGATCGTCATACAATCTTCCAAATGCTAGCTGGGCTGGGACAGTTGGCCCCCCCAAATACATTCTCATTTTGCTTTTACACTACCGAGCTTTTACGCTTTCACTGAA
Source organism: Pherbina coryleti (assembly GCA_943735915.1). Lineage (NCBI taxonomy): Eukaryota > Metazoa > Arthropoda > Insecta > Diptera > Sciomyzidae > Pherbina > Pherbina coryleti. The sequence goes on along the minus strand of OX030953.1, from coordinate 2,235,263 downwards.
AGAAAATTGCGTTGTATTTTGCAAAAAGGAAATGCAAAGGAAAATATAAGGGAAATATCTATATATGGGACATTTCATGTGAAGCGGACAACGAAAAAAATTAAAGGTTCTGAAATTCGTTCATATTGGGCATATTTGTACTTCTAGGGGATATGAACGTGTTCACATAATATTATTTTGATTTGAGGTTTAGCTGTTAAGATATGGGATTCTATAGAATTCACCTGATTGACGAAAAGGTTTATTTGAAATTTTATTTTCATATTGAAGATAATTATCTATATTAATAAAAATCATTTTCTGTTTGTTTGACTACTGTACAAATCTTAACGGCTAAACGGATTTAACTCAAACTCAGCTCACATATTACTTGAATCCTAACTTAGGTTATGGCATACTAAGTTTTGACCACGCGTCTTCCGCCCCTTTACAAGTAACGCAAATCTAACTACTAGCGTATTTTTTTCAAGCGGAAATGCTCGACTTATTAATTTTAAGAAAATCCTGTTATTTTGCCATCAAAAACATTCACATATCTTTAAAATTGGACAAACTTTTGGTACAACGTCTTTTTCTAATAACATCGTTTCCTTAGAATAACAAAAAAACTCAGAAATTCGTATATTTTACTTGGGATGCAAATAATTCCGTTGTTTTCGAATATATTTCATTCAATTTCTTTTCGTTGATAAACCAATTCAAGCACTTAATAAAAACCATTTAAAAGGTACCGTTATCTTAGCGGATATATTTTTAATATTTCTTTCAAAAAAGGTCCAATATATTGACTTTTTACTCAAAACATGACACAAAAGTTGATTTTGTTGTTAAAATAATAAAAACTCAAATTTGAATTTTCAACTACCTTTCACATGACATGGCGTTTAATAGCAAAAATGCTTCCAATTTTACAAAAAAATTTATTACCTGTTTCTCTCATCAAAAAACAGGACCTTACCCCCAGTGATTTTTTAAAGAAATTAATTTTTTTAAAGTTGTTTTTATTCTTTTTATATAATAGTTAAGCTCAAAGAATAATTTATGTGAACAAATTATACCAATATCTCTTTCCGATCAAAAGTTATCGCGATAAAAATATTTTTTTTTAAGACACAAACCAAGCTGTTTTTCAAATGCTTATCTATTAATAAAAATCATTTTTTTTCTGTGAACATTAAAACTACTGAGAAACTGTAACGGGCAGTGGAAAATGACTGTGGTGTCAAACTATGAGTCTAAGAAAAGTTTTTAATACACCTATTATGTTCCTATATAGTTGCATGGTGCAGCAACGCGCGCCGGGAAAAGGCTAGTCTATTAATAAAAATCATTTTCTGTGAACATTAAAACTACTGGAAAACTGTAACGGGCAGTGGATAATGACAGGTGTGTCAAACTATAAGTCTAAGATAAGTTTTGAATACACCTATTATGTTCCCATATAGTTGCAGGGTGCAGCAACGCGCGCCGGGAAAAGGCTAGTCTATTAATAAAAATCATTTTCTGTGAACATTAAAACTACTGGGAAACTGTAACGGGCAGTGGAAAATGACAGGGGTGTCAAACTATGAGTCAAAGAAAGGTTTTGAATACACCTATTATGTTCCCATATAATTGCAGGGTGCAGCAACGCGCGCCGGGAAAAGGCTATCTATTAATAAAGATCATTTCCTGTGAACATTAAAACTACTGGGAAACTGTAACGGGCAGTGGAAAATGACAGTGGTGTCAAACTATGAGTCAAAGAAAGGTTTTGAATACACTTATTATGTTCCCATATAGTTGCAAGGTGCAGCAACGCGCGCCGGGAAAAGGCTATCTATTAATAAAACTCATTTCCTGTGAACATTAAAACTACTGGGAAACTGTAACGGACAGTGGAAAATGACAGTGGTGTCAAACTATGAGTCAAAGAAAGGTTTTGAATACACCTATTATGTTCCCATATAGTTGCTGGGTGCAGCAACACGCGCCGGGAAAAGGCTAGTTATAAAATAAAGAAAGAAGTTTTTTATAGGAAACTAGCTTTTCCCGGCGCGCGTTGCTGCACCCTGCAACTATATGGGAACATAATAGGTGCATTCAAAACTTTTCTTAGACTCATAGTTTAACACCACTGTTATTTTCCACTGCCCGTTACAGTTTCCCAGTAGCAGGAGATCACCAAATAGTAACTCCATTTTGAGTTTGTAAGTAAGTATTGCTACTTTTACTTTCAAAGCTATTCGATATAACAAATTTTAATTGTATGGGCGGAGCCACACCCTCTTATATAATGCTCATCCCAGTTTTCTAGTAGATGGACATTACCCTGTTTTAGTAAAGTTGCCGACAGTAAGCATACAGACTAAATTACCAAAATGTAGCCCAATCGACGAAAACCGTAGGAAATAAAGCATTTTTATTGATTTGTGGGCGGTAAAAGGGGCTGTGACAGAAATTTAAGCCATCTCGTACTTGAAAAAAATGTACTGCCAAAATTTCAGCTCTATCGGCTAAGTAATTTTGAAGTTTCCAGCCATCACACACAGCGTTTTGCTTTTTGTATATATATTTTGGATAAACATTATTGGCTATAACTTTTGATTGGCAAGAGATACTTAGATAAATTTTTCTATTAAATTAATTTTTTAGCTTGTATATTTTTTCAAAATTATAAAAACATAATATTGGAAACAAAAAATTTTGTTCGAAAAATTCTAGGGGTAGGCCTTGCTTTTTGAATCACAAAAATGGTTTTTAATTTTTGCGTAAAATTTAAATAACTTTTGCTGATAAATGTTATAAAGGGTGATTTTTTTGAGGTTATGATTTTCATGCATTAGTATTTGACAGATCACGTGGGATTTCAGACATGGTGTCAAAGAGAAAGATGCTCAGTATGCTTTGACATTTCATCATGAATAGACTTACAATCTGCCACAACGTCGAATTTTCAGTGAATGGGCCCTAGAAAAGTTGGCAGAAAATCCGCTTTTTTATCGACAAATTTTGTTCAGCGATGAGGCTCATTTCTGGTTGAATGGCTACGTAAATAAGCAAAATTGCCGCATTTGGAGTAAAGAGCAACCAGAAGCCGTTCAAGAACTGGCCATGCATCCCGAAAAATGCACTGTTTGGTGTGGTTTGTACGCTGGTGGAATCATTGGACCGTATTTTTTCAAAGATGCTGTTGGACGCAACGTTACGGTGAATGGTGATCGCTATCGTTCGATGCTAACAAACTTTTTGTTGCCAAAAATGGAAGACTGAACTTGGTTGACATGTGTTTTCAACAAGATGGCGCTACATGCCACACATCTCGCGATTCTATGGCCATTTTGAGGGAAAACTTCGGAGAACAATTAATCTCAAGAAATGGACCGGTAAGTTGGCCACCAAGATCATGCGATTTGACGCCTTTAGACTATTTTTTGTGGGGCTACGTCAAGTCTAAAGTCTACAGAAATAAGCCAGCAACTATTCCAGCTTTGGAAGACAACATTTCCGAAGAAATTCGGGCTATTCCGGCCGAAATGCTCGAAAAAGTTGCCCAAAATTGGACTTTCCGAATGGACCACCTAAGACGCAGCCGCGGTCAACATTTAAATGAAATTATCTTCAAAAAGTAAATGTCATGGACCAATCTAACGTTTCAAATAAAGAACCGATGAGATTTTGCAAATTTTATGCGTTTTTTTTAAAAAAAAAGTTATCAGGCACTTAAAAAATCACTCTTTACTTTTCAAATAGAGTTAAAAATTTTCGAATTTGAATTTAAATTATTTTTACAACAAAAACAAATTTTCAGCCTTTTTGTGAGGAAAACTCCAAAATTTCAGACCTTTTTTGAAAAAAATATTTAATATATATATACTTAACTAACGGTATTTTTGCAATAAGGTTTTCATAGTACTTTGATGAAGCTTTAAGACAAAAAAAAAATTTAACAAAATGTATACAAAAGCAGCGGAGATATTTGGCTCGAAAGTCGCAAAATTAAATTTCTGATTGTTTTTTTCGTAATTTTGTTTAACGATGTTGCATTAAATACATATATCGTTGTAGTAAAATTTTTCATAGTTTTCAAGATATGTTCATGTTTTTGATATCAAAATAACGGAAGTTTTTTTAGTTTTACTAAATTTAAGAAATATTTTATATTTTGTAAATATTTGCATATGTAACCTAAGAAAACAACTTAAAATATGCGATTTTGTAAAAAATTTGTACTACAGCACCATCTGGTGTCCAAGGTGGGTCAAAGAAGATAAAGCTAAAAAACTCATCGTACCTGAAAACTACTATATACCAATTTTTATTCTAATCGCATGAGCGGTTTGGGAGTTTTAGGTGATTTTGTAAAAAATTTGTACTATAGCGCCCTCTGGTGTTCAAGATAGGTCAAAAACGATAGCAGCAGAACACTCAACGTACATGAAGCTCACTGTATACCACTTTTCATTCTAATCGCATTAGAAGTTTATGAGTTTTAGGCAGTTTTGTAAAAAATTTGTACTACAGCGCCCTCTGGTGTTCAAGGTGGATCAAAATTGATAGGCCACGAACACGCACCGTACCAAAAAACTTCTATACACAAATTTTCATGCTAATCGGATGAGTAGTTTAGGAGTCTATTGCGGCCTTACAAACATAAGCTCTTTTTTTATATATATAGAAGATATATAGATATAGATATAGATAGATAGATGGCACTTCGGACATGACAATATGACTGTTTTAGTTATCCGTCGCTCGCTGGTCAGTGTGGCTTACACGTGTATTAGCTCGCCGTGCATTTGACTTCGTAGACCTATGCCCGGCTCGTCCTCTCCTTGGATTTGTAATGAACACTGTACTATACGAAAAATTACCAATTTCAATTCTTTCGATTTTTTTCGTTTTGGGTTCTTCCTAATTTTCTTTCTTCCTACACTACATCCGCATTTCCGAGTATATAAATATTCAGAAGATAGAAAGATAGAAGATAAGAATAAGATGAAAAACACGATTGGTTTTTGTCTAAGAAAAATATAATAGGTGCGTTTCTTGTAAAGGGGCGGAAAAGGCTTGGTCAAAACTAAGTATGCCATAACCTAATCTAGGCTTCAAGTAATGTGTGTGCCGAATCTGAGCTAAATCCGTCCAGCCGTTAAGTTTTGTTGCCTATTTAAAGTAGTCTGATACTTTATACTGTGGCAATTTCCATACAAAATTACCAATTTCGATTTTTTCGATTTTTCCGCTGTTCCTTCGAGTTTTTTGTAACTTTTTTTTTGCTAAACCACATCTGTATTAAGGCAAAGAATACAAAAAAATAATTATTAAAATCGGCCGAGCCGTTTCTGAGCCTTAGCAGGACTAACGCACACGCATTTCATTTTTATATATAAGAAGATTGACGACTGTTTTTGATTTTCCAATTAGTTTTTAAAATTTTATTTTTTTCCAGTTTTAAGCTGAAAGTAAGTATTTCAAATACTTATTTTTACAACTTCGACCATTGCAATTTAAATTTTTTTATTTATTTATTTATTTATTATGAGCTTAATACAAGCAGATACTTAACATTAATTTCTTAATCCTAGGGTTTTTTTTTTTTTTTTGTTTTTTTTTTTTTTTATTTTTTTTATTTGTAAGGTAGGGAATTTACATTTACGTGGGCTATAGTCTGCCCACAAGACGTATGAGAAAAAGATATCACAATTTATTTAAGAGGGAGGAAGGGGGTTTGAGTTAAGAAGGATATTTCGGAGTTCGGATCTGCTGAGATGGAAGTCGAATTCATTGATCAAATTGTTGGTCAGACGAAGCATCCTAGTTATAGGTTCGCCACATCCATAGACGGTGCGATGAAAATTGAGGTGGAAGAGAGGTACAGACCTTAGGTAGCGTGGGTTGGTATTAAGGGATATCAATTGGAGCAGTGTAGGGCAGTTAATGGTGCCGTCTAGTAGTTGATGGATGAAGAGGACATCGGCTACCACCCTGCGTTTTTCAAGAGATTGCATGTTAATCAACATCAAACGATCAGCATAAGGAGGTAGATTGAAACTGTCGGAACCAGGGAGGCCGCGTAACGCAAATCGAAGGAATCTACGCTGTACAGCTTCAATACGCAACGATTGAGAAACATAGAGCGGTGACCAAACTTGGCTAGCATATTCGAGTATCGGCCTCACAAAGGTTAGGTAGAGAGATTTTGTAACATATGGGTTAGAGAATTCCCTGGACCAATGTTTTACAAAACCAAGAGTAGAGTTGGCTCTACTAATGATATTATCGATATGGGATCGAAAATTAAGTTCTTTATCGCAAATTATACCCAAGTCTCGCAAAAAACTGACTAAGGGAATCGGCTCGCCAAATATGTAATAAGTTCGCGATGGAGATTGGGGTCTCTTACGCGAGTATGTCATAGCTTGGCATTTGTTGATGTTGAGTTCCAGGAAGTTTTTTTGGCACCAAGTAGAAAAACTGATTAGATCATCTTGAAGGCGGGTTGAGTCAGCATTAGTATGTATGCGTTGATAGATTTTCATGTCATCAGCATAAACAGAAAGATTTGAGTATTTGATGACCTCATCGACATCGGTTATTGTTAAGACGAATAACAAAGGACCAAGGTCTTGAGGGACGCCAGAAGTTACTGTAAAAAACTCGGATTATGAAAACCTAAAGATGACATTATATCGACGTTCTTCAAGGTAAGATTTGATCCAAGCAATAAACGGGGGTTGAAAGCCGAAAGTTTTTAGCTTACGAAGGATGACTGTGTGCGAGATTTTATCGAATGCTTTGCTAAAGTCAGTTGAGACAACGTCAACTTCATAACCACTTTCCAAAGAACATAGGGTATTCGAGACGAATTCTGTGAGGTTGGTAGTAGTGGATCTTCCCTTCAGAAAGCCATGTTGGTTAGGGGAGAAGATAGACTTACAGTGAAAAAACATAATATCATAGAGTATACTTTCAAATATTTTGGGTGTGCATGATAGTTTTGCAATGGGTCTATAGTTTGTGATATCATTTTTAGGCCCTTTTTTGTGCAGAGGTATAATGTACGAATTCTTCCAAAACTTAGGAAAAATTGATTGAGAGATAGAGAGCTGGAAAAGAGCTAAAAGGGGATGAGCTAAAGTGTTTGAAAGTTTTTTTAAAACAATAGCAGGCAAGCCATCGGGTCCAGGAGAGTAATCGTCCTTTAAATTTCGTAATTTTTCGTTCACATTAGCTAGTGTAATATTAACCGAAACTAAAGACGTTTGGGCACAATTTTTTAAAGAAGAGAAGTATTCAGAGTCCAGTACATCATTATGATTGGTAAATGACTGACTGAAGAAACTTGCAAAAAGATTTGCAATTATTTCAGGGTCGTCCGAAGATTTGTCTGACAATTTAAGGGTGGACGGGTAATTATCTGATTTTCTCTTGATATTAATGAACTGGTAGAACTTTTTTGGATCAGTGATAAGTTTGGTTTGGATATGGTTTAGATAGGATTCGTAAAGAAGATCACAAAGATAAGAAAAATGGTTGTAAACGTTAAGGTATCTCGTGAAGTCAGCAGAAGATCTAGATATTAAATATGTACGCCAAAGTTTGTTTCTTTTATTCCGAAGTGAACGTAGCTCTTTATTATACCAAGGAGGCGAAGACGAAAACCTCTTCTGCCTTGTAAAGGGAACAGATTGTGTGAAGCAGTTAAACATTATGCCATAAGTAGAAAAAGCCGACAGCATTGTCGATATCTTCATTAGCATTTTCAAGAACGTAAGGGAAATCAATGCCACCGAGAAGTGATTCTAGTTTTTCAAAATCCGTTTTCCGAAAGTTAAAACTGTACAAGTGCTCGGAGTGTGTGTTTATGTTAGTATTATTGTAGGAAAAGGTAATTGAAAGAGGTGGATGGTACTGATCCAGTGTAGAGAGTAGGTGGTTGCTTGCAGAAACTGCACAGTTTTCAACTTCTGATGAAAAAACAAGGCCTAGTTGTCTACCCATATAGTTAGTTACTCCACTTAACTGGAAGAGTCCGGAGTCGGAGAGGCAACTAGTAAAGAGAATTTCTTTTTCGGATATTGGATTTGAGGGGAAGAAGTGACATTCATCATCTGATAAAACCCACTGAAGATTAGGGAGGTTAAAGTCACCCAAAAATATTACGGTATCAAATGGATACATGAGATCTAAAATAGAATCTATAGCATCTACTGCCAACTGATAGCCAGTGGTTGGTTGAGACGGGCGAGTATAACAGCATATAACGTATAAATTACGCTTAGCGATACTGATTTTGGCACAAATAAATTCAAAGTTTGCAGTATGTGAATTCTGAACTAACGTTGAATCATAACGATTATTAATTGCCAAAAGGACACCTCGGCCAGAGGAATGATCGTCTTTGTCTAGTCCATCGTCTCTGAACACTACAAAATCGGACGCAAAAACTTCTTGATCCTTGAAATTTTGGCAGAGATTAGTTTCGGTGAGAGCAAATATATCATAGGGAAGTTTCAGAGAGTTCAGGAATACTGAGGAAGTTTTTGTGCGCAGTCCTCTCACATTTTGGTAGTAGAGAGACACAAATATTGGGCTGCGATCAGTAGGTTGGTTAGGAATAGTATTGTTGCTGTTCTTTACGTGACTTTTGAAGATATGAAACGTGTTTCGATCGGACGTGAGCACCATAGGTCTCAAGATCCTCCTTTACTTGGTTAATTCTCAGGCCAAGTTGCTCATGAAAGCAATTGAATAAGTGACGCAAGTCATTTACCTCAGTTGGCAGACCTTCTTGCTGTATCAAGACTTTGAGATTAGTCTTGGTCTTGCCTTCTATACATGTTGAGTCAGGGGCTTTATGCATGTATGCGAGAAATAGACGAACGTTGTTGTAAACACTATTCTCTCTAAGGCGAGAAAGGGCATATCTGCTCTCGGTATCTGCACAGGAGTTCTCAGTCAGTTTAACCCTTGGAGGTAAGAGAGGGTCTAAGAAGGACTTAGGGCTACAAACTTGGTTTGAGGGTGCACTTGTGATAGAAGCAGACAATGGAGGGGTTAAAGTATGCGAATGAACAAAGTTAGGATAAAGTGTGTTGAGAATTTGCGGATTATTTTTATTAGAAGGTGGGTCAGTGATTGGGTTCAGATTGAAAGAAACGCGATTGCGACGAGTAGTTTGAGGTTTGTTGTTTTCATGATGAATTTTTTTTGAAACGGAATTATTATCATAGTTAACCGATGTGGGCTTATGACTGATCAGTGAAGAGAAGGTTGGAAAAATATTGGTTTTTAGTTCCCAGTTGGGGGCAGGGCTGTGATGGGGCTTAGGTAACATTTTCTCCACTGATGCGTTAGGCCTAGTGGAAGGATGAAGATATGTATTGTGTTCTCTGATATGTGTAGGTTTCGTAGTGCGATAATTAGGATTAGAATTTAAGTTGGAGTTTGGAATACTATAAGATGTTTTTTTGGGCTTATAACTATTGCTTATTCTAGGGTTAGAATTAGTGTTTTTGCTAGAATTAGAACTTATATTAGGATTAGACTTAGGTGTATTACTAATTGGATATACGTTTGACTTAGATATATTTCTCGGTTTCCAGGTTCTGCCAGGTTTGTCCATCCACTTAGATATTAGTACAGTTCCGTGTTTTTGCATACCACCGGTAGGACTCAGGACCATCCAAGCGTATTTAGAAGGTAAGTTAAATTTAAAACTGCTTAGCTTGGCACGAATTGGAGATGTTTTTTGGCATTCGGATATGGTGAAGCGGAACTTTTTAAAAAAGTATTTACGCACCCAGGATATACTTGCATTTGCTGGGAAACCTCTAATAAATAATGTGATAACCTCACTTTGGTTGACCGACTTTAGCTTTTGCAGACGGCTTTCCCATTCTGGTATTGTCCACGAAGTTCCAAAACGTTCGATAACTTTTCGAGGAGCAGCGATTGGTGTTGTTAACAAGGGGGTGTCTGAGGCAATGGAAGAGTCAAGAGTTATATTATGTTGAGTAGTAGGTAAAGAGGCAACTGATGGCGGACGCTTGGATGCTATCGTGATTTCTTCGAAAATAGAGGAGGAGTTATGTTGAAGTATCTGTGGTGGTGGGGATTCAACTCTATTGGGCGCTAATCTAACTTCATCCGCTATATCTGCGAGCGTCACTCGAAACACATCTAGATCATCGCTTATGTCATTCATTTTTTGAAATAGTATTTCAAACATGGGATCAGGCTGCAGAGGTGTTAATTTCGCTTTACTTGATGTAGCTTGAAGTGCAATATCCATATCATACCGCAAAGAAGTAAGATTACTCATTATGTTTTTGGTAGATTCATCATTTTTAAGGATTTCAAAGCTATTTTTTACTTCTTTTTTTAGCTCATTGATCGCCTTATCACAATGCAAAGCTTTCTCACTATCTCTTACTATTTCAGTTAATGCTCTGAGGTTCTTAGAAATAGTTGAGATGTCAGAGTTATTTGCTTTGCACGTGGACTCTACTCTAGCTAGATCGTCGGATAGGTGTGTGAAGACGTCAAAGTTGGGAAGTTTACTGCACAGTTGTTTATAATTCGAGTGCATTACATTCAGAGAGTCACTCAGACATTTAATGGCGAGCATCACGTGTGAAAGCGACAAATCCCAACACTCGTCGCAGAAAAACTTAAAATGTGATGAGTAATCCTGAATGTAGTTCAGACTCCTCTTTGTCATGCCCACACAGCAGCCATGGTAGGATTTGCCGCAGAGACCATTGCAGCTAAGTTTTAGTGCATTTTTGTCTTCGATAGAGCAGTTTTTGTTGGCACAAGTGAAATCCATTATGAGATTTTTTTTTTTATAAAATGATGACACGCACAATTGTTATTTTAATTAAAGTTTTTTACTTGTCTTATTAATTCGTAAATAATTCAACTTTTGCAATCAACTTTTTTTTATTTTTTTTTTTTTTGGTGCGATTAAGTACTGTTTGTTGTTAAGCTGTTAAAGTGCAAGTTGGCAAAAACACAAAATATTTATTTTAAAATTTAAAATTGAAAGGCACAATAAATTGGGTCAGACTTTTGATATTGTGTTAATTGATTATTTTGCAGGTAAATTACAAGGTACAAGAATTTAGCAAAATTAAAACTGGAGCGGGTTATAAAGCACGTCCGAACTGTTTGGAAGTTGAGAACCAATTAGCAATTAACGGTAAAATAAAGTCTAACATTTATAAATTTTATCATAAAAATTGCAGAATGGGATCTTAATTAGTTTAAGAGATAAATCAATTAGAACACGTACATGTCATACTGGGTATTTGGTAAAGTTGGCTGGTTTATGCAAAAAAAGACAAAACTACATAGTAAACTTGATTTATGCATAAAGAAATACATAGTCTGAACTAGTCTGAACCTATATATTCTTAATTATAAATCTATATAAATAAAAATCAAATGTCGTTTGTTGGTAATTGTATCAGTTGAGAACGGCTGGACAGATTTGGATAATTTTTTTTTAAATGTTCGTAATAGCCCAACTTAGGTTTTTACGGAAAGAAAAATTGACCACGCCCAATTTTACGCCCACCTTTTTGATATCTATATATATAAAAATAAGTTGCATTGTGTTGCATTGGCCACACAGGCCAAATTTATGATATCGAATTGCTTTGGAACTAAATGTCGTATAAAAATGAATGTCTTTCTACTAAAAACTGGCACGGGTATTCGAAAACGGGGCGTGGCTCCACCCATATAAGCAAAATTTACGATACAGAATAGCTATAGAAGTAAAAGTCAGAGAACATTGAAACTCAGAATGAAGATACCATTTGGTGATGTCCTCCTACTAGAAAAGGTGACATGCATTGGACAAGGGGGTGCGTCTCAACTCATACTAGCAGAAAAGCTATGAAAGTAAAAGACAAAGAACATAGAAGTAAGAATGAAGTTACTAGTATGACTTAAGTTTACATTTGCGTGAGAAATATAGGCATAGTAAAAATTTTCCATACCCCTTTTACCGCCCACAAATCAATAAAAATGCTATATTTAAGACGGTTTTGGTCGTATTAGACTAAAATTTGGTAAATAAGTTCGTATGGTTACTGTCGGCAACTATACTAAAACTGGTCGTGGTCTAACTACACATACGCCCACTTTTTAGAAATCATTATTATTCCTTAGTTGTACATGTTTTGATAGTGAAACTTGATATGTAGATGCTATGGGCCAATATTTGCAAAATATGTATGACTTTCTCTTAACTATTTCTCCGACCAGCGTACTGTCAGAAAGGTGCTTTTCTACAACAGGTTATATATGCAGTAAGCTCAGATGAAGTCTTACGAAACATTAGCAGTCTTATTTATTAGATTTCGTTAAACAACCTTTAAGCAGTTGTTTAGTTAAACATCGTTTAAGGTGATTCGCAACCTTGTTTAAATTGTTATTTATAAACGATTTATATTCATTGTGTAACTAAGCAAGTGTTATTTCAAAAATATACAAACTCTACTACAATAATCTTTTACATTCAGAGGAAATGCAACCGAAATTGCAATTAGCGGTTGCATTAAGTGAAAATGCAACCGAAAATTTGTAATTCTGACTGATCGTTTCCATTCTAGGTCAGCTGATTGCTGAAAATTTTAGGTTAGACTTACGTAGTCTTTAAACGCAAATTTTGGCGTTTAAGTAACGCAGTTCTTAAACAACTATGAAAAATGTTTATAAATCACGTTTTCATGTTTAAATGCTGTTTAAAGTAAAACAAGCGCTAAAACGTGTTTATAAATAACACTGTGGATGTTTAATTTTTTTGAGGTATTTTTTTAAAAATAAACCCATGATGAATGAATCATTGAGCATACTACACATATTACCTGCTGTAAAAAAGCACCTATCTAAGCATATTCTAGTAAATCCTATCCATACATACAGAAAAAAGTCTACCCCGTTCTATTTTTAATACTTGAGCTAAGGCTACCGCCCTAAATTAAAAATGTGGGCTTTTTCTAAAAATCATAAATGATCTCAACCGCAATAAGTATACAAATGCACTTAACTACTTTTTCTAATTTTTTTTTATTATAAATAAGTTTTTTTTTTATTTTCCAAAATTTCATACACCTTTGGTGTCCGTCTTCAGGAATATCTGAAATTCGAACACAAAATTATACACAAATTCCGACTTATTTGTTTAGATATTAGTTATTACTACTAGTAATAGTAGTAGTTATAGTTGTAATAGTTATATCTAGTAATTTACTAGATATAAGTTATGTAAGAGTTTTTATAAAAAAGACTGCAAAATAAAAAGTTTCCTTTCAAAATATAGCTATATATTTATAATAAATAAATGCTTTTTGAATTCATACTTAATTTTGTATTTTTTTTTTACTGTCTTTTTATATTGAAAACTACATAATTTTACTTAAAAAAAAAATTGTTTTCAACAAGGTAAATAAATCCCGAAATTTTAAGGTTAGTCCCGAAAAATCCCGGGATTGCAATTTTTAAAATCCCGAATCCCGGGATTGTACAAAATGCTTCGGGATTGAAAGCCTTAATCTACACTGACTTAAGCAAAGCATTTGATAGCTTACCACACAATTTAATTCTATTAAAACAATAGATTTGTATTTGCACAATATTTTGTAAACTGGATTAAATCGTATTTGATAGAGCGATCTTATCAAATACGATTCCGAGGGGTTTTGTCTGCTGAGTTTGTTGCGTTATCTGGTGTTCCTCAGGGTAGCCACCTTGGTCCACTTGTGTTTATTTTAGCAATTAATGATGTAACGCACATCATAAAACACTCTCATCTGCTTATTTATACAGATGATATGAAAATATACAGAAAAATAAATTCTCAAGACAATTCAATCCTACTCCAGTCTGATCTGAAATCTTTTGAAGTTTGGTGTTCTAAAAATAATATCTTTCCAGATAAATGCCAAACTATGACCTTTTCGTGAAAAAGGAACAATTTAGTTTTTGATTATAAGATAAAAGATACTGCTTTATGTCGTTAAAGATCTAGGAAATGTATGGATTCTAAGCTTTCCTTTAACATGCAAAGACGCTGGGCCAAAGAATTCAACAGCATGATTACGACTACATCGTTGTATTATCCGATCCTGCTTCCTCACTTCTACGCAAGTACGCAATTCAAGTTTGGTCTCCAAGTTACAATGTGCATGTTGATCGAATAGAGAGAATCCAAAAATGCTTTGTTCTGTTTGTCCTAAGGGGTTTAAGTGGATTTGACATTTTAAACCTTCCTCCGAAACTTATGAGGATCGCTTAAAACTACTAAAAATGCAATCATTGAGAGAGCGAAGGAAAACTGCAGACATCGTCTATTTACACCAACTCATAACCGGTGTATTTGATTCTCCAGAACTTCTTTCTCTTATAAATTTTAACTCTAATCGTAGAAGCAGTAGAAATGCTAACAATTTAATATACTTACCATTTAGTATAACAAATTATATTTTAACTGCTCCGTATGAGTAAATTAGTTAAAAATTGTAGCTTTTTTGATGTAAACTTGTCTAAAGGTCAACTCAAAAATAGATTAAAAACTATTGTGTAATTGCATGGTTAGTCGTGACGTCTTGTGTTGTCCTTGAGCCCAACCATATTTTGGTGGGTAAATGTTTCCCACATTAACTTATTTTGAGCCACTAGTTGAAAATTTCAAAGATTTTTGGGTTGCGGCTTTAAATGAGTTAATGCTGAGAATGTGCGAAAAAGCTGTAGTAGCTTAACTCTATTGTTATTGCAGGTATATATTTTGAATTTTTTTTTTAAAAAGGTCCAAAATATTGACTTTTTACTCCAAAAATGACACAAACATTGTTTTTGTTGTTAAAATAATAAAAACTCAAGGAACATTTTTGCCTTTGACACCTATTCCCTCCGACCACTCCTTAGGGGGGCTCCCATACAAATTTTATGATTTTTGTTTATTTATTCCATACACCTGAGCATATGATCTTTAAGAGAGTGCCGGAGAGGGTTAATATATATCACCGACCCCCATTACTTTTGCAAAAGGAACATTTTTGCCTTTGACACCTATTCCCTCCGACCACTCCTTAAGCGCTGATTATAATAGACGGAACGGAACGTAGCTAAGTGTCACCGTAGCGGGACGTAACACTTAAAAACGAACTCACGATTATAATAGAAACGGAATAAATCGTTCAACTTGTCAAATAAACATAACAAAATATTAAAAAATCAGCATTTTGTTTTAGTTTAAAAATTGTGAGCAAAATAAATTTGAGTTAATTTTATTATGGAGGCATCAGATAATGAAATTGCCTTGATGTTCGCAAACATCTGCAAAAAATATGTTGTTTTAAGGAAAAAGAAAAAGTTTCGGCGTATTCGCAAATGGAGTGTTCGTCCAATCAACTGGGACAGGAAAAGTGCCGGCTATTTTGAAAAAATTTTCAAACCAATGAAACTTTGCGACCAGGACCAATTTTTCATTCACACAAGAATGCATATTCCCCTGTATGAGATGCTTTTTGGATTGATGAAAAGCTATTTAATAAAAAATTCATTGCGAGAGCCAATATGTCCGGAGCAACGGTTGTCATTAACTCTATTGTAAGTTAAATATCTTTTGCATTTCCTTTACTAAGCATATTGTTTGTTTCCATTTAAATTGAAGACACTTGGCTCATGGTGTTCCGTACCAAGCACTCGCCTGGAGTCATAAGCTCGGCAAAACAACAGTACGCAATATTGTGCTGGAAACTTGCGAAGCTCTCTGGAATGTGTTATCCCCAATTTATATGAGTGAACCAACGGAAGCGCAGTATATCGACATTGCTAAAGAATTTTGTGAGTTGTGGAATATGCCAAATTGTGTTGGAGCCATTGATGGCAAGCATATTGCCCTGACATGCCCAAACAATTCCGGTTCTATGTTCTACAACTACAAAAAATTCTTTAGCATTGTTCTATTGGCAACGTGTGATGCGAAATATACTTTCACATCGGCTACCGTTGGAAGTTATGGCAGCGAAAGTGACGGAGGTAGCTTATATATGTATATATTAAGTGTTTTCGATTTTTTCGAGTTTTGTTCTATACTCGATACTTAAAAAGAAGTTCGCAAAATACCCTTAACTACCTTGGTACCCGAGTATGGCCCAGTTAATTCAAATTTCCCGGGTAGTTCGTGTATTCGAAAATCGAGAGCACTTATTATATAAAAATCTTATTCAAATATTGTTTTTTATTTCAAGGTATTTTCAAAACATCGAAGTTTGGACGCGCACTTTTGTCAAATACTTTGCCTTTGCCTACAGATTGTTCGCTGCCAAACCAACCTGGCATACCGTTCCCCCATTATTTTGTGGGTGATGCTGCGTTCCCATTAAAAATGAATCTGATGCGCCCCTACCCAAGTCAAAACCTTACAAGAACGAAGCGAATTTTCAATTACCGGTTGTGCAGAGCAAGGCGCTTAATAGAAAATGCATTCGGCATTCTTGTTTCACGTTGGCGATTGCTCCGCCGTCGAATCGAATGCCAACCGGAGAACTGCGAGAAAATTGTGCTTGCTTGCATTGTATTACATAATTTTATTATGCTTAATGATTTTAAACGGTGGTACTGTCCCGAGGAATTTGTGGATTGGGAAACATCTAACAATCTAACTCACGAAGGAAATTGGAGAGATGACCTTGATGAAAACGAACGTCCCTTGAGATCACTTCGAACTCATATGCGAAACGCATCAGTAGATGCTTTTGCCATACGAAATAACTTAGCTGAGTATTTTACGGATAAGGGATCTGTAGCATTTCAAAATAGGATAGTTGAACTAATTTATGGACATCAGTAGATATTTCAAACTATTTCAAACACTTGTTTTAATTAATAAATCATAAATTGAAAAATGTAAAAAAACAACGAAAACTTAATTTTACTCTTCACTTTGTGTATGTGTATAGCAATCAAAGACTGTGCGAGTGTACATTTTTTAAAAAAATCAAGAAATCGAAGCTAATTTGTACTTTTTACAATTTTGACCAAACAAACCGATTATTTTGTTCTTAAGTTTTTAGTATAAAAAATCATTTGACAAATATTTCTTTATCAATTCAAATAAAAAGTAACCACTTTTTTGTGCTTAACAAATCAGTGAAATACTGCTTCGGTTGATTTTCTCAAAATTTTAAAAGGACAAAATTTTAGTCCATGGGAAATTATGTTCTTCAGTCTGAGAGAGGTCTCTGGGTTGGTTACTTACAAAAAAAAAAAAGAGATGGCTGTGTCGTGGACACACCCGTAGGTTTTGACGTGACGGTATTTGTTCTTGTTGTTGTTGTTGTTCTTGTTGTTGTTGTTGTTGTTGTTCTTGTTGTTGTTGTTGTTGTTGTTGTTGTTGTTGTTGTTCTTGTTGTTGTTGTTATTGTTGTTGTTGTTCTTGTTGTTGGTGTTGTTGTTGTTGTTGTTGTTGTTGCTGTTTTACATATTTTCTGTGACAATTTTCACCATGCTTTTTTGATTTGAAAAAAATAATTTTTTACAATCTGATGACAATAAATACTTCAAAAGATGTTTTTAAATTAACATTTATTTTATTTGTACTTTTATTTAAATCAGTCATGAAAACTTAGAAGGCAATTAAAAAGTGAAAAATTCATTTCATTTAACGCATATATCGATGATACCATCTTTTAGTCGAAAGAGACAATATCTCACAAACTCCAATTTTTAAAATTTTTAGGTAATGATGCTGTTTGGTTAATTTAAATTAAATATGACTAGCTGAGAAAAAAAAAATTGCAAAACATCGAATGAAATTTGGGTTGTTCACAACTTCACTAGAGTTTCCAAACTTGCTAGCCACCTAAGCGGCAACATTTGATATAATTTAAATATATCTGTGATCATTAAGAAGAGTAGCTTGTGTTGGTTTTTGTGTCATAACTGAGTAGAATCACGTTAGAAGCTGAAGATTTTATATATGGACTTATACGTGAGGTATATAACTGCATCAATAACTCTGTTCTCGCTTATTACAACTAAAGCTACTTTTTCATATTATCATAGATATATTTAAATTGTATCAAATGTTGCCGCTTAAGTGGCGAGTAAGGTTGGAAATAAAGGTCTGCAACGAACCATCCATTCTACTTGTACAAACAGATATAACAAGTAAGAATCTGATATTATTGATACAAACACAACAAAGAGTAGATAAAAACATATGCTTATATGTTTTGGATTGAGTAGAGAGCGTATCAACTCTTTCTCTGGCTCTCATTGTAGTGTAAGCTTTTTTTCTCTTTATCTGTTTCACTTAGTGAAGTAACTGCTTTAACTCTTTTTGTAAATGGACATATCCATTTAATATGGATATTCCAGATCGTTCCTTTTGTATTGATGTTGTCTTTCCACTTGTTTAATTCTACATTTTTATTATTTCTGTGATTGAATTGGGTACCTGTGCAAATTTTAATAGTGAGTGATAGTTAATAAAAGAAAATAAAAAAAAGATACAGTAGTTTCGACTATGTCGTAACACAAGACGTAGAATTATTCAATTCGCTTTTGATGACATCTTTTTTAAAAACTATTTAGCAAAATATTTATTCCATATACCTGAGCATATGACCTTTAAAAGAGTGCTGGAGAGGGTTAATATTTATAACCGACCCCCATTACTTTTGCAAAAAGAATATTTTTGCCTTTGACACCTATTCCCTCCGACCACTCCTTAGGGGGGCTCCCATACAAATTTTATGGTTTTTGTATATTTATTCCATACACTTGAGCATATGACCTTCAAGAGAGTGCCGGAGAGGGTTAATATATATGACCGATCCCCATTACTTTTGTAAAAGCAACATTTTGCGTTTGACACCTTTTCCCTCCGATCACTCCTTAGGGGGACTTCTATACAAATTTCATGGTTTTTGTGCCGGAAAGGGTTAATATGTATCACTGACCCCCATTCGTTTTGCAAAATGAGCATTTTTTTCTTTAAAACCTATTCCCTCCGGCCACTCCTTAGGGGGGCTCCCATACAAATTTTATGGTTTTTTGTTTATTTATTTCATACACCTGAGCATATGACCTTTAAGAGCGTGCCGGAGAGGGTTAATATGTATCACGGACCCCCACTACTTTTGCAAAAGGAACATTTTCGCCTTTAGAAGGTGCCGGAGAGGGTTAATATGTATGACCGACCCCCATTACTCCTTAGGGGGGCTCCCATACAAATTTTGTGGTTTTGTCGATAAAACCGGAAACTGTCGATAAATAGGTAGGAAGTTTAAGCAAACAAAAACATCAAATGTTGGCTTTATATTTCATGTAATTGTGTAAAATTTATATAAGTTAGAGAGTTCTAACATGAATTTTTGTCGCATTGAGGATCAAGCAGACCAACAAGTGCTAACATCAACATTGTACGATCAGTACTTTAGACCCACCAAAGGCTCAAAAAGTTATATAAATACCGACACCTGATCACTATCAACCACCCTACTTACCTCCGAGAATGACGTATTCTACGTCAAAATGCCTGTAAGTAAACATAGAAATATAAAATTATCATCCAATTATTTGCAAAATAATTTATACTATTGTGGTTTTTAATGATAATTTTACTTTTCAAAATATAAAAGGCAAAAAAATTGAAAGCAATGAGGATGTGAAAAGAAAAATAAATAATATTATGTCCATTAATTTTTAATTGTATTAAGTTAGATATCTAAAAAATGCCTTTGTTATGTTTAATTTTTTTTATGAAATAAATGAAAAACTTAAATTAATTATATGAAGTGTTTCTTTTAATATTGCTTATTTCGCTATTTATTCTTTATGCTAGCCAGGTCACATACTTCAGCTGTTAAGAAATAAAGAACAGATATTTCCGATATATCTGTTTGTTGCGTATGTTCTCAAACTCGTAGTTTTGATGCTTAGTAATTTAACTCTCTCATACCTATTCCATCGTTAACTGAAAGAGAAATATTCCATGCATACTTAATCCAGAGAGAGCGAAACAGATACAAGTAGATATAAGAAAAAATAACAACACACAACTAGTGCATTTGGATGGTTCTTTGCAGAGCTCTAGTTGGAAACTCTATTGAAGTTCCTTCATTAATATCTTCCAAATTAATAACATAATTAAGGATGTCCCGCATTCCTTTATTGGCTAAATTCCGGTGAAGGCGCTGAAGCTTGTGTTTAATGACCGCACAGAATGATGAAAATTCGTCATTTGTTTCCGAGACGCGACCGGAAACATATGTCCTGAATGTATCAACAGCCTCACTAAATTGCCTTTCTTCAGCATTTGTGTCATGAGCTTTCCTTTTTCGGTTTGCACGTTCTGTCAACGTCGAAGTGCTTTGGTCAATATTGATAATAATATCGTCGTCCTCGGCGGCATGTGATGGTGTCGAAGAAACAGAATTGTTGTATTCTTCCAATATGTTGATGGAACACTTCGTTCTTAATGAAAAAAGTATACTTTAGAAGCAAAAAGAAAACAAAAAATAACAAGAACTTACTTTCGTGGCTGCACGTGATCTTTCAAAAACAGCATGCTTTCATACAGGTCCCACATCCTCGCTGACTCTGAGGCACTACCAGTTGGTTGGTCTAATCGCCGACACTCACGCACAAATCGGTCCCGCAGAGTATTCCAACGCTTCGTGCACTCCTCCACTATGAACCAATAAAGGATATGTTTATTTATATTAAGGAATTCCTATTAAAAAACAGCTTCCTTACCAGGAGCTCCGACGGCCATCGCAACTTCTCGCCAGGCTTTGGCTTTTATTTCATAGACTTTATAGCCTGATCTCTTTTTATTATATATGACATCGTGCTCCTTTACTAGCTGCACTAATTTTTCGTCATCCATATTGAAAATTGTTGAAAAAATAAAAATGAATATTACAACTTTTGCGGAAAGCAACAAAACACACCAAAAGTTCAAAAATATATTTTTAAGCTTCTGTCACAATCAGCTGTTTACTCTCAACGGAACGGAACGCCACGCAGAAATCAAAAATCTACAGATCTCAACGTCGCGCGCCGCTCCGTTCCATCCTATTAAAACCACACACATATGAAACCTATGTAATAGATTGCAAAGTGACATTTGGCAACGTTCTACAACGTTCCGTTCCGTCTATTATAACCAGCGCTTTAGGGGGGCTCCCATACAAATTTTATGGTTTTGTCGATAAAACCGGAAACTGTCGATAAATAGGTAGCAAGTTTAAGCAAACAAAAACATCAAATGGGTGCTTTATATTTCATGTAATTGTGTAAAATTTTTATAAGTTAGAGAGTTCTAACATGAATTTTTGTCGCATTGAGTATCAAGCAGACCAACAAGTGCTAACATCAACATTGTACGATCAGTACTTTAGGCCCACCAAAGGCTCAAAAAGTTATGTAAATACCGACACCTGATCACTATCAACCACCCTACTTTCCTCCGAGAATGACGTATTCTACGTCAAAAGTAAAAATAATAAAAAAGTTATACGTTATAAGTTCGTTGCAGGCAATCGCTCAAACGAAATCGACAGCATCTTAAGCGCAGAAGCAATTTGGTCGCAAGCAATTGCTTGCATTAGCGCTGCCTCTGCTAATTGCTGCGATGCAGCTGTCTGCTGCTTGTCCCCAACTCACACGGTGATTGCCAATCAAACAATCTAGCGTTTTGTTGTTGCTTTCAATGTGAAACTGTCAAAATCTCTGAGAGCCAGAGTGGATGAACACAGATTGCAGCAATCTAAATTTGTTTATTTTGAGATTGCTGTACATGTCGGCAATCAGCAATCTGAATAGTGTTGCTAGGTGACGAAATAAAATTTTCAAGGAAATGTCAAATTATGATTGGTGTGTCGTGTGAGCAGTGTTGCCAGATTAGGGGAATTCCCCCTAGATTTAGGGGGTTTTTAACTGGTTTGAGGAATTTTAGGGGCAATAAATCTTCAGGGGTTTTTTTAGGGTGACTTAAAATTTTCTAGGGGTTTTTTAGGGGTATTTAGAAAGTTTACTTTTGGAAATAAAGATTTATTACATTTTCTTTAAACTATGCAAAAAATTTAGGAAAAATACTTTTTCCTTCATATTGTGTAAAAAGCGATTTCAGCAACACTTTATAAAAACAGCTGAATTGGCAACACTTCAAATAAATTACCAATCATTTCCCACTTCACTTCAAACTCGCTTCGCGTTTAACTTGCAACTCTGGGTAAATATTAAAAACAAAGCAAGTATGGGGAAAACTGACGAAAAGAAAAGGTATGCCCAAAAATATAAAAAGGTAAAGGTATACCTGCTTTCAAAGGTAAACCTAAATCTTAAGGCCAATTTCAGCTTGGACAATTGAAAGCTACAAAGCAACTTCCTGAGCTTGTTGAAGACGTCCAACAGCTCAGCCCTAGGGATGTGCAAGTCGAAGTCGAAATTAGTCGAAAATCGATTTTTGCTTGATAATTTTCGACTTTTTG
Source organism: Pherbina coryleti (assembly GCA_943735915.1). Taxonomy (NCBI): domain Eukaryota; kingdom Metazoa; phylum Arthropoda; class Insecta; order Diptera; family Sciomyzidae; genus Pherbina; species Pherbina coryleti. Next base: position 2,212,764 of record OX030953.1, on the reverse strand, counting down.
CAGTCGACTTTTTAATATGCAAAAAAGTCGAAAGTCGAATTTTGCTTACGACTTTTTCTTTTTAAGCGAAACAAAATCCTTACGCTACTGACTCCACATGATCTTATTCTGAGAACTTCTCTTCTCTAATCAAATAAACGAATTCGCTGCTTAAAAATTAATAAAGTTATATTGGCAACTCTTGTTTCGATAAATGTAAAACAGTGATTGCCACAGCCATAGTATTTGTCTCATTCACTCTTTCGTGTTGGTAAGTAAATAGTAAGTCATTATCAAGGAGGACCATGCTCAAATGTGTGTAAATTTTGAGTTGTAGCCCTCTTGCCGTTAGAATGCGATATTTTCTATTTAAGACCTAAAATTTCAATATTTTGTTTTGTTTTTTTGTATTTTATTTGTGAACAGAAGTACCTTGTTTTTGTCTTTTTTTTTTTTTAATAAAGCACTTTTTCATATTGAAACATTTGCTTCTTAACTTCCGAACAATAGCGATAGAAAGGCATTTCGAAAAAAGTCGGGAAAAGTCGAGTTTTAAATGTTCAAAAAGTCGGTGAGTCGACTTTTACATTTTTAACGCTGAAAAAAGTCGAAGTCGACTTTTGCTGGCAATTGCACATCCCTACTCAGCCCTTTAAATACATAGGAACACATAAGCGATTTGCATTGCAGTTGCGCTACTCTTCAGCTGCCCCTTGAGTAGCGTTGAAGTTGAAGTTTTAACTCAATAAATTTTAAGTTATTTACGACTGTATTTTTGTATGTTTTTCGAAAAAAAAATTTTAGGGGAATTTTAGGGGGATTTGAAATCCAATCTAGGGGTAAATGGTGAGAGGCATCTGGCAACATTGCGTGTGAGCTACCAACAATCAGAATGCGAAAGGCCCATATTACACGGTGCTCGTTTGCTCAGCGTGCACATAATTTTGTTGTTGTTTCCAATGCAAAACTGTCAAAAATCAGTGAGAGTGTGAGAGGATGAACACTTTGTAGACCGAGCAAAATATGTTCATTTTGCTCGGTGTACATGGCAGCGAGCACCGTGCAACAGTGTTGCTGGGTGGTGAAATTAAAGAGTTGGGTGTTTTAGTAGCTAAAAAGTACATTTTGTTAAGAAAAGTGCTACTATTGTACTATAATAGTATGAAGAAAAAAGTTGTAGGAAACCCTTTTTGGAATAAAGTGCAGGAGAAAAAGCAAGGAACTGAATGAAATGTCAAAACTAGCTCGGCGAGCATATTTCTGTCATGTAAGGCCCATATTACACGGTGCTCGTTTGCTCGGCGTGCACATCATTTTGTTGTTGTTTCCAATGTAAAACTGTCAAAAATCAGTGAGAGTGTGAGAGGATGAACACTTTGTAGACCGAGCAAAATATGTTCATTTTTGCTCGGTGTACATGGCAGCGAGCACCGTGCAACAGTGTTGCTGGGTGGTGAAATTAAAGAGTTGGGCGTTTTAGTAGCTAAAAAGTACATTTTGTTAAAAAAAGTGCTACTATTGTACTATAATAGTATGAAGAAAATAGTTGTAGGAAACCCTTGTTGGAATAAAGTGCAGGAGAAAAAGCAAGGAACTGAATGAAATGTCAAAACTAGCTCGGCGAGCATATTTCTGTCGTGTAACATACCCATGATACAATTATACAGGTAGCATTGACAAGTATAGATTTTCTCAGCAACAAGGCAACGACCATTTGTCAAAAACAGTTGTTCGTGCAACAAGAATTAAACGAATGTAAAAATAAATAAATTCCGCAAAATATGTGCGTTAAATACACAATTATAATAATGAAAGTTGTGAAAAAATTATGTGTGATATGTGTTTAACGTTTTCCAGCCGTGGTGTTTTAATAATAATTGGAAACTTCTTTAATTTCGTCCATATGCATCTGCAGCTGCTGAGGTTGCTACATTTGAACGTTTTCAACATTTTTTCTTATGTTTGCGCTTAATAACACAAAGTTCACAAGTTATCTTCGTTGTAGTAATAATAATTCACTATTGATTAAATAGAATAGGCAATATTTTGTAAGAAAATTTTTGGTTATTTGCAAGCGCTGAAACATAAACAATGGCGAAAACATAAGAAATAATTGAACGCTCTCTTTCTAGACATTTTTTTTGACAGATGGTCGATGCCCAAGCAACTGTCAATACTACCTTATATTATTATACCATGTAACATACCAACGTGCAAATTGAGAAAAGAGAATAAAAGTGTCCATTGCACGCCGAGCAAACGAGCACCGTGTAATATGGGCCAACCTACCAACGTGCAAATTGAGAAAAGAGAATAAAAGTGTTCATTGCACGCCGAGCAAACGAGCACCGTGTAATATGGGCCAAAGAGAGTAAGAAAAGTTCATCGATTGCCAATCAAGCAATCCCGTGTGAGTTGGCCATTGGCTGATTCAGCATGTATCTATCGAAAAGGCCTATCTAAGCTGTCAAAAAAGCACAGTGCTGCCATATTTTTCAATTCTTTTAACGACGTTTGTAGCTTATATTGTGAATGTTACATTTTAACAATTTTGTCGCTAAGTACTGTTTTGAGAATACAACATTCGTTATTGCAAACTACAAACGTTGTTAGTTAACCATAACGAATTCGTATCGTTAACTTTTTGAGAATTCCACTACAGGTGTATGGAATATAACACCATATAATTTATATATATGTTATATAATATTTTGCTTAATATTTTTTAAAAAGGATGTCATCAAAAGCGAATTGAATAATTCTACATCTTGTGTTACGACATAGTCGAAACTACTGTATGTTTTTTTGTACGACTTATGGTTTCTATTTAGTTTATGTTTTTTTTTTTTGGCTATTTTATGTTATTATTTATTTGTAATGCTTAAAATTTACTTGTTATTTCATTTCTTACAATTTATTCTTCAATTATTTAATATTTAATGGCTGAATTACAATACTGCGTTAGGTCGGTCGGCCTTTGACAGCTAGACTACACTAAGGGAAATAACGCATATTAGCATTATCCACGCCTGAGTATAAATTTTATTCAAATATTTACGTGGATAAATCAAATGTTTTCCTTACAATTCGTTTTTTTTCCCGTATTTGAATTTTATTTATACCACACACGTACACACATATTTCATACAAGCAAGCAGCAACAGCATCGCACACTTACACACATACTCCGACAAGCAGCAACAGCATCGCACTCTGTTCCTGAGTTTATTTCTTGCATTTGCAGTTCTTATAGTTCTCATTTAGTTATTGTTACAAGAGCAATATAATATGCATGTTTGGCAAAGAAATTAAATTATGTAGGGTGGAGTGACAACTCGGTATTTTCAAGAATATCTTGTACCGGTTGTCATTAACCTGCATAATTTGCTTCTGCCTAAACATGTTTTGTACATTACTTTTTCGTTCTGTAATTTATACTAATGGTATTCATGCAAATGGGCAAAGCCCTTATAAATGGTATAAACAAGATAACTTTATCACCCTTATAAATGAACTGTCAAAATTTGTACTGAGAAGCTTTTGCACAAACCAGATATATTTGCTCTTCGATTTAGGTGAGCAAACGAGGTGGCAAACTTATAACAGCAATCAGCAATTACTATTCACAAGTTAACAGCTGACATATCTCTGAAAATGCACAATCGGTTTTAGGGAACGTTCACACAATCTACCTGATAAAAATAACTAATTGCCCTAAATATAACTTTGCCGCTTTGCATGAATACCATTACTATGTTTGACAGTTGGTGCAATATTAGTGCACCAACTGTCAAAAATAGTATAAATTAGGGAACGAAAAAGTGAAGCGATAATAAATTATACAGGCAATGGCATTTGATGAACGCAATATGAAGAAAATAATACCATAAAACCATTAATAACATATGCAATTTAAATATGTTTTTTTTAATTTCAATATTTTTATTCAAATTTTCTTTAAATGCGATAGTTTATTTTCAAATAGTAAATATTTGAAAGATATTTTAAAAAAATTCGTGCATAATTTTAATATATTTTTTATTAATTCTGTTTAAATATTTAAATATTTAATTTAATTAAAAAAGTATTCAAATAAATTTTAAATATTTACGTAGTCGATTTATTCAAATGCGTTATTGGTGCAAAAATGACTCGCTTTTTGGATAAATTAAAAAAGTTTTTGGATAAATTTAATATTTTTTTCCCTTAGTGTAGAAACAATGGGTTCTTATGAAGCAACACAAAATGTGACTTCATGCATTGCGTCGACCTCATCCCGTAAAAATGAATTTGAGGGGGTGACGTACGATCAACGCTATGAGTAGCGACATGCTCTACTAGCTCGTGCTTTTGGCATTCCATATTAACGCTGGGTTGCATTTTCGTCGAGAAATGCTAAAATGTGGGTATTCTTGGATTCCGATGGAAAACTAAGATTTTCATAGGATTATCGTGGGAATTTATATTTTGATGCGAGTTTTTTTTTAAATTGATAAAATTTTTTAAATTAACATGCTGCTTAAGTAGTATAATAATGATTTTGATGAATTTAGCATGATATTAATATTATTCAATTGAATATCCTATTAAAATTTATACATTTTTTAGTATATTATAAATAATATTATGAGGGTATTCATGCAAAATGGCAAACTTATATATTGGGCAATTATATATTGTAACGAGGTTGGTTGAGAACGAATACCCTTAATATTATTGTTTGAATAATGTAACACACAAAGGAATATTGTATTTTTACTTTGAAAAAATAATAGTACATGCAAATTTATTGCTGCTAGCAAGATTTGCAATTGCCCACAAAATGTCAAATGATAAATATAAAAGCATAATAAGAATGAAATGATAAATATTAGACATGTGCATGAATGTGTTTGAAAAAATTTTCAACTGTGAACACTTGTGCAGTTCATTTTGTTTTTGTAAAGTTGTACCCAAGTACTCACTAATTACAAGTGATTCAGCGAGCATTATACAAGGGGGTGTGGCAGCTCAAATCTGCAATATTGAATAACTTTGGAATTATAGGTCGCACAACATTGGAATTAGGTGTTCGGCCTCGATTTACATGTGCCGTTCCACTGGTAACATTTTATGGGCGTTGGGCAAAGGGCGTGTCACTTTTTCGGCTGCCCAAATTGTGGGTATAACTTTCGAACTATTAGTCACACATCAATGAAACTCGGTAAGAATGTACTATTTAGTCTTGTCCTTTGACTGGAAAAATTGAGTGAGCATTGGACAAGGGGGCATGGCACCGCCCATATAAGTCAAACTTATGGTATCAAATAGCTTTGGAGTTAAATGCCGCATAATAATGAAACTCGGTATGGAGTTGCCACTTGGTAATGTCCATCTACTAGAAAACCGAGACGGGCATTGTACAAGGGGTTGTGGCTCCGCCCATACAATTACAATTTTTGATATCGAATAGCCTATGAAAGTAAGTCACAAAACGTTGAATTTTAGAATAGAATTACTATTTGGTGATGCATTTCTACTAAAAAATATGGACAGGCGTTGGTCAAGGGGGTGTGGTATGAATTGTACTACAGCGCCATCTGGTGTTCAATATTGGTTAAACAAGCTAGCAGCAGAACACTCAGTGTACATGAAAACCACTATATACCGATTTTCTTAAAATTTTTACCTAAGCGCCCTCTGGTGTTCAAGCGGGATAAAAATTGATTGAATGTTTTGGGCAATAGCACGCATCGTACCAAAAAACTTGAACACACAAATTTACATGAATATTTCCAAATTGCTTTCGTTGATGAAATTTCCTACATTTTAGTCTCAAAATTTGCAAAAAATCAACAGTAATAATAATAATAAATAGCAGTAATTTTGAAAAAACAAGAAAAATAATGACAACAAGTAATCACATTTTATAAAAAAAAATATTTATATATATATATATATACATATGTGTAAAAATATCGATAAATCAAAGACAAATTTTTTGCCACATTTTATCATTAAATTGCAAAGCGTTTATTTATTTTGAAGCTTCTAGTCCGAATTTTCACATTAATATGTGACATTTTTCATTATTTCGCAGATTATATTACACTTAATAAAAATATCTTAGCTTTCTAAAGTAGGTTTTATGGTTCTGAATGAGTTTATGACAATATCTCTTAATTTTTCATTGATTAAAATTATAATTGCATGATTTCGGAAAAAATGACGTTTTGTGAGATTTTTAGTATAGCTGCTTTTATTGGCATCACCAAAATTACAGACGCACGATCAGTCAACGCAACATTGAGTTTTGCAAAGTTTGAGGTCGTCCGTTTTGACATCTTATATCGTAAAGTTTTTACAGCGGAGACCAACGTACGGTCAGCGCACGACCGACATAACGCAGTATTGTAATTCAGCTATAATGCTTTTTGAGAAATTACCTGCTCTTAATAGTTTTTTTGCTTGATCTTAAACATTAGCTACAACAAAATTTACGAATATTGAAAATCAAAACAATGTAGAAAAAGGTAGGTAACACAGATAGCTACGGTTGACAATATTCTACACTGAGATGTTGAAGTATGACAAAATTATAAGTTGGTATATACTGAGTACTTAAATTTTTTTTTCATGTTTGGAGCAAAAAAAAGTTAATGCGTTATTAGTAACACTTCTGTGAAGATAGCCCAAAATCTTCAGCCCAACATTTTGCTCAATTCGCCGCAAAAATTATTTGATGCTGAATTCGCCGCAATAAAAAAAATAAAGGTGTTAGATAATTTTTTTAAAAAATAATGCAATTTAAAACACAGCATACTCTCATCATCAACACATTGCTATCAATCGTCCTTCATACCGTAAAATGGCCTAGAAGGGAAAAAGTTAAGTCATGAAAATGTTATGAGAGGAGAAAGCTCTAAAAGTTAAAATTGTAGAGTGATTCCCTTGAAAATAGACAGATTGAACCTTCAGACTGTCAGAAAAAAATTTGTATTATCCTTTTGATAATAAAAATCGTCCTTCGTATGGCTAAGTTACATGAAATGAGTTATTAGCAATTTTGAAGTATTTTTTTTGGAAGAAACGACAAAAGAGGTAGAAGATGAAAAGTTCACAACCTTAAAATTGTAGTTGTATACGGACAATCGAATGAAACTATGCTCAAGTACCGGTCTATCGTCCTTGGTACCAAAATTTGAGCCAAAATGGGAAAAATGTTAGTTTTGTATGCAAGTCCGATTTCCACACCCCGAAAAATTTCTCAAATCATCCTGGAGTTTTATGAGGTGAGAGTTTGTTGTATAAGGATAATTTCGGTCCTTCGTCGACAACTTGGTATAAGATTTGTTATAAAAATTAGTTATTTATGATTTAATCATCAGCTCCTAAAAGTATGGTTAGACATTACGGCCTGTTTTTAATTTTTTTCGTTTAAGGTTTGTGTATTGAATGGACAAGCTTTGGCTACTTTAAAGTAAGCTTTTAGATATAAGAAAGAGAAAAGCAAACGTGCTTGGTTGAGCGTAAAGAAAACGAGATAACACTCATGGTATAATAATACATGGTAGCATTGACAACTGCTTATTTTCTCTTCAACAGGAAAACATAAACTGTCAAAAACAGCTTTTTGTGGAAATACATCAGCAGCTGCTGTGGTTGTTGTTTTTTTTCACTTCAACGTTTTCAACATTGCTTGTGTTTTCAATGGCGGATTGTGAGCGCTCTCTTTTTGAGTATATTTTTTGACAGTATATGATTTCCCAAGCAACTGTCAATGCTACCTTGTATGTATTATTATACCATGGATAACACTATACTCGATGCAAATCAACAGTCAAAAAAAAAAAAAAATGGCGGGATAAGTAAAACATTTACTTTATTTGCAAGTTTTGTATATGTAACATATGATTCTTTTTTTATATAGATATTTTATGAAAACATTATTAAAGAGGCATTCCACATAAATAGGCCATTCAACAATGAAGCAATTCTGCTCTGTCTGGAAATTAGACGAGCAATATAATGTTAAATTCCGGAAAATTCCGGAAACAAACTTGCATGTAATAATATGAGTTTGACAGAGATGCCACTATGGTGCATAAGTTAAGCAGTGCCATGATACAATAAGAAGGTAGGGTAAGGAGCTTTGACAAGACCTACTGCCATGGTATAATAATACAATTGCTTGTGTTCTCAATGGCGGATTGTGAGCGCTCTCTATTTGTGTATATTTTTTGACAGGAGATGTTTTCCCAAGCAACTGTCAATGCTACCTTGTATTATTATACCATGACCTACTGCTAATGTCAAAACCATAAAATACTGTGCTACCATATCTTAAGAAAAAAATCCTATGACAAATCCATGTTTCATGGTTTCCGTAGGTAAACGTTTTTTATAAAATGTTTTGCTGAAAATATTGATAAACGAAGAACTTTTAAAAATAAGTTGATTTATCTTCAACAGTTCCACTATCTTAAGAAGACTTAAAAAAGTTTTTTATAAGATATTGGTATGCACATTAGAATAAAATTTAAAAAAAAAATATATAAAGAAAACAAAATTAAACAAAAAATTATGGGCAATATTAAATTAGTGAAAATATAGCTATAAAATAACTAAACAATGCGTTGTTTCAATTATAGACACATTTAGGGTATTCACAAGGTCTCATAAAGTCAAATGTCTTAAATTGAAAACATTAAAATTTACAACAAGTGTGAACAACCTCCCATAACTTATTGTGCTATTTCAACTCTCAATCAGCTGATGCAAAACAAATTTAAATAAATATTTGTTATCACAATGCCAAAAGAAAGCGAAAAAGACAAAATAATAGCCGGTTTGTGCAAAAAGCATATTTTGCACGTTATTGAATACGACACTCAATAAACATAGCTTTTAGAGTTGTAATATTTTAGTACTTTTTTATATGGAAGGCAACAACCATATTTTTAAACTAGTGTAAAATTGTATTACATTATGATAATATGACATGATAGCACACCTTGTGAATACCCTAAATGATTCACATTTTTCCTTGTTACCCTATACAAAATTCCTTTTCTATGTATTTATCCCACATTTATGAAATATACAGAAAAGTGGTACCGCTAAAATGAATTTTGATATAAGCAGTAGGTGTTGTCAAAGCTCCTTACCCTACCTTCTAATTGTATCATGATAAGTGCTGCATTTAGTAGATTTATTGCTGGGTTGCATCCATTGTATAATAATACAAGGTAGCATTGACAACGGCTTTTTATCTCTGCTACAAGAAAACATCGCCTGTCAAAAACAGTTGTTTCGGAAAATGCATCTGCATGTGCTGAAGTTGTTGCTTTTTTTGCACTTCAACGTTTTCAACAATGTTTGTGTTTTGAATGGCCGATTGTGAGCGCTCTCTTTGTTAGTATATTTTTTGGTAGGAGATGGTTTCCCAAGCAACTGTCAATTATACCATGGGTTGCAGCAAAATACAATAGCAAAGTATGATGCTTATATGAAAATGGCAAAGAAGTAAGAGATAAGGAAGCGGTGTTATTCCTCAAAAGTGAGGTATTTTTCTCATTGGTGTTGGTTAACACACACATAGAAAAATTAACGCAGGACCGCATTCGGGTGCAGCAAATAAGAAGGCGCAAACTTTTGCAATATTAACTAGAATTGAATGGAATGAATGAATAAATATGATGAATAATGATATAAGTATACAATGTGAAGTCATCAGGTAATATTATGCAGAAATGACATGAAACTTATGTGAGTGATAGATGTGAAAATCTAAACTTCACAAGTTGTGAAAATTTATTGTATTTCCACACCACCCTTGAGATATACAATTTGGTGCATCATCGATTTTTTTTTTTTGGGTGTACGGTTCATTTGTAGGCCTATTTAACCCATAAAGAACAGAAATCATTAGTAAAATTATTAATAAACAATTCAGCTACTAAACCCCTTAAAATTAACAGTTTGGTGGTCTTTTGTCTGATTGAAGACTTTTCGTTTATTTTTGTTCGTTATATAATATCGTCTTTTTAAACAAATTTCAATTAATGATTTGACTACGATATAATGGCAGGAAGACTTTATATGACCTTCAAACATAGTTTCTCCAATAAGAGATTTTTCGTATTTAACATTATTCTATTATAATATTTATATTTTTTCCAAAATAGATTTGTCTTTTGAATAAGACGAATTTTCGTATTCAAATAAATTTCGTTTGAATACGAAGTTCCTTTTCAGCAATCATGCAAACAGCAAGCTACTGATCTTGCATTTATAACATCATTTTCTAATCCCAGTGCTCGAATCCAAAGGGTTTTTGAATCAAGCATATCGTCGCCCGGGGATTCATGTGCTCCATACGCCATTTTGTAATAGTTATACCAACAGCTTTTTATTTTTGTTTTTTTGTAAATTAATACATTTTTTTGATTTCTGTTAAATAAATTTAAGAACATATTTTTCTTTTGTGTTTCAATGAATATTAATTTGAATTTGTAAATGAATAAACTGCTGTTGACGAAAAACTTTAAATCTGTTTCATTTTTTCCTTATGCATCTTTGCTCTATGAGTATGAGTTCACATAAAAATAAGTTTGAAATGGCGTATAGAGTAAAGTGGATTTTTTATCGTTAGAAAATGTACTTTTGTGCGTGAGATTAAGGATTAGGAAATATGTTTTGTGGATTACCATTTTTATACAAACTTATGGTGAGACATTCAGGAAATCCTATCGTAGTCTTTTAAAAAAAAATCGCTTCAAACTTTAACTTCGATATACTCAAAATGTGTTTTTTGCACATACAGCACATGAATCCCCGGACAACAATATATGGATATCTGAAACATTGAAATTGAATCACTGAAAACAAGAGCGCCCTAAAAATATGTGCGATTGTGTATATTGAATGCGCCTCTGAAGCGGTATTTGTATTTTGACAGTTCGATCACACTAAATCGGTGCAAGACAACGGGCTCTAATTTTAATTTTTTCGCAAAATTCCAATTGCAAATATTAAAACTTTCACTTGTTACAACTTCTTTAAACTAAATAAAGTTGTTTTGTTTATAAAATTCGACTGATGCCGGTATATTTACTTGTGGAAGGATATTGCCTTGTTCTTCAATTTATGGCTGTTTGCACAACTTTTCACTTTTCAATGCATTTTTAGTCAATTGTTTATGTTATTTACGTTAATAATTTTGTAAAATTTAGCAATAAAAATCGCTTTTTATTAAATAATAGGTATTTATAATTCGACTCCAATTTTTTTTAGACACGAGAGATCGAACTGTCAAAAAACTTTTGCCTCAGTACACACACACTGTATGTGAGGAGAACACCATTTCCTTATATTTTATTTCTTTGGAAAATGGCTGCTTAAATGTGAAATTTTCAAAGTCTATAATTGCTACAAACGTCAAACAATAAATGCTACAACAACAATTAGAAAAGCTTAAAATCAACAGCTGACTTTGTAAATAGCTCACTTTTTCTCCTTCTTATGGAGAGCCTACCTTCTTATTTAATAAAGGATTGCAGGGTACAGATCATCGATCGTTATATGAATTGTCATTATATATAAAACATTTCAGGCGTACGCTTACAATATAGAAAATGTATAAGTATTTGCATAGAATATATATATCTATATATGTATATAAAAATTAATGTCTGTATGTCTGTTTGTTTGTTTGTGCTTTATAGGAGGCCAAACCACTGGACAGATCTTCCTGAAATTTTGACAGCATATTACTGTGACTCTGGAAGGAAAAATAGGCTGTATGAAGTTTTTATTGGACAAAGGGGAGTGGCACCGCCCATATAACCCAAAAATTTAAATCGCCATATTTTGGGCATTTTTTGACCTACGTCTATGATATTTGGTACATATGGTATTGGCATAATTAGGAATACGTACCAGAAGAAAAGTGGGTGTGACCACACCCCTTTTAAGGAAAATTTAAAATCGTAATATAGTCTTAACTGCTGGATCGATCGTCATTAAATTTTCACAATTCAATAGGATATTCTTACGAAATACTAAATTCTTCCCTATATAAAGTTGTAAGTGGCGTGGCCTCGCCCATATAACCCAAAATTTAAAATCGGCATATCTTGGGCATTTTTTCACCAACGGCGCCAGTATTTGCTACATAACGAAAAATTCATCAATGGGTAAAGTGCTGCGAACGTGAAAGATCATAGTATGGGATGAATGCACAATGGCACACAAAAAATCTTTAGAGGGCCTAGATCGCACATTACAGGATTTCAGAAACAATAGGCAATTATTTGGGTGGCCGCTATGTCAACGAACTCGGAGACCCAGCTTCGAACCCCAGCAGCGACAGAAAATTATTTGAATTAAAATAATTTTTCTGTACGGCCGCCACCTCTCTGCAGACAATGGCAAACCTCAGAGAGTAATAAAAATGCCATGAAAAGCTTCTTGAGAATAAGAACATTCTGTTCATCGCCGTTCGGAGTCGGCGTTAAGCCTGTAGGTCCATTTCTCGGTCAATTGTGTGCAAACTTAATAACACGCACAACACAATTGATCATAAGAAGCTAGGTCAAAGTCCATTCAAGGGCTGAAATGGCCAGTTATTTATTTTTTTTTTATGCGTGTGCAACTACAACGTGATGCATCAGCTTTCCGATTTTCAAAGCAGTTGCTGGATTTTGGAAACGGAAGATTGCCATCGGATCCAACAATAAACTGCATTACATTTCCACCCGACTTTTGTAAAATTACACTGTCCATTGAAGAATTAATCAATTGTGTATTTCCCAATATTGAACTTCATTTTAAAAACAAAGAATGGCTGTGTGAACGAGCATTACTTGCTGCCAAAAACATTGATGTTAATTCCATAAACAGTGCTATTTTGAACAAAATCGATGAAACTGCATCAACGTACAAGTCCATCGATACTGTAACGAGAGAAGAAGATGCCGTTAATTATCCTGTTGAGTTCTTAAATTCACTCGATGTGCCAGCCTTTCCACCACATGTGCTACAACTTAAAATTGGAGTGCCCATTATTTAACTACGTAATATCGATCCACCACGGCTTTGCAAAGGCACTCGACTTAAAAACTTAGAAATAATTTAAAAGAAGCGACCATTATAACAGGAAAATATAAAGGGACAGATGTACTTTTGCCACGCATTCCAATGATACCAACAGATTTACCATTCGATTTTAAATGATTGCAGTTTCCTGTTCGGTTAGCGTTTGCGATGACTGTTAACAAAGCTCAAGGCCAATCTCTGCAGGTTTGCAGCTTAAATTTAGCAAATCCATGTTTCTCGCATGGACAGCTTTATGTTGCATGCTCGCGTGTAGGAAAACCCTCCGATTTATATGTGTATTCTCATGATGGGCAAACTAAAAAATTGTATATCCTAAAGCATTGCAATAATTCAATTTAAATTAAATAAATAATTTTGTTTCCATTTAGACTTAAGCTAAGATATGAAAAAATTTTACCTTTTTTAATAGGCGAGTATTTTATAAAAACACAGGTTTGGTTTTTCTTTTGTTTTTTCACATAATTGTAAGAAAATTAAACATTTTCTTGGGAAGTTTCTTATTTTCATATATATAAATTCTCATAGTTTCTTAATAAATTCGTCAAAATTGGATTGGGCCATCGGTAGGATTTTCTTTTTTTGTTTGTTTTACAAATTGCACGTTATTTTCATTGTCACTGACAGTTGTTTGACGCTCTAAAAAGTGGCAGAAACTCAGTGTCATCTCTTCGCGGTACCATATGGATTTTGAAAGAGCAAATTACCATATTCTTTGATATCGCTCTTATTTTGGGCTTTCGAGCGGATGGAAAATTAAGTTTATTTTACTCAAAAAAAATTATCTTCTCGGATGAAGCGAAACCAAGAGCACCACATCCTAAATATTTCTATTGACAATTCAAAAACATATTCTGTAATAAATGCCAGTAAACCTTCTCTCTATTGCTTCAGATTTTATATCATATAGAATATATCGGTAAGTATAAAATTTTTAACTTGTAGGTAGAAATGATTAAATTAATCTATATAAATAAAAATCAAATGTCGTTCGTTGGTAATTGTATCAGTTGAGAACGGCTGGACCGATTTGGATAATTTTTTTTTTAAATGTTCGTAATAGTCCAACTTAGGTTTTTACGGAAAGACAAATTGACCACACCCACTTTTACGCCCAATTGTTTGATTTATCTAAAATCGGAAAACGGCTACACCGATTTGGCTAATTTATTTTTTAAATGTTCGTAGTAATCCATTTTAAGTTTCTACTGAAGAAAAATTGACCACGCCCACTTTTACGCCCAATTTTTTATATCTTTATACATAAAAACGGAGTTTTATGTGTAACTATGCAATAGACTCCTAAACTATTCATCCGATTGGCATGAAAATTTGTGTATAGAAGTCTTTTGGTACGGTGCGTGTTTGTGGGCTATCAATTTTTATCCACCTTGAACACCAGAGGGCGCTGTAGCACAAATTTTTTACAAAACTGCCCAAAACTCACAAACCGCTCATGCGATTGAGATGAAAATTGTTATACAGTAGTTTTCATGTACGTTGAGTGTTTTTCTGCTATCTTTTCTGACCCAACTTGAACAACAGAGGGCGCTGTAGTACAAATTATTTGCAAAACCACCTAAAACTCCCAAACCGCACATGCGATTAGAATGAAAATTGTTGCATTGGGTTTTCAGATTCGATGATTTTTTCAGCACTTTCTTCTTTGATCCACCTTGGACACCAGATGGTGCTGTAGTAAAAATTTTTACAAAATCGCATATTTTTAGTGATTTTCTTAGGTTACATATGCAAATATTTACAAAATATAAAATACTTCTTAAATTAAGTAAAATTAAAAAAATTTCCGTTATTCTGACATCAAAAACATGAACATATCTTGAAACTATGAAAAATTTTACTACAACCATTTATATAATGCAACATCGTTGCTCAAAAATGAGAAAAAAACAATCAGAAATTTAATTTTGTGACTTTCGATTCAAATATCTCCGCTGCTTTTTTATACTTACTTACTTACTTATCTGGCGCTTACAACCGAAGGTCGGTTTTGGCCTCGTATAAGAAATTGCGCCAGCCATTTCTATTTTGCGCTTGCTGGCGCCAGTTGGAAACACCAAGTGTAGTCAGGTTATCCAACACCTGATCCTTCCAACGAAGATGTGGGCGTCCTCTTCTGCGCTGACCACCACCGGGCACCGAATCGAATATTTTTTTCGCTGGAGCGTCGTTTTCCATTCGCTCAACATGACCTAGCCAGCGGAGCCGCTCGATTTTAATGCGCTTAACTATGTCTATGTCAGCGTACAGCTCATACAGCTCGTGGTTCCATCGAATTCGGTACTCGCCATTGACGCAGATTGGACCGAAGATCTTACGAAGGATCTTTCTCTCGAAGGCTCCCAAAGTCTTTTCATCAGAACTGCTCAACGTCCAAGTTTGTGCTGCATATAATAGGACGGGCATGATTAGTGACTTATAGAGCGTGAGTTTTGTTCGTCGAGAGAGGGCTCTGCTTCTCAATTGCCTACTTAGCCCAAAGTAACACCTGTTGGCAAGAGTTATCCTTCGCTTTATCTCAATACTGACATCGTTGAAAGAGTTTACGCTGGATCCCAGGTAGACGAAGTCCTTAACAACCTCGAAGGAGATGTTGTCAACAGTGACGTGGTTTCCAAGACGCTGGGACTGTTTATTTGTTGACACTAGGTATTTCGTTTTATCTGCGTTCACTACAAGACCCATTCGACTCGACTCTTTCGCTAACCTGGAGAATGCTGCACTGACTTCGCGCGTATTATGGCCAATGATATCGATATCATCAGCATACGCCAGCAGTATAATACTTTTGTAGAATATCGTGCCACTGCGTCTCAAATCAGCAGCTCGGATGATGTTCTCCATCATTAGGTTGAAAAAGTCGCACGATAAGGAATCACCTTGTCTGAAACCTCGTTTGGTATCGAATGGAGGAGTGAGTTCCTTCCCGATTTTAACTGTGCTGCTGGTGTTGCTCAGTGTCATTCTGCAAAGGCGGATGAGCTTTGCAGGAATACCAAATTCAGACATGGTGGAATATAGATGATTCCTTATTGGACTGTCGAAGGCGGCTTTGTAATCGACAAAAAGATGGTGTGTGTCGATTTGTTTTTCTAGGGTCTTCTCCAAGATTTGTCGTAGCGTAAATATCTGGTCTATGGTGGATTTGCCAGGTCTGAAGCCACACTGATAAGGTCCAATCAGCTGGTTTACGATGGGCTTCAGTCTTTCACATAGTACGCTCGACAGAACCTTATATGCGATATTCAGAAGGCTTATCCAACGGTAGTTGGCGCAAATTGTGGGATCACCTTTCTTGTGGATTGGGCAGAGCACACTGAGGTTCCAATCGTTTGGAATGCATTCTTCCGACCATATTCTGCATAGAAGCTCATGAATGCATTTAAATAGAGCTTCGCCTCCATTCTTGAAGAGCTCAGCAGGTAAGCCATCGGCTCCTGCGGCTTTGTTGTTTTTAAGCCGAGCTATTGCTTTCAAGACTTCACTATGGTCGGGCAGCGAAACTTCAACGCTGTCGTCCAAAATTGGGGATTCCGGAATATCATCTCTATTGGCGGGATTGTTGTCGTCGTCGCCATTCAGAAGCCTAGAGAAGTGTTCCCTCCACATCATCAGTGTACTCTGGATATCTGTCACTAGATTCCCATTTTCATCCTTGCAGGAAGAGGCCCCGGTCTTGAAACCATCGGCCAGGCGTCTTATTTTTTCGAAAAATTTTCGGACCTCATTCCTGTCACCATGCATCTCAATTTTCTCGCACTCACGCATTTCCGCTTCCCTTTTCTTTCGCCTGAAAATGCGTCTCTCTTCCCTCCTCTTCTCTTTGTATCGCTCCTTAGCAGCACGCGTTACAACCGACTGCAGGGTGGCTTTGTAGGCGGCGTCTTTTTCTGCAGTGGCGTCGCGACACTCTTGGTCATGCCACTGGTTTCGGCGAGGGCGGTGATAGCCAATCACCTCTTCGGCAGCCGTACGCATAGAGTGGGAAATATGATTCCACTGCGCGCATATATCGTCGATCGGAGGAGTGCTTTCTTGAAGCAGGAGTGAGAGTCGAGTAGCGAAGTCTTCGGCTGTTTGCTTTGTTTGCAGCTTTTCGACGTCTAGCTTTCTCTGTGCTGGATTGCGCGCATTCTTGGTTGCGCACAGGCGTGTACGGATACGGCTGCTTTTTTATACATTTTGTTAAATTTTGTTTTTGTCTTAAAGCTTCATCAAATGAAAATCTTATTGCAAAAATATCGTTAGTTGAGTATAAATATTTTATATATTTTTTTCAAAAAATCTGAAATATTGGAGTTTTCCTCAAAAAAAGGCTAAAAAATTGTTTTTGTTGTAAAAATAATTTAAATTCAAATTCGCAAATTTTCAACTCCATTTAAAAATTATAACATTTATAGGCAAAACTTATTTCAATTTTACGCAAAAATTAAAAACCATTTTTGTGATTCAAAAAGCAAGGCCTACCCTTGATTTTTTCAAACAAAATTTTTTTTCCAATATAGTGTTCTTATATTTTTGAAAAATATACAAGCTAAAAAATTTGTTTATTAGAAAAAAATTATCTTAGTATCTCTTGCCGCTCAAAAGTTAAAGCCAATAATCTTTATCCAAAATATATATACAAAAAGCAAAACGCTGTCTGTGTGATGGGTGGAAACTTCAAAATAACTGAGCCGATAGAGCTGAAATTTTGGCAGTACATTTTTTTCAAGTACGAGATGCCTTAAATTTCTGTCACACCCCCTTTTACCGCCAACAAATCAATAAAAATGCTATATTTCCTACGGTTTTCGTCGATTTGGCTACATTTTGGTAATTTAGTTTGTATGCTCACTGTCGGCAACTGTACTAAAACTGGGTAATGTCCATCTACTAGAAAACTGGGATGGGAATTATATAAGGAGGTGTCGCTCCGCCTATAAAATTTGTATTATCGAATAGCTTTGAAAGTAAAAGTAGCAGTACTTATCTACATACAAACTCAAAATTGAGTTACTATTTGGTGATCTCCTGCTACTGAGAAACTGTAACGGGCAATGGAAAATGACAGTAGTGTCAAACTATGAGTCTAAGAAAAGTTTTGAATATACCTATTATGTTCCCATATAGTTGCAGGGTGCAGCAACGCGCGCCGGGAAAAGGCTAGTTTAAAATAATTATTAAATGAAGATGTATCTTAATTCCAAATATTAGTATCAATCATTTTTATATGAATGTATTGCTTGATTTGTTCAGTAAGTATGCAATTTTGTTTTCATCAATTTATCGATATGGCAGCACTGATTATAATATTCTGCAAATCTAGAAATAAAAAACACAAGGAATCTAATTTAAAGAGGGGTTTCGTTTTGCACAGGAGAGACAGAGACGACACTATTAAGTGATAGCTCTAACTAACGAATGATTGAAAAAACTATTAAAAGACTTAAATAAGTTTGATGAAGAAGTTTGATGATGAAGACTTTATTATTTCATTAAATTTTTATATTAGGCACAATTGTATGTATTAACAATTACTTTAATCCAAAATTAAACAGATTTTCTTTAACAACTACCACACCACTTAGCTTATATCTGTATTTTTCTTCCGTAATTATGTTGATATTTACTGACTGCAAGTGGATAAGAGAAAATAGGCTACACTTCTTTTAAGCAATGACAATGACAAATTTAATGTTAGAAGAACAAAGAAAGTATTCTTATGATCGAAAGTGATTAATAAGCCGTCATGTAACGAATGAGCTTTGTCACACGGAATTTTAATGCAGTATAGATAATGAACTCTGAACCAAGAATGACAGATAAATGGATTGCGCAGATCATAACTATAGTAATTTTCTACGATCTGCGCATCTACGTCATGATAGACTTAGGAAATGAGCTAACGATATGGCTATCTGTCAAGTTTTCCGATCAGAATGTGAACATATATGAAACAAAATGGCATAAAATTGTGAATATAATACAGTGAACAAGTTTTTCCTCCGTTTTATATTAAAATATGAACAAAGAATTACTTGCGAGTGCTGCGCATGCAAGTTTCCAAAATAACAAGTTTCCAATCCTAGTTGCACTGGCAAAAGATTCAAGAAATAAACTTCGTCTGGAATGACGTCATGATTGTAAAAAATATTTTGTTCGTAGCTAAAAATGTCAAAATCAAAAGTAAACAAAATAATGGACCTGCGCAATGCGTAATCTATTTATCTATCATTCTTGATGATGTCTTTTTGAACACATATAAGCATCTCCAATTTCTTCGCCTCCTTTACATTAGGCACTCTGAAATAAAATAATTTTACAATTATCCGAATTCCGAATTAGCACAATTGTTATAAATTATTGTGGAAATCCCCTAAGTGTTAATTTAAGCTTAAAAAAATTTTAGCAAATATTTCACTTATAACATAACTTATATAAAACAACTTTTGATTGAAATAAAATCTCATAACTATTCATATTTTCAACAGTTGAAGAAATCACAGGTTGACTACAGTTAAAAAAAAAATATGACGAAACTTCAAAGTTATGTTTCACAAATTGAGGTAAATAGAATAAACAAAGTTTTAAAATTAAAAAAAGCCCAATAGGTTTTCTAAAATCTTAATATGTAAATGTAAATAGTATTTAACCCTGGATAACCAATCATATTTCTAAGGTGGTATATAAAATACGTTTAAAGCTGTTAAAAATTAAAAACAATAGAAAATTTCACTAAAAATCAAAAAACGTAAATATTGGTCTTTGATTTTTATTTAGTTGTTGACATATTTCGATAAGCTACTCAATTCTTGAGATAAAAAAAAAGATAACACTGTTAGTCGAAACGACTAACATTGGCTATCCAGGGTTAATAAATAGAGCATTTGTCGCCTCTTCCCTTAAATTTCGGAACTACCTGGCAGCAATGATCATTATTTCACTTTAAGAGTGAAAGAGATAACCAGACTACTCTGGTCATCAAAAAAATAGTTAATGCGATTCCCACTGAACGAAAAAGGATAGGAATATGAAGAACTAAGCTTGAAGTTATTGATGAAATAGTTAGAACATTTATTAAAAGTATGAGTAAAAAAATTACTACGTACTGTGAAAGCTCTGTTAGACAAAAAAAG
Organism: Pherbina coryleti; assembly: GCA_943735915.1. Taxonomy (NCBI): domain Eukaryota; kingdom Metazoa; phylum Arthropoda; class Insecta; order Diptera; family Sciomyzidae; genus Pherbina; species Pherbina coryleti. Next base: position 2,192,551 of record OX030953.1, on the reverse strand, counting down.
ATGACGCTATTATAAGTCCTTAACAAAAGCAGTGTACAAAGAATCGAAATTTACTGTTATTTTAAATTTGAATCAAAATGCCTATCCTTTTCTAAGATGTATGCTTTTCCCATTCAGAATTTATTCTAAAACCGCGCATATTAGTCTTCTTATTGATTGTTTATCTGTAATTTCTTGTAAAACTTATTTCCATTCCAACAACATGTTTTAAGTCAGTTCGGTTTACTGGGTAGCAGCATGTTATTTGTACCCAGCAAACCAAAAGACATCGGTTCGCTGTTGATATAATATCGTCAAAGTGTGATAGTTTGTTTCTTTAACGATATCAATATAATTCGATACTAAACCCTTTCAGTGGATTTCTCGATTATATTCGACACTGCATGCTCTTTATTACATGAATTAAAATTTTAATTGTCACGGAGAGGGTTAATAACCTATCATTTACTATATAAATAATGTACAAGGAAATGTTAAAAGCTATATAAATGTTAAAAAAATTTTGTAATTCAGTCCTAGTCAAAAATATTTACACATCACTAGTATTTTTACATGTTTTAAAGTTCAGTTTATTATTGTTAGAAATAATTTGAAAATACATTTTTTTGTTGTTGCATTCTCTGCAAAAATATAATTGGAAAATATAAACAGTGCTTCAGCAGTAGCGTAACAAGATTTTGTGCGCCGCGCCGCATATTTTTAATGGCGCCCTGCTATTGACTTATAAAGTAAAAAATTTTAGTACCAAAGTTATCGGCAAGGTAGAAAACATAAGAGAACTTTTTACACCAAAAAAAAAACAAGAACCTTTTTTTTATTTAATAGTCAACATTTATTACAAAAGTAAAAACAAAGTTGTATTTTTTAAAATTCATAAATCAGAAATATGTTTATATTTCATATTAATAAAATTTGTTAAAAAACATAACGTAAAATAAACTTTTTATTAGCATTATATGACAATGAATTTTATCAGGCTTTATCACAAAGTCGGTTCTCACTTCACTTTTCATTTCGGGACTTGAAGGTGCCCCTGGCTGGGCTGCGCCCCTCAACGTGGGGTCTGCGGGGTTGCACTTTACGCCACTGTGCTTCAGTCCACAAAACATTGTGCCAAAACTTTTTAGACCAGAGAAAAGTAATCATTTGCTACACTGAAAAAATATATTAGCTTAAAATTGAACACAATGTGTTAAACAAATGTGTTCATTATTTGATTTTTTTTCATATGTTTTTCAAAAGTTTTAAAAGCATTTGCTCTTACTTTGACTAAATTTGCTGCAAACTATTTTTCAATCACAAAATTCGTCAAATAACACGGTGTTACAAAATGAAAACAAATCAAAAAACTTGCCTCGAGACATAGAAGAGGTAGTAGGCCTGGTTGAACATAAGATAACTGCATACTTAGTTTTTTGAATATACCCTCAAAATCGGGATTTGTGGTCAAAAAACCGATTTTAGGTAGGTGCATGTATAGTTTGTTATGTAACTCCGTTATATCTAGCTCAATTTTAAAAATTTAAACATTGATAAAAAGAAGAAAAATATACCCTTAATATAATGTATAGACCGTTTTTTTACAAAAAGAATTGACAAAGTTACAGGTAAAATCATTTGAAAATTTCTCATTTTTTTTTAATTTTTTCAACTTCAACAACGTTTTGTTAACAAATTTTGTTTTGTAGCACTATTAGTTATACCAGGATTCTGAAAGCCTGTTAAATTTTGCTTTCAACAAGCTATCATTTACTTCAATTGGCTAAAATACAAAAGCACTATCGAATTTTTAGTATTCGTAATAAAATACAAAAAAAATTTTTTTATTTTTAAAAAGGTTTTTTTGACCTTTTTCGTTTATATATATTATCATAAAGCTGGTGTATTGCCCGGATGTGACGGAACTGTTTGCAGTTTTCAACCACAAACACGCTCCGAATGAATGGCGTTTGTTTATTGAGGGATCTTGCAAGAGCATGATTTATTTAAAAACTTTTTGTGTGATTCTTGATATGTTAAATTCTGATATATGTATGTCGCCGACTTAAAGGCTCTAACAATACTGTTTGGAATGCAAGGTGGATATACTAAGTATCCTTGCATTATTTGCGAATGGGATAGTCGTGCGACTAATAAATATAAGCAAAAGGAGTAGCCACTGCGTGCTTCATTTCAAGTTGGCAAAAAATATGTTTTGAATACTCTACTGGTGCGACCTGAAAATGTAATCCTACCGCGGCGTCGGTAGTCGAGTTGGTAGCGTGCTCGACTGCCACCCCAGAGGTCCCGGGTTCGATTCCTGGCCAGGCCATGGTTCTTCGATTTTAACCTTTCTTAATTTTCTATCCTCATTTCTAATTAACTGAAATTAAAAATTCATCAATATTTACGATATGAAGTTGTAGTTGATGGCAGAGAAGTTTGTGGATGAGATTGACTTATAACTTGAATTGACTGAGGTAAAGGCATAACACTTGCGTCTGATTCAAATTCATATGTTTCTTTGGCTTTCCACCACGCTTAGAACATCCTACACGTGTTTCTCTTGGTTGCCCTTTCCTTCCCACTAATCTATCACCCCTTTTTCGAACCAAAGCAGACTTGACTGAATAGGTATTCCACCTCGAACCAAGGCAGACTTGACTGAATAGGTATTCCACCTGAAATCCTTGGTTCAAAGCTAAAAAAAAAAAAACCGGATTGCAGCGTTTCCTAGGTTAAGTGAGTCCAAAATCAAAGAAAGTATCCTGCACGTTCAAATCTTTTATAAAAGTTATTTATTCATTTCGGTTATTCTGAGGTTTATTTGTGGGCCCACGAATTCGGAAAATTTTCTTGGACACTGATTTCGTTTCTAAATTAAATCCAGTTGGAAAAAAGAGCTTGGAATAGTTTTATTTCGTTATGTATTTATTTCCTCGGCAACAAGAAGAGTCGAAATTACTTAGATGTTGTAAATGAATTTTTAAGTGCCTACGAAGAAATGGACTGCAATATGTCAATTAATACATTTTTTGCACTCCCATACAAACTTTTTCCCGAATAGCCTTGGGCAGTTTAGTGATGAACAAGGAGAAAGATTCCACCAGGAGATGGAAGCTATAGAAACCGGCTTTCAGGGAAATAATTCCATAAACATGCTGGCAGACTTCTGCTGGTCCCTAAAACGTGAAATCGATTATAATATATATAAACGAAAAAGGTCAAATAAACATTTTTAGAAAAAAAAAAAAAAATTAAAATTTTTTGTATTTTATTACAAATACTAAAAATTCGATAGTGCATTTGTATTTCAGCCAATTGAAGTAAATGACAGCTTGTTGAACGCAAAATTTACCAGGCTTTCAGAATCCTGCTAAAACTAATAGTGCCACAAAACAAAATTTGTTAACAAAACGTTGTTGAAGTTGAAAAAATTAAAAAAAAAATGAGAAATTTTCAAATGATTTTACCTGCAACTTTGTCAATTCTTTTTGTAAAAAAACGGTCTATATATTATAGTAAGGGTGTATTTTTCTTCTTTTTATCGATGTTTAAATTTTTAAAATTGAGCTAGATATAACGGAGTTACATAACAAACTATACATGCACCTACCTAAAATCGGTTTTTTGACCACAAATCCCGATTTTGAGGGTATATTCAAAAAACTAAGTATGCAGTTATCTTATGTTCAACCAGACCTACAACCTCTACTATGTCTCGAGCCGAGTTTATTTTCACTGTTACACCGTGTAATTAACAATTGTCGTTAATTTTGTAATATTTTTTCAGTTTTATTTTGTCAGTGTAGTTTTTAGTGATGTTTATCGTTAGGTTTTCTAAAACTTTTTTCTTTACTTTGCATACTGCAAAGGATACAAGAAAGGATTTGCAAATTTTACATAAAGTGAGCTCAACAATAAAGTGAGCTCAACAATAAAATGAGCTCTCTCTTCTTAATGCGTAAATATTTTTGAGAAGAGCTATACACAAGTACAAATAAATATATCTACTACATTGAAGGAAATTTCTTATTTTGTTTACGATCTACTATGGGGTATTTGATCGATTAAAGCGGCCAAAATTATTTTATTGGGTGAACGCTTTCTAATAATTTGATTTTTTTAAATCCTTAACGCTGTACAACCTGTACTGATTGGGTCATACAAGACTCACCTCAACTTATTATTTAGGCGAACATTAAAATTGCTTTGTTGAAAAATTGTATTAAACGATGTCTGTTTACTGATTTTTTATCCTTAACCCTATGTGATCAATGGGTCATACATGATCCACCTCTACTTCTTCTCAATTTTTTGGATTTTGTTGGAAAAATAGAATTAAGTAATGTCTGTTTTCTGAATTTTGTTTTTGCTTTTTAACACTATCAGTCTTGGTTCATATATGACCGTCTCCATTTTTTTTAATTAAAAATTAAAATTAAGTTGTTGGATGCACGTGGCGTCCGTGGCGTAGTTGGTTAAAGTGCGTGGCCGCTATGTCAACGAACCTGGAAACCCGGGTTCGAACCCCAGCAGCGACAGAAAATTATTTGAATTAAAATTTTTCTGTATCGCCGCCACCTCTCTGCAGACAATGGCAAACCTCAGAGAGTAATCAAAATGCCATGTAAAGCTTCTTAAAAACAAGAACATTCTGTTCATCGCCGTTTGGAGTCGGCGTTAAACTGTAAGGAAACATAAATTCGCTGAATTTATGCCTTACAGTTCCCAATAAACCACCGCTGCACAAAGGGCCCCAAAAACCACGAACCTGCCCTGCAACCCTAAACCGCACCTGGACAAGAAACACTGTTCACCAGGATGAGCCGTCCGGTATGAAAAACCACTCGGGCCGGATGTAAAAGTCGGTCGTTGATGTTGTCGCAGTGTGCTGAACAATATTAGCGCGTGCACGTAGATGCTTTTAGAGCAGACCGTCCGGTATGAAACCACTCGGGTCGACAGAAAAAGGACACCGTTCGTGACGTCACTAGTGTGTTTATAGCCGGCCGTCCGGTATAAAACCACTCGGGTCGACAAGAAACACTGTTTTGCTACTGCCTTTAAGTCACTCGTACACTTGTACACTTTTTCACTTTGTCACTAGTTCTCTCGGTCACTTGTTCACTATGTTATTTGTTCACTTGACTCACCGATCTGCGTTGTTTGCGTGTTGACTACAAAAAAAAGAGAGCCACTGTTGGTTCGCTGACTTGTTTGTGTCGCCAATTTCCATTTGATCTCGACCTTGAATGTTGCTCGCCTAGAGATAGCGGCAGCCTTTTGCCTTGCATGTTATTGTTGTCATAGTCGCTGTTTAATGACCCCTATGTGTTTTGTTATTGCCACGTGTGGGTGCATAGAATGTATGTTATTTGTGTGTTTTTGCTTGTGACTTCGTTATATTGTTTTGTTGTTGTGCCAATTGATCAGGCCACTGGCTTGCTGTATGTGTTGTTATTGTTTGTTTGCGGGTCACAAACATTTCTTCGTTTGTTGTTGTTGTGCTGTTTTGATCAGGCCATTGGCTTGCTGTATGTGTTGTTATTGTTTGTTTGCGGGTCGCCCAGCTGCGTGTTTTATGGACAGGGGCGATTCGGAGCAGGGGCGGAGTAGCAAAACAGTGTTTCTTGTCGACCCGAGTGGTTTTATACCGGACGGCCGGCGATAAACACACTAGTGACGTCACGAACGGTGTCCTTTTTCTGTCGACCCGAGTGGTTTCATACCGGACGGTCTGCTCTAAAAGCATATACGTGCACGCGCTAATATTGTTCAGCACACTGCGACAACATCAACGACCGACTTTTACATCCGGCCCGAGTGGTTTTTCATACCGGACGGCTCATCCTGGTGAACAGTGTTTCTTGTCGGCCCGAGTGGTTCCATATCGGACGGCCGGTCATAAAACATACCAGTAGGCATCACGAAAGTTGTTTTTTCTGTCGACCCGAGTGGTTTCATACCGGACGGTCTGCTCTAAAACCATCCAAGTCGATCGCCCACTAGGTTCTGACCATATCTTGTATAAGGACAACGACCAAGCTTACACCTGGCCCGAGTGGTTCTATACCGGACGGCCCCTCGCGAATACTCAGAGGACAGACAAACGAACAGAATGCACGGATCCTATTTCAAAGGACTTCGAGGGAGATCAGGAGCAACGGCGATTATTTAGCAAACGAATAAAAAAATGTGTGAAATGATTTCTTTATTTCTGTGAAAAACAAACATTTGAAATAAAGACTTTAATAGTGAAGTAAATAAACCCTTGCGTTTATAATTTAAAAAGACTACGGAAATAAATTTTTTGTACGAACCCCGGCTATCCGGCGAGCTAACCCCGGCTACAAAGTTCGTTACAAATGGCGCCCGAGCAGGGACTCAAACAGTGAAAAAAAAAAAAAGACTCAAACAGTGAAAAAAAAGACTCAAACAGTGAAAAAAAAGACTCAAACAGTGAAAAAAAAGAGACTTAAACAGTGAAAAAAATATAGTGAAAAAAAGGACTCAAACAGTGAAAAAAAAAAACCTTCAAAAGCAGAAAACATCATAATGGTGAAGACCGGGTGGCTGTACTCCCTATCAAAAGAACAATTGCAGTCGTATATGCAAGAGTTCGACTTAAATGGATATGGGGTCATGGAGGAACTAAGGAGACGGTTCTCCAAATGGATTGCTGGCACGGAATTCAGCCCGTCACAGAAGCAAAGACTGAAAGAGCTCGAGGCACGGTACAGTTGCAGTCTGTCTCCGATTCCAGAGACAGCGTTACCATTTTCAAAGGGTCAGAGGGCACCGACAGGCACAACGCCAAAATTTCAACTACCTGAAGACCGACGATTTCGAAATCCCATACCAGAAGAGGGTGCCGAAAGTGAGGAAATGAGGACACAATCTTATCACGCCGTGATTGATCAGGTACGGAAGTGGTCCGTAAAATATGATGGCGGTAAAGATCCAAACGCGTTTATCGAGAGGATAGAGGAGTTGGCCACAGCATATGGAATCAATAAAGATCTGCTCCCAAGGTCAATGCCCGAACTTTTGAAAGATAAGGCGTTAGCATGGTGGCGAAATAATAACAGGCAGTGGACTACGTGGGTGCTATTCAAGAGGGATCTACTTAAATTTTTTTTGCATACACGACATTTTGAGCGTCTGGAGGATGAAATTCGAAATCGACAACAGAGACCTAGGGAACCTTTTAGGGACTATGTCCTCACTCTTCAGAGTCTTATGCGCCAGGCTTGTTTCACAGAGGAACAACAATTACAACAGATTTACAAAAATCTTCAACCAGATTACCTGCTTTACATACGACGAAAGGATTTCAACAACCTGGACGAACTGATGGCCATGGCAGACGATTTTGAGGTAATTCAAGCGGACCAAGGGAAAGGGCAACCTCGAACGGGCCTGCCTCGTATGCGTCACGAGCAGCTCCGCATGATCCCAACAGTTCCAGAGAACACCCGGATAAATCCTAAGACAGCTTGTCGTTGGTGTGGTCAGGAGGGCCATTTCAAGAGAGAATGCCGAAATACAAGAGTTTTTGCTGGGAGTGTGGCCGACGGAACACACTTACGGTGGAGTTCTGTTGGCGGCAAGCGAGAAAACGGCCAAGGATTCACTCAACGACGGGGTGTGGAGGGATCCAAGCGTCAGGGCAGACCCCGGTTGCACTAACTAAGCTAGGAGTCGACGAAAACCGAATCTTTGCTACAATCACACTAGACGAAGAAGCAGCAATTGCAACCATCGACACGGGTGCAACGAGAAGTTTTATAAGTGAGGTCTTTGCAGAAAAGCTTATGAAACGAGGGAAGCGGGTATTGGTAAAGGTCTCAGTGAGGATGGCAGATGGCACCATACGTGAAGTCAGTCAAGGGATACAAGTAGAGGTCAGGCTGGGGACGGCTCGCTGTCATATGACACTATTGATCCTTCCAGGCGTAATAGACAATGTGATCTTAGGCATGGATTTCCTTCAGACAACTTGCGCGGAGATTAGTTGTGGAGGTGAAACCATCAGGTTGCATAGCGCGGAGGAGCCAACGAAACAACAGAACATTCGCGTGTGTGCAGTGACCCGTGGGAGAATATCAGACAGCGTGAACAAAGCGAAGGAGACGGAACGTGCAAATCAACGGGAAAAGCTAAATAAACGGACCGGCCAGTGCACTACACGAACAGCTAGGGACGGTCCAATGGACGAGAAAAACAGATGGCGTGGGGATACAATCCCGAAAAAGGAACTGGTGAAAAACTTTCTAGAGAAGGAACTGCAGGATTTCGAAACGCTACGCGCAATTATCAGTGAGCAGCAAGGTTGTAAGTGGTATGATTCAAAGATGTCGACGGTAAAGCGAGAACCGGAGAAGTTACCCGATTACAGCATCGTTCAGGGGCAGCTATACCGCTATATTCCAGGACGCACAAATGACGAGGATTGTGAATCATGGAAGCTTTGCGTCCCTTCTCGACTTCGGTCTCGAGTACTTTCCGAAAATCATAATAATCCATGTGCGGGGCATATGGGAATCAGGAAGACAACAGCTCGAATAGCAAACCTATACTACTGGCCTGGTATGGCTCGCGATATACGACGGCACATAAAACTTTGTGAATCATGCCAAAAATACAAACCGAGCCAGAGAAAACCTGCCGGACAGATGTTGACGCAGATTGCAGACGAACCATGGTCCATCCTTTGTGTGGATTTTGTAGGCCCACTTCCTCGTTCCACGCATGGAAATACGATGCTGCTGGTGATGTTCGATAAATTCTCAAAATGGAAGGAGATAGTTCCACTACGACGAGCTACGGGGGGCGCATTAAGCAAAGTATTGCGGGAGCGGATCATATCAAGATATGGGGTCCCAAAAGTTTTGATGACTGACAATGGGTCACAATTTTGCAGCAAGGTTTTCCAACGCTTTCTCAAGGACATGGGGATCAGGCAACAGTTCACGGCACCCCACACGCCGCAGGAAAATCGCACCGAAAGAGCAAATAGGAACGTGAAGAGGATGATAGCACGGCTGACTGGAAGAGATCAGCGCAAATGGGATGATCTGCTGCCTGAGATTTCTCTAGAGCTAAATGCTAGAGTTTCGGACACCACCGGTTATACACCTGCATTCTTGACGCAAGGAAGAGAACCGAGACTGCCAAAGGCACTCTTTGATGAACAGGCGCTGGGTACAGGAACGTGTCCTCAAAACCCCATTGGTGGAGCAGTCCCACTGAAGGAAGTATTCCAAATGGTTCATCGGAACCTAAGAAAGGCAGCGCAGGACCAAGCAAGGCACTAAAACCTCAGGAGAAGGGCGTGGCGACCAGAGGTGGGACAGCTGGTACTCCTAAAGCAACACCAACTGTCGAAAGCAGTCGACAATTTCGCAGCCAAACTCGCACCTCGGTACGACGGACCTTACCGAGTCGTGGGGTTCACATCTCCAGTCATCGTACAGGTCCGGGGCGACAAAGACAGTAGTGTACGGACAGCACACGTGAGCGAACTGAAAGAATTTCACACCGAAGAACCAAACGAGCACGAAAGCCAGTTACGACATCAAATACACCCAAAGCAACTACCGAGTCACGATAACGGTAAGTAGCATCGTACTCAGCCTTCTACCTGGAAGTAAGGGGGGGGTGTAAGGAAACATAAATTCGCTGAATTTATGCCTTACAGTTCCCTATAAAACACCGCTGCACAAAGGGCCCCGAAAAACATGAACCCGCCCTGCAACCCTAAACCGCACCTGGACAAGAACCCGCGAACCGCCCCTGTCCATAAAACACGCAGCTGGGCGACCCGCAAAAAAACAATAACAAAGCATACAGCAAGCCAGTGGCCTGATCAAAACAGCACAACAACAACAAACGAAGAAATGTTTGTGACCCGCAAACAAACAATAACAACACATACAGCAAGCCAGTGGCCTGATCAATTGGCACAACAACAAAACAATATAACGAAGTCACAAGCAAAAACACACAAATAACATGCATTCTATGCACCCACACGTGGCAATAACAAAACACATAGGGGTCATTAAACAGCGACTATGACAACAATAACATGCAAGGCAAAAGGCTGCCGCTATCTCTAGGCGAGCAAAATTCAAGGTCGAGATCAAATGGAAATTGGCGACACAAACAAGGTCCCGTTACTCTTTCTGGGGATAAAAGGAGTCAGCGAACCAACAGTGGCTCTCTTTTTTTTGTGGTCAACACGCAAACAACGCAGATTGGTGAGTCAAGTGAACAAATAACATAGTGAACAAGTGACCGAGAGAACTAGTGACAAAGTGAAAAAGTGTACAAGTGTACGAGTGACTTAAAGGCAGTAGCAAAACAGTGTTTCTTGTCGACCCGAGTGGTTTTATACCGGACGGCCGGCGATAAACACACTAGTGACGTCACGAACGGTGTCCTTTTTCTGTCGACCCGAGTGGTTTAATACCGGACGGTCTGCTCTAAAAGCATCTACGTGCACGCGCTAATATTGTTCAGCACACTGCGACAACATCAACGACCGACTTTTACATCCGGCCCGAGTGGTTTTTCATACCGGACGGCTCATCCTGGTGAACAGTGTTTCTTGTCGGCCCGAGTGGTTCCATATCGGACGGCCGGTCGTAAAACATACCAATAGGCATCACGAAAGTTGTTTTTTCTGTCGACCCGAGTGGTTTCATACCGGACGGTCTGCTCTAAAACCATCCAAGTCGATCGCCCACTAGGTTCAGACCATATCTTGTATAAGGACATAGACCAAGCTTACACCTGGCCCGAGTGGTTCTATACCGGACGGCCCCTCGCGAATACTCAGAGGACAGACAAACGAACGGAATTCACGGATCCTATTTCAAAGGACTTCGTGGGAGATCAGGAGCAACGGCGATTATTTAGCAAACGAATAAAAAAATGTGTGAAATGATTTCTTTCCTTCTGTGAAAAACAAACATTTGAAATAAAGACTTTAATAGTGAAGTAAATGAACCCTTGCGTTTATAATTTAAAAAGACTACGGAAATAAATTTTTTGTACGAACCCCGGCTATCCGGCGAGCTAACCCCGGCTACAAAGTTCGTTACAAAACATGAAGGTCCGGTTCTCGGTCAATTGTGTACAAACTCAATAACACGCACAACACAATTGATCATAAGAAGCTAGGTCAAAGTCCTTTCAAGGGCTAAAATGGCCAGTTATTTTTTTTTTTTTTTAACATTACGTAATAAATTGCGCACATAGAAGCGTGGTGTTAATTTTGGTACCATGGACGATAGACCGGTACTTGAGCATAGTTTCATTCGATTCATTCGTACAAAACTACAATTTTGAGCAGAAATCCAGGATGAGAACTTTTATCTTCTACCTCTTTTGTCGTTTCTTCCAAAAAAAATACTTCAAAATTGCTAATAACTCATTTCATGCAATTTAGCCATACGAAGGACGATTTTCACTATCAAAAGGATAATGCCAATTTTTTTCTGACAGTCTGAAGGTTCAATCTGTCCATTTTCAAGCGAATGGCTTTACAATTTTGACTTTTAGAGCTTTCTCCTTTCATAACATTTTCATGAAATGACTTTTTCACTTCTAGGCCATTTTAGGGTATGAAAGACGATTGATAGTAATTTCGGGAAAGGGAAACAAAATCATCTTTATACCATCAGCTATCACATATCAAAAATCCAGGATGTGAACTTTTGTTTTGGGACATGTTTCGGGGTGTGGAAACCGGACTTTCATACAAAAATCACATTTTTTCCTATTTTGGCTCAAATTTCGGCACCAAGAACGATAGACCGGTACTTGAGCATAAATTCGTTCGATTGTCCGTATAAAACTACAATTTTGAGCAGAAATCCCGGATGTGAACTTTTCATCTTCTACCTCTTTTGTCGTTTCTTCCAAAAAAACATACTTCAAAATTGCTAATAACTCATTTCATGCAATTTAGCCATACGAAGGACGATTTTTATTATCAAAAGGATAATGCCAATTTTTTTCTGACAGTCTGAAGGTTCAATCTGTCCATTTTCAAGTGAATCGCTTTACAATTTTGACCTTTAGAGCTTTCTCCTTTCATAACATATTCATGACCTGACATAAATTTCATAATGAAACTTTCAATTTGAATGACTTGAATATACTTCGAGGTTGGTCTTGCATGAATATACAGTATTTTTAATTTTTTTCTTTCATATTAAATTTTTTAAATGTTTTCTAAAATTTACGTTTTCTAACTTACGGCGAATTCAAAAGTTGGGCTGAGTTGAAAATTTGGGATAAAGAATTTGGGCTAACTTCACACCGGTATTAGTAACACATCTTTTCTATGACAAATAATAATGTTTATTTGAACTTTATGCAAAAGAAAGAATTTGTGGCAAAAAAAAATTTTTTATAATAAAAAGCAAAAATTTAAACAAACAATATATTGCATGCAGTCATATTAAACAGGCAAAATTATTGTGTTACCCTGATAATATTCAAGTATGCGAAAGTTCTGCTGAAATTGAAATACAATCATTAATAGACCATACTGTCAGAAGACTTTGCATCGTTCAAAAAGATGTTTTTCTTAGCAGGTCTGATCTTTGTAAAAACGATATAACTATCATTATCAAATGGGGATGTGACGGTGCGGAGCAAAATCGGTACAAACAAAACCCATCATCTGTTGGTGATGGGTTTGATAGCAGTCTTTTCAGTGTTTCAATGGTTCCAATAAAAATGTTTTCTTCTTCGAAAAAAAAGTTAGTTGTATGGCAAAATTCTGCACCTTCATCTGTTAGGTATTGCCGTCCAATTAAATTGAATTTCACGAAGGAAACACAAGAAACAATTTCAATGGAGGTCAATCATATTAAAAGGCAAATAGCGCTTCTCACTCCTACAATAGTAATATTAGACCAACTTCAAATATCGGTCAAGGAAACACTTATATTATGCATGATTGATGGCAAGGTATGTTATGCCTTATCCGCCAACATATCTTCACAAAAATGCTTCATTTGTCGAGCTATACCTAAACTTATTAACCAACCGGAAGCTCTTTCAAATAATAAAGAAGATGAGGAAATGCTTTCCTTTGGACTTTCGCCATTACATGCCTGGATAATGTTTATGGAATGCTTGCTTCATATTAGTTATAAGCTTGAAATAAAGAAATGGCAAGCTAAAGGTGCTGACCTCGAGAGTAAAGTTCGAGCTAAAAAGCTTTATATTCAGCAGAAATTTAAGAAGGAATTGGGGCTTTTAGTAGACATCCCTAAGCATAATGGTGGAAACAGTAACGATGGAAATACTGCCAGAAAGTTCTTCAGAAATGCTGAAAAATCATCAAAAATAACCGGCATGAGCTTAGAACTCATTGAAAGGTTTCACATTATCTTGTAGTGCTTAAGCTGTGGGTTTTCAATAGATTCACGTGCTTTTGGAAGGTATGCGGCTGATACAAAGAAACTTAAATTGGCTACATATCCATGGTACTATATGCCAGTAACTGTTCACAAGGTAATGATTACAATTTTACTATTTTTATATAATTATTTTTCAATCAAAATTTAAAGGTTCTGCATCATGGAGAGAGAATAATTGCTTCATGCATAATTCCAATACGACAGCTCTCTGAAGAGGCTCAGGAAGCTAGAAATAAGGACAATAGGCGTTTTAGAGAATTCTTCACCAGAAAAACTTCAACAACCGATAGAAATGAAGATCTGCTACATCGGCTATTAATTTCCTCTGATCCAATTGTTACCGCCCAAGTATAAACGATTGAACTTAGAAGCAGAAGTTATAAAACTACTTAAGCCTACAGAATTTTATAACGAAAGTTCTGGATCCGGAAAAAAAAATTTTAATCTAAACAAAATAGCCCACAATTTTCTGTTAATTTGTCTGCTAAAATATAAAATAAACTTAGAATACATGCAACTTAACTACAATTATTATTAGCTGCGTTCGATTCGCCAGCCTATACTCAATTCATGTCGCTACATACGTTGGTTTTTTACTACAAGAACAGCTCTTAACTTGTTATTTATTAGTTGAGTTTGTTTATTGGTTTTTAGTTTGTTTATTAGTTTAAGTTCTTATTTTTTACTTCTAAGCTTTTATTGAGGCGGGCGTGGCGCAGTGGGTAGATTGCGTGACCCACGCGCCAGAGAACCTTGGTTCAATTCCATCTGACACAGAAAGTTTTTCAATTGAATTAATTTTTCTGTTCGACCGTCACCTCTCTGCAGGCAATGACAAACCTCAAAGAGTAAATAATGCCATGTAAAGCTTCTTGAGATCTTAGCCGTTTCTTGAGAATTCAGCCGTCCGGAGTCGGCATAAAACTAGTAGATCCAGTTCTCGATCAATTGTGTAAAAACATTTAATAACAATGAATTTCAATTTTACGAATTTTATAAGACATGTGTCTACCTTATTAAATATGTTTGTGATTTATTATAAAAATTAAAACCTTTTGTTAAAAAACACACAATTTATATAAATTTTTTTTTTGTTTTTTGAAAATTTATTCGATACTATTTTCTTCCATTTAGTACAATTCTCTCTGCATTTCTATACCAAACTGAAAAACTCATTTATCAACCCTGCTCTGTACTCGCAAGCATACACACAAATACACACTGTTACGTGAGGATTTCTACCATTTAACACTATTCACAAGCCGCTTTAGAGAACTTCATTCTAAAAAAAGTGCTCTTTAACTGAAGTTATTTGTTTTTGTAAAGATTTGATTTGATTGGGCTTAAGTCCAACTTTCGTAAAAATAAGTACAAAATCTTTTTGTCATATCATGAAAGAAAAATTTATTTTTAACTTAAATATTAAATGCATTTCTTATTAATGCATTTTAATTTTGTAATGATAGAAATGCATTTATTGAAAAAAATTATAATAAGACTGTCGGAAAAAATAGGTTTACAAAATAACCTGAATAACATAAAAGGGTACTTAAATTATCTTTCAAACTGAATACTAATATTGAATATATATTTTTAAACTTTAAGAGATATCACACTTATATTTGACCTTGAAGCCCTTTTTACTTCTATACAACAAGAGAACGCCATTTTATTTTTGCATCTTCATAATACATCACATATAAAAAAACCCGACTTTTTCCCTTAAACTAAATTTATACCAAAATTAAACTCAAGAATTTTAATAATAAATACACATTAAGTAATTCATTCAGTATAAGTATTTCCTAAAAAGGCTCAGACAAGACTGTTCAAACCTCAGAATTATTAGTTGTACTTGGCAGAAAGGCAAAAGTAACCCTTTTCAAAGTAAAGTATTCACTGCTTGCTCGGGGTCAAAGCTATATAGACTTTCAATGTCGCCCATAAAAATATTTCTCGAAATTTACTTATGTTGTATCGAGCGTTACGCGTATCACGACTTATCGTATGCGTCAAATACCCATTTCTACGGAAAAAGAAAGAAAAAATCCATTTTTTTTGAGATGGATTTGCGTTGGTTATTTTTATGAGGAGTCCAATTTTGTAAGGGTAAAAAGTTTATTTATGAATTGGCTTGTTGATAGTGCTTTCGTTTGCCGTAAATTTCTAAAAAGTGACGCTTACGATAGAATCGCCTGAACTCATTGGCTTATCTTCACATATATACAATATCATAATATATTAAGTGAGACTAACATCTAACATCGGACAAGGTAAACCATAAAACTATTTAATCAAGAGTTAAATGTAAGATATTGACGGCATTTACTCATTTTAAAAGAGCCAGAATATAAACTAGCCCCTATTTGATGTAAAGCAATATTGCTATTATTGATGTAGATCCCATCTACATACCATGGGTATTATCGCTCATATATGCATAGAAAGGGCAATTTAATTTCATATTCTCCATATTTAGCTTCGAGATATTTTGTATGTTTTTTATTAACCTCATTTATTCGTTGTTGAGTTCTTTGCACTCGATATAATCGCCTGCCGTTTGTATAACGGTGTCTGCGATAATCTACGTTCGGACTGCGACGGCAAGCGGGTTGTACTAGCTGAGGTAGGGTTGTTTGTTGTTGCCATGCGCTCAAAGTCAGCCGTTTTTGAGCGCAAAATAGCGCCACCAATATTCGAAATACTTGTGGTCAGTTTTGGCTCTGTGGTGGAAATATCGTTTCGGTTGATGTTTTCACCATTTTTATTATCATTAGCTGCCTCATAAGTCGTTGCATATGGGACTAATTTCGTCGATTTCATTCGCATTGTTGTTAACTGTTTTTTCTGTTTTTGCAGCTGTTGTTCTCGCTGCGGAGAGAATGTGTTGAGTTTTGTCAAAGAGTCGGTTGTATTTGCAGTCGGTGCATCTTCAACGGTCCTTCCCTTAAGTGTTGTTGGTATTATCGCCTCATTGTATTGGCCTGTTGCTCCGCCAAAGGACAAAGACCCCATTATTGGAAAACCTAAGAAATAAATCAAGGAATTAATGGCATTTTATTTATCTAGTTGTTACAAACAGCATTGACAATATATTTATAACTTTTCGGGTAACCTCATGTGGCCGAAGGTGTTAATACATAGAAACATTTTATAATTGAAATTAATTTGTCTGATCGGCCGTCACCTCTCTGTAGACAATAGCAAACCTCAGAGAAAAAATATCCGAAAAACCACACAATTGATCATGAGAAACTCGGTCCAAGCCTTTTCAATGGGTGAAACGACCCGTTCATTTATTTATATTCTCATATAACGTTTGGTTGCGTTATTCGTGTGTATTTCTTATAAACCCCAAAACTAGAGGACCAATTGATGTGAAACTCTCATTCTTAAGAACACGGAACATTTGAATTAAGAGAAACGGTGCTGATCGCTGTGGGTTTATATAACCGAACGTCAGAAAAATACTGACGAAAAACCTTTTACAGATCGATTCTGTCGCGGTAACGTTAATCTTGTTATCGTAGAAATTCACCTTTTAGTAACTTGAACACTCTGTCGGTATTCTGCGACCAAGCGTTACCGGTGAATATTGTTACCATCCCTTTAGGTGGTAACAAGCAAAACAGAAGACATTTTTAGATTGCATTAAAAAAAGTGCTCGTATTTTGAGTAATTAATTTCATTTTAAAATCCTCAAAGCGAAATCGGAGCAAATAAAAATAAAAAACAATGCCAATTTCACTGTTGCTGCTTCTTCAGCACTTTTCAATGAATAGTTATTCACTGTGTAATATAAATTTACATAAAATTAATATATAAATGAAATATATACAACACCGCAGCTGCGCCAACGTAGTGCGTGCATATTTCCTGCCAAGAAAAACAAATATTATATAAACAGTTAACATAATGCAATTAATTCTATGTATTTACTTCTCATTTTCCATTGTTCATATTTCACCACACAAAAGAGAGCTTCATTTCAATAAGGTGAGTTTAACGACTGTTGAAAGCGTTACCCATGGTGTAATTAACAAGGTGGTAGTGAATTTTCAACCTCTCTCACAAAAATGAACTCTCGATCTGTCAAAAACAGCTGATTGCATATTTTAAGCAAAACATAGTTTGTGAAATTTCCGCTTATTGCAAAAGTGTAATTTGATTGATTATAAACGTGCAAAAAACATGGATAAGAATAAAAAATTGCGGACACGCTGTGCGTGACGGACTGCGCTGGCTCGCGTTGTAAATAAAGCAAAGCTATTAGCCAATAAAAGACCAACAAATATTAAACTTAACCTCAAATTAATTAAACTACTTCTCCGGCAGCTCAAGATAAAGAGTGAACTTAAATAGTCTTGAAGCATTATGTACCACCTCGTACGGATTGTGATACAGCTTTCGTAGACTTCTTCGAAGATTTTAATAGGATCAGCTTATTGCTGCTATTGGTATTGTGGAACTACATGGCCATATCAACCATACTTGCAGCCAATTACATGGTTTTTCCATATTCGGCTTTAGTTTTTCACAGTTTCAATGACTTTCATGAAAATCCAACAAAATTACATATAATTGCAATTTATTACTTATTAGCTAGAACTACCACTAACAAGCAAGCAAACAAAACAAATAACGATTTGACATTTACCAACAGGTCCTCTCTTTATGTTACAATTTTTTGACAGATTCAGCAAAATTGAGTGTGTGGTGAAAAATTCACTACCACCTTGTTAATTACATCATGGCGTTACCGAGTGCACAGAATACCAATTTCTAAGACCGGTAACGAGTTTCGGTAACAATATTGCTGTTAACGGTAACGCACTGAATCGATCTGTTAATGATATTTTGGTTACTCGATGAAAGATTTATAAAAGATCTAACAACCATTCGAAACAATATCTTTGGAAATAACCTACCAACAAATTATCTCAGTAACGTAACTCCTATAAATATTATTTTGATTGAAAAATACATTAAATCCTGCAAATTAAACGAATTTATATAGAATATATGCACATTTTTAAAAAAACTTATATCTACTTTTTTATATTTAAGTCGAGCTGAAGGCCCTGGCAGCTATTGCTCTCCTATTTAGTTGTAAGATTTTATATTTTATGATTAACAATAATAAATAAATAAATAAATTATAAAAGATACTAGCTTTTTCCCGATGCGCTTTGCTGCACCGGAAAATGTTGCAATGCCTTCAGCGTTATTATTTCTAAACCATCTCGTACTCGAAACATAGGGGTCGTTAATAAATTACGTGACCGATTTTCAATTTTTTTTTTATCCCCCTCCGGTACTCTTTGCATTTCAAAAACACTCCCCTCCACCCACATAAAGTAACGTAGCATATGAAATAAAAAAATTAATTGATTAAAATATATTCGAAAATAGAAAAAATAACTGTCGAAAAGCAAGCAAAGAAAAATTATGCCCTTACTACACTTGCCAATAGTTAATAGTCAATTTAAACGGTCAAACATGAAGATGTAAGGATGAAAATGGTTTGAAATGTTGGGTTGTATTAATTTCAATTTTTTCGAGTTTGTTTTATTTTTGGTCACATTACTATATCTGAGACCCCCTACCCCCCTTCGTTACTTATCGTAGTACATTTTAAAACCTCTCTCTCTACTAAATTGGTAACGTAATTTATGAATGATCCCATAGTTACTGCGCAAATTTGAGCTCAATCTCTATATCAGCGTTCTCTATTGTAAATTTGCATTTTGCATTTTTCATTTCCCAAGATATAACCAAGTAGTAACTTCATTCTTACTTTGTCTTTTACTTCCATAGCTTTTCTGTGTCATAAATTTGGCTTGTATGGGTTGAGACACACCCCCTTGTCCAATGCATGTCACCTTTTCTAGTAGAAGGACATCACCAAATTCTACTACATTCTGAGTTTCAATGTTCTGTGACTTTTACTTCTATAGCTATTCTGTATCGTAAATTTGGCTTATATGGGTGGAGCTACGAATGCCCGTGCCAGTTTTTCAGTAGAAAGACCTTCATTGTTATACGACATATAGTTCCAAAGCAATTCGATATCATAAATTTGGCCTGTGTGGCCAAATTCCCCCTTGTCTAATGTTCGCTCAAATATATAATAACTACCTCTTGGGCCCATAACGTTTACATATCAAGTTCCAATATCAAAACATGTATAACTCAGGAATAATAATGATCTCTAAAAAGTGGGCGTATATATATAGTTAGACCACGCCCATTTTTAGTATAGTTGCCGACAGTAACCATACGAACTTATTTACCAAATTTTAGTCTAATACGACCAAGACCGTCTTAAATATAGCATTTTTATTGATTTGTAGGCGGTAGAAGGGGGAATGAAAAATTTTTACAATGCCTTTATTTTTCGTGCAAATGCAAACTAAAGTGAGACTTGCCAAATTATTCTATTTATTTCCAATTAACCTTGCAAATATTTCCCCTATACACCATATGTGCGCACCTGTATTTTTTCACACCTGTATTGTTGATAAGTTCACTAAAATGCCTATAATTCATGAACCAATACACATACAAGAACCATTTATTCAAAAAAACCTTCGTATTGACGTCAGCTTTCATGGGAAATTTCCAGAAACAAAATCGGTTCACGCATTACCGAGAACATCAATTTCATACACAATTCAACTTATTTTTATATATATATAAGATAAGATAAGATTAAGGATAACTTTTTTTTTGCTATTTGTTTTTCCCGTGTAGATTGTTTGACACCTCGCTCCTGATTCGTAACATGTATCAAAGCAAAAAATGCTCAGTAAAGTTTGTAATTTCACCCTGAATAGACTAACAAACGAACAGAGCTTGCAAATCAATAGGGGTATTCACGATTCGGAGCTCTTTGTAGAGCTCTTGAGTAAAAGAGTAAAAAAGCGTTACAAACTGTGAACACACCTCATACACAGACCAAGCAATTGAAGTTGAGTTCTGTCAGCTGTGTTTTGTCTTTTCAATTTAAAATTAAAACATATGTTTGCCTCAAAATTTGCAACCTGATGGCAGTAGTCCAAAATAGCACAAATTTCGGAATCCTCACATTTTTTTTGCGGCTTCTTATTTTTTTCCAATTTTTATTTTCGTTGTAATTTTTTTCCGCCTTTTATGATGAAAAATAAAATGAAAGTGCTTTGAAAATTAGTGTAGTAGAAAGAATTAAGATATTAAAGAAGTTGGTACTGAGAAGTGTACAAAATATACCATCACTATTTATTAGCTGTCAAAAATTCACAAAATGTACTCAAGAGCTCAAGCGCACAACTACAACGTATCGCCTACAAGCGTATCGCCTACAAGCGTATCGCCAGAGCGCTTGTGTAAAAAAGTACAACTTTGACAGCAAGTGTATTTTGTTATTGAAGTGCTTTTTTTTGTTGCACTTTTGCTGTTTTGCACAAGAGCTCTACAAAGAGATCGGATCGTGAATACCCCTCTGCGTGTTTCGTAAATTCCGTCCACTTTGTAGTCGTCATAATCGACCCACCGAACAGGCTATTCAAGATATTGTGACCAAATTTCGGACCATTTTCACTTTATTGGACATCAATCCACCAACCCGTATGCGTAGAGTGTTTAACAAGGAGAAGTGCTTACCGAGAACAATATTGCTGCTGTATCGGGCAGTGTCAATGAAGATCGCGATATTTCAATTCGGTGCAGTTCGCAACAATTGGGTTTTGTTATTCGACCACCTGGAACATCTTACGTAAGGACTCGGTATGAAGCCATACAAAATACAGCTGGTGCAAGAACTGAAACCGGGTGACTTGCCACAACGTCGTTTGTTTAGCGAATTTCTTAGAAAAGTTGATCCATTTTTTAAGATCCATTTTTTTATCGAAAAAATTATCTCCAGTGACGAAGCTCATTTTTGGCTCAATGGGTACGTCAACAGAAAGAATTGCAGAATTTGGTCTGTAGAGCAGCGAGAGGCAGTTCAAGAGCTGCCAATGCACCCTGAAAAATTGACTGTTGGTGTGGTTTGTGGGCCGGCGGCATCATTGGCCCGTTCTTTTTTAAAAATAATGAAAATCGCAATGTTACAGTCAATGGAGCAAGGTACCGTGCGATGATTAACGACTTTTTTTGCCCAAAATGGCAGAATTGGACTTGGTTGACATGTAGTTTCAACAAAATGGTACCATATACCACCGGTACGCGATAACATAGACCTATTGAGAGACGAATTTTGGTGAGCAAATAATCTCACGTTTTGACGCAGTCCAATTTCCACCAAGATCATGCGTTCTGACCCCACTAGATTATTTTTTGTGGGGCTAATTGATGTAAATCGTGTACAGGGACAAGACAGCCACAATTGCAGCTTTACATTACAGATGCCATTGGTGATATACTGGCCGAAATGCTGGACAAAGTATGCCAAAATTGGAGCTTACGGATGAACCACCTCAGGCGTAGCCGCGGGCAACATTTGCATGAAATAATCTTTAATAAGTAAATGACAGGCATTGATGTATCGCTCCAAATAAATATGTTTTTTTTTCAATTTTCAAAAACCAAAAACTTAAATGCCTATGCCTAATTATGCTGAAGACCCTGAATTGGGCCCTGAATATCTATGCCTACTTAGCCCAGGTAAAGTAGGCGAAAAACGGCTGCTACGTAAAAAAAAATAGGAGCTCAAAAAAAAAAAATTTAATGCCAAAAATCGGTTTGAAATCGGTTTTTACGTAATTTTACACACAAAATTTTCGCACAATACTTACGCAGGACCAATAGCTTTAATTTATTATTACTATATACATTCGATTCCCAACCACACTGAATTCTTCAATTTTTATGAACTCTCAATACCGCTGAATATCTTTACCTTCGCTTAAATTTTCCAGCTGCTTGCTGGAACCCAATACATCCTCAATATATGGTATATCAGCAAGAATTCGTTGGTCAGCAGAGTCTTTAGTGTACTGTGTAGGATGAAAAACATCATCCGAATTATCGTAGGAAGGGGAAACGGTAGTGCTTAAAGAGCTCGCTTGCAATTGAACCGGTATCATTAGGCTGGCGGTTACCACTCCTGTTTTCTTGAGTGCGTATGGAGTCGCTTGATGTTTAAGGGCTGACACTGTTATTTGCTGCTCATCTCGTTGGAGTTGCTGTTGCTCAATCATTTTGGCCGAACTATTCTCTGTAGCATAACCACTACCAAACATTCGATTAGCGCTTTCGGGGTGCTTGGACTTTGAACGTCGGCTATATATTTGTTAAAAAAATTAAAAAAAAAAATGTAACAGCAAATAATATAAGAACCAACCAATAATATATGTATCGTTATACATGCTAATATAATTAAAAGCAAACCTCCGTGAGCTATTACT
Organism: Pherbina coryleti; assembly: GCA_943735915.1. Taxonomy (NCBI): domain Eukaryota; kingdom Metazoa; phylum Arthropoda; class Insecta; order Diptera; family Sciomyzidae; genus Pherbina; species Pherbina coryleti. The sequence continues at coordinate 2,169,741 of OX030953.1, read as the reverse complement.
GGATGTTGAACCATTCAAGTTGTGTACTCCTCCCTTGGATGCGGAATTTTCGTGCATAACTGATTCACGAGTGTAAACCTTGCGTGCCGGCGCACTAGGAGCTGTAATTGCCCCCGGTTTCGTAGTTGTAGACTGCATCAACGAGTGGTTAGTGGGTTTAATATCTTCTGAGAAATCATTGCTACCAGCTTGCTGTCGGTTTTTGCACGCAGTCGAATCTCCGGCGACATCAGACAGGCATGTGATTCCCGTTGACGATGGCGGACTTGCGCTTTCCATTTCATCTCTGCAATTTTTAGATTAACGCAAACTTACATTGTTCAATACTTCACTTACGTGTCATAGATATAGCGCTGTTCACACAAATAGTTGAGCTGCTGGGGACATGCATCAAACATGTGTGTGTAGACGGCATCAATTAGCTCCGCAGGAACTCGAAATAGTGACTCGAAATGATCTATCATAGTTCTTTAAATAAACGCATAGAATGTTTAGAATCAATTGATTAAGACTACAAAGAAATTGTTTATGAGAGTAAAATTTTCTGTATAAAATTAAACAAAATCGTCGATTAAATTGATTCCAGCCACAAAAACTATCGAGAGTAAGCGATAAAAGCTAAGAATTATCTATATCAGAAATAACAGTTTGGATTATCATTACGGGGACGATCCGATATGAATTATGCAGAACAGTTCTATATTTGATGCCTTTATTTTTCAGGTAACCTACATATATAAATATTTTCTTTTTAAGAATGTGCATTTGAAATACACATTTGTGTTTGTATTAATAATAAAAAGAAACTTGGTCTATATTAAATTTTCGATTTTCCCAAGCTTTTCATGTTGAAATTTTTTTAAGTACAAATAAAAACTCTAAAATATAAAGTAACACTTCTCACTGCTCATACTTACAGCCCTATTCTGGTGCTGCGGTAACAATCAATTGAGACCGCACTATTGTTACCTTTTTTGTCGCCATAATTCGTTACTGCTATTCTGGTAACACCGTAGCAATGAAAAAGCTAAATAAAATTCAACAGAGTGGTGAAAATGGAAAGCAAAACGCAAGGAATGTAAGTATTTGTCGTTAATCTTGAATATGTTATAATTTTAATGAAATTAAAACTAATCATCACAGAAAATTTGAGCAGATAACTCGTTAGCAGCTGCGGTTTTATGTGGCGTTATGCAAACAGCACCCAGAGCTCCAAAGAGGGAAAAATAGCCCAAATGTATTCAAAATGTGTGGACCAAATTTGCCACTAGCTTGACTGCAATAACAGGACCGACTTACTCAACAAGTGGAAAGAGATCATTTTTATACCCCTACGTTTAAAAAACGTAATATTGAATGTGTCACTCCGTAACGCCCATAAGAAGGCGTGGTTGGTATAGAAAAGTACATATATTCTTGGTCAGCATCACCATCCGAGTCGATTTAGCCATGTCAGTCTTTCTGTCCGTCTGTGATCACGATTACAGTCGTAATTTTGAAGCGAGCATAACGAAATTCGATATTTAAGCTTGTATCTAAAAAATAAAGATCAAGTTAAAAAATAAGCCAACTCGGATGAAAACCACGCCTACCTCCCATACAAAGTGACTTTATCAAAACGGTAAATTCTTAGAATTCCACAAAAATTAATACATGGACTTGAAATTTTGCAAATAAGCTTTTATATTTAATATGCACTCTGGGTATATGATTCAACGAAATCAAGTGAAAACCACGACTTCCTCCCATACACAATGACTTCATCAAAAAACAAAGGCGAACATTTTCTGTTAAAACTATGACGAACATGTTTTTACAAATAAACGTTTTATTGACTGCTGTGAATGTATTTTGAATGTACTTTGGCTCGTCCGTGAGGGTATTTGAACTTCGGCCCAGTCGAAGATCATTTCTTACTAGTTTTACTTAATTTTATGTAAATTGCTTTTGAATATACGTTTTTGTTCTTTTGTTTTGATTTAAGACGCTGGGGCAAATAAAAAACAGCTACAATGCCGTGCTAGAGAGGCTAAGTTTGAACGCGCTCTTACTGGAGGCGGACCTCCTGTCGATGTGGAAGCTATCGGAGAATTTGAGCACCAAGCGCTTTGAACCTTTGGCATTGCCGCCGTAAAAAGAGCGCCTGGCGTGATGGCTATTGGATTTCAGGTAAGACTTGAAATAGATTATGTCCTCATATAACTTATTTTTACTTTATTTTAATATCCCCAATGATATCACTCATGAAACGTTGCCTCATGCAGATGAGTTACGTTTTGAAGAAACTTCATCACCAATTCTTTCAATATCACACAACAATGATGCTCCAAACCCTTCTGCGGCTCGACAGTCTGGCCCAAAAAGCATCATAAAAATTATGCTTGAGAGCATGAAGAAGAGGCATGAACAGCAAAATCAAGCGTTTGAGCAGCAGGAGAGAGCTATTCAGCAACAAAAGCTGATGACAGAGGCATTTTTACACATGTCAAATATCTTTTCACAATTATGTGAAAAACTAGATGAAATAAAAAAAAGCTGTGTGCCTATAACCACACGATAGAAGTGATAACTTCTCATTTTCCAATTAAAAAAAAAGCAGGGTTTAAATTGCTTTCAGCAAAACAGCAAAAGCAACGAAAATTTTGCTGCGTAGTGCTACCTAAAGTTTTTCAAGACAAGCGTATGCTGCTCATTTTGCTTTGCTTTCTGAATCTTCGAAAGGCTAAGCAAAAGCAGCAGCACTAAAAAGAATTTGTTTTGCTGCGTAGTGCTACGAAAGCATAAGAAATTATTGTAGTGCTTTGATTTTCATTTTGCTTTTCTAATTTGTCGCAGCACTACGAAAGCAACAATTATGCGCTTTGCTTCGTTTTGCTTTCGGAAGCATTTTATTTTCATTCGTTTGGCTTTCGGGATTTACTTGTCATCGTTTAAAAAAAAAAAAAAATAAATAACTGGCCATTTCAGCCCTTGAAAGGACTTTGACCTAGCTTCTTAGGATCCAATTGCGTTGTGCGTGTTATTAAGTTTGTACACAATTGACCGAGAAATGGACCTACAGGCTTAACGCCGACTCCGAACGGCGATGAACGAAATGTTCTTATTCTCAAGAAGCTTTTATTACTCTCTGAGGTTTGCCATTGTCTGCAGAGAGGTGGCGGCCGTACAGAAAAATTATTTTAATTCAAATAATTTTCTGTCGCTGCTGGGATTCGAACCCGGGTTTCCAGGTTCGTTGACATAGCGGCCACGCACTTTAACCAACTACGCCACGGAGGCCACACTTGTCATCGTTTATATGCTGTATTTCAGAGACGCATGTCTTTTTGTACGTTGTTGTTTGTATAATATGCGCACTTGTACGCAGTTGCGAATGCTTGGTGTTGTTTTTGTTGTGTGTAACGGTTTTGTTATTGCATGAGTTTTAAAGAGATCGCAGAAATAAATTTAGTAGCGCCTATTTGGAATTTAAAGAAATATTTAAAAATAATAGCTAAGGTGTGCATAATAAGAATTCCATGAAAGTTTTATGAGTTAATGGCTCGGGAGTTATTGGCTACGCTGATTTAAGATCTCATTTATAAAAAAAATCAAAATAATCAGGAAGAAAAGAATTTTTAATAGAAAAATATGTAACTTAAAATAAGACACGTATTTCACAGTCATAAAAGTTTCTATAATCACGAAAAAAAAAAAAAAAATATTAACTTAAGATAAAAAATAAATAATGCATAAGGCATTTACTTCACAGCCAAAAAAATACTAAATAAAAACAAAATTATATTAAAAAGACAGTCTTAATATTTCTATGTTAAACATTAGGTTTGTTCACTAACTAAAAATTTGTACAAATTGTTACAAGTTTTTACCAGTTAAGCGTTCACGTACTCGAAAAACTTGCAACGAGAGAGGACAACGAGAGCGTAAAATAGTGAGAGAGAAAAAAGTAGCTATAAGTTTCTGCTAGCAAAATTTCTACTTGCAAGAACTTGCAACTACCGAAAAAACTGTTTGTCAAAAAAAAAAAAACAAGCTGTCAAAAGTTATTTCTTGTTGATTTCATATTAAAATGGATGGAAAAAGAAACATTTGTGATGCTGAGGAAAATGTAAGTATAATGTTAATGTTGGTGAGACCCAAGAAATGATTTCAATAAATTATAACCATTTATTATAGCAGAAAAAACAGCATATGGTGTCAATTCGTTTGATCAGCTGTTAACTTGCAAGTTTCTACTAGTTTTCTGTTCACGTACTTTTTCTGCTATTTTTCTCTTTGTAAATATTTTTGTCTCAATTCTTCTTTTACTCTCTCCCTGCAAGTTTTTACAAGTAAAGTACGTGAACAAACCTATTATCGTCATCTTCGAACAACGGCAAATTGTCGATGGCTTCATTCAAAAAAGTTGGGTCTAATTTTACAAGCAAAATATTTTCCAAAGTTTCTTCATGGAGCCTGTTCCGATTGTCAGGTTGATACAAACAACAATGTACAAAAAACATGCGTCTCTGAAATACAGCATATAAACGATGACAAGTAAATCCCGAAAGCCAAACGAATGAAAATAAAATGCTTCCGAAAGCAAAACGAAGCAAAGCGCATAATTGTTGCTTTCGTAGTGCTGCGACAAATTAGAAAAACAAAATGAAAATCAAAGCACTACAATAATTTCTTATGCTTTCGTAGCACTACGCAGCAAAACAAATTCTTTTTAGTGCTGCTGCTTTTGCTTAGCCTTTCGAAGATTCAGAAAGCAAAGCAAAATGAGTACAATTTTTTTTGTGATAGTGCTTTCTGCTTTGGCTGTTGCTGTTTGATTTTCAATAAGCACAGCAAAGTAAAAGCAAACGCAATTAAACGTTTTTAAGTTTTTTAAACACTGAAAAAAAGTCCATGTACATTAGAGCACCCATATGTGCAAAGGTGTTTTTTTTTCGCTGCACCAGGATTTTCTAATAGAATGAGGATAAAAAATAAGATCTGCATCAAAAGACGGGTATCGTTAGTGGAAAATAGCCAGCCGGTTTTCAATTAAAGCACTAAAATCGAGCTTTAAATTGCTTGAAAAAACTCAAACAATTTTTGCTCTGTAACTTTCTTAAAAACAGTTAACTGTTTCAATTTTTTTTTCCTTTCGACATACAATTAAACAGGGAAGACTGTCCGTGCAACTTTTCTTATGTAGGTGCGATATTTAATGGTGTTTTTGAAGATCAAACTCAATTTTTTACTTAATTTTTATGTTCTATTTTTCTTAAAAAAAATCCCAAAAATCATAAAAAAATCTGCGAACCGATAGAACTATATCATCGTGAAGGGAATTTATTGAGGTTTAAGAAATTTATTACTTTTCATTATTTTTTTGCGTTCCACCCATGAACTGACGTCTTAAAGGCAAACAAATGATTTTTATTTTTGCTTCATTCAATGGAAATCTTTCAGATTTAAACAAAGTACTTATTTTACTCACCTAAATCATTGATCCCTAAATCATTGACACCTAAGTAATGATCCATTTATTTGTTGTCAGAGCCGTTGAGCTTTGTTTCAATTCAATTTAACTCATACACCTCGTTGATAAAAAAGTTAAATATTTTGTTTTTTTTTATTTTGGATTTTAATTGGGTGGGCTCGTTGGGCCTCAATTCCTTGCTAAAATACCAAACAAAATTAAATTGATAATACACATCGTATAAATTACGTGTAAGTTCTAAAACTCTAAAGAAACATACAACAATTGTGTGACCCCCAATAAAGTCAAATCCGTACCTAACTAGCTCACCTGATAAATCCACCTTCGTTCAAAACATGTGCTTAGAAAACCTAATTTAAATCTGCAGAATTGAGCTGGATAATAATTTTTGACAATTATGTAAGTATACCAAAAATTAAGGAATTTGTAAAACTTTAAAGAAAGAATAAAATACCATTTTAAACGAAAAGAAATAAAATTATTTATTTATTTGAAGAAGTTAAATTTCTAAAAAATTTGTTTTCGAAAAGATTTATGGATAAGCAATAGATGAGCTATAATAATACTTAAAACTAAACAATTAAAGAGTAGTTCAATAAAGAAAGAGATTTATATTAAGATAAAGTAAATATATAAGTAAGTATGGATACGTTAAGGTTGAGTAGAGGTCAATATGTGACTATATGCTTAAAAAATAATAATTTTTGTTGCTGCAGTACAACCGCTGTTTGGCTTTTAAGAAACTTTTTATAAGATTATTGTTTTAAAACTCGCGATTTTTGTTTAATATTTTAAAAGAATTTAAAAATTTATGTTGTATGTTGCTTGCTGTGTGCACTTTTGTTTTGTGTTTTGTTGCTTAAGTTTTGAATTTCGTGTATGAAAATTCAATAATTGAATGCATTTTTCAAGCTTTTACAACAGCCTCAAAAAGCACGTGTTTTTACACTATTGCCTAGTTTCACAGTACACAACGAATGAGTTAAATTATTTTGTTGTTGTATCCTTCTTTAGAGTTTTAGAACTTACACGTAATTTATACGAGGTGTATTATCAATTTCATTTTGTTTGGTATTTTGGCAAGGAATTGAGGGCCAACGAACCCACCCAATTAAAATCCAAAATAAAAAAAACAAAATATTTAACTTTTTTATCAACGAGGTGTATGAGTTAAATTGAATTGAAACAAAGCTCAACGGCTCTGACAACAAATAAATGGATCATTACT